>OU342969.1:30560279-31010279 GCA_910592155.1 Ypsolopha scabrella
AAAATTCATTCGTTTTTGTATTTAATCCCCGTACATTTTGATAGAATAGTTTTAGTTTGTTCGTATCTATTTCGTACAATTTAGGTGGTAGTTATAGATGTAGGCAGCAATATTAGGAATGCAATGTTGTTTGATAGGTATACGTATACGTATACGAGGTGCAATGCTGGAGGTACCGTAACAGTGGAGATAAGTGAATGATTCACGAATGGATAAATAAATGTAAGTACATAATCGACGTATATACTCGTATATACCTTTTCGTTGATAAGCTTGCGGCGTTTGTAGTCTAGTTATTTTGTCATACAAATGTTGTGTTAAAAAGTGTTTGTTTGAAAAGTGCCTGATGTAATGTGTAATATGTGAAACAAAGTTTAGTCTTGCGAGTAAATTTACACAACGATAGATGAATGATAATCTACAATTTAAAATGGAATAGAGAATAAAGCTATTTATCGTAACAATCAGACAAACTTTTTTAAATCGGAGTCCTTGTTGATAAGAATATATGGTGATTTTTCCTCTTTTCTTGCATAAATTCGGCAGTTTTTTGTCCAAACAAATTGATAGTTGGAAGTTTTTTGCCTATCTTTGCATTTATTCAGTAAAATTTTGTTTTTGACTGTAAGGTGTTCATTTACATATATTTTGGAAATACCACCATCTATCCCTATATCTTTACTAAGAATACCGCGAGTTTTTCGAGCAGCTACTAGTAGGGCATCCTTGACAGCGCGTTCCCTCAGGCGTGCGACGATGGCTCGAGCTCTTCCTCCCTCGGGACGCTTCGCCTGGACTCGGTGCGCGAACTCGATATCTGCTTTCTTCAGTTGTAGCCCAGCGTGCTCAGCTATCTTAAGGACCAGCTCAGGGACGGACTCCTTACTTCGTTCAGGGACGCCAATCATTTTCTGAATTATAAGAAAATGGCTGAAAAATTCAACAAAACTGCGATTAATTTCAGTTATGTAGAAAAGCTAGATATTTTGATTCAATCTTTTCAAGACAGATTTTCGGAGTTTAAAAAAGTGAAACCTCTGTTGGACATATTCAGCAATCCTTTCACGATTTCAGTTGAAAATGCGCCAGAGTCAATGCAGTTAGAAATTATCGACATTCAAAACGACCAAGGTTTACGCAACAAATTCAACGAAGGAGACTTGCTGAACTTTTACCGCTGCATTGATAAAAATACGTATAAAGAGTTGCGCATAAATGCTCTGAAATGTGCCAGCTTATTTGGTTCTACCTATATATGTGAACAAACCTTTTCAATACTAAATAATAATAAAACAAAAAATCGAAACCGCCTTGCAAACGAAAGTTTGGAAGCAGTTTTACGTGTTGCTACAAGTAAATTTGAGCCAAATATAAAAAAGATTGTAAGCACTATGCAGTGCCACGCTTCCAATTAATAAATTCTTTTTCAATTTTAATACATCTTTATTGTCTTTAATTACCTATACTTCTGGCGGCCCGCCATCAGTTCATAATTTGCCCGAGTGGCTCCTAGTCTTAATAAGTCTGTGCATCCCTGCCTAGAGTCTAAATTTATTAAATTTTCACACCACCTGCTCGACAATGTCCAATTACATATCATGCGACCTCAACGTATTATATCATTATATCTTTAGGGATATAAAGTTGTATGAAACTCCCTAGGGAATGAAGTGATTTGAATTTGGAACGTCAAACTTGTGTGGAAACTCGTAGAAAACTCAAAGTAAAACAATGATTATATGGCATTGTAAAGAGGTTTGTTCGAAAATCGAACTGGCCACCATAAGCAGAATAACAAAAAAAGAAAAAGGTGCGTTTACAAAGAATGTGAAACAAAAGACTGTGTTTGGTGGTGAGATTGTCAGTGAATTTTATTGCAATATTCATGTTGATAAAAAAATGTCGATCGATAGTGATTCTACTCCAGAGTTTATCAAAACAGACGCTTTAGAAATGACAATGACGATCAAAGCTCCAATTTAAAGTATCTGTATTTTTATGTTTTCTTAGATAATGAACACACGCAGCTCTTCATTTGTTTTTGAATTTACGGATTTAAATTTGGAACCATTTTCCACGTTAAATTGGTGTTCAATGTGCCAACTTCAAAATTGCATGACAACTTTTTGGTCGTTAAATCAATTTATTTTAGCTATGGACGATACAAACTGAAAATGCGGGGTGGCTTGATTTAGGTGTCCGGGAGTGTATATGTACCTCTGCGGTTAGATCACAAGATACCAGCCCGACTGCCTGTTCCAGGATGATAGTGTGGCGCAAGTCTAACAAGATGGCGCTGCGACTGAACGTGGTGGTGTCTGCGCACGCGCCGCCCGCTGCCCGCGCCGTCGCCGCGCTCCGCGTCGAGTACTCGTACAGGTAACTACTGCGTCGCTACAACAACTAACTTATCATCCTGGTCATAGCACCGTTAATGCAGGCCTATCATGAGTTATTCGCTCGCTAGAATATGCGTAACAAATTATTAATACAAAATATTTAACGTAGTCGGTAACGGGTATCGAGACCAAAACTCATGGTAGGCCTACTGAAGCACTGAAGGTTTCTGACGACGAACGGAATATATATACATTGGGTGTGGACAATTGACACATCTGACTCTGAACTGAATTTTTCAACTGCATTTCACGAAGTTGACTTGGACATACTACGGTTATTGACTGGTTTCGTAATTTTCTATTGAGGATTCGTTCTCTGATTGGTGCGATATTTATGTTGTGTCCCTCAAGAAGGCGGTGTCCCTCATTGAGGCGTCGTCTCTCCTCTGTACTTTGTATTTGCACAGTGCGCATGACTCCTTCTTAAGGTTCATTTTTAGTTTCTTCATGATACTCGTGATCGTTTCTTTGAAAGGTTTTATACTTTCCTTTCTTATGAAAGAAAGTGTACATTATGTGTACCAGTAAGCTCTCCTTTAAGCCACCGCGTCTCATTAATCATCCTTCTTTACTAATTCTTTCTCTGTCGAAGTTCTTGTGGAACGATCTTCCTTTGGGTTCCAAGACTTCGGAGGATTTTATATTTTATTTTTATTTATTTAAGGTTACAAACAGTCATATAAAGAAACATTAAAAAGAAAACATAAAACACAAACAGACCTATAGAACCATAATAATATTTATACAAATTAGATATTATTAGGAAACATTGAAATTGATAAGTTTATAAAAAGTTGTAATTTAAGATTATAGTTATAATTTGATACAAACAAACACACACAGCATAACACAAAATCGACAATGTACATGTAATAGTAGTTTATGCTACGAGTGCGTAAAGGAGGCAATAGCTTATACGAGGAACGATTTGAAACACGAGCGATAAGCGAGTGTTTTAAACGTTACGAGTAAGTTATTGCCCTTACGCACGAGTATCATACTACGTTTTTCAATGCACAGTGTGAGTAAGTAAATTAAATGTAATGAAATAAACAAAGAAACAATGAACACGTACTCCAAATGAACTTAGGCGGGCATTCTTTTTCTTTGCACGCAAGTTGCCGACTTGACGGAATTAAGCTGCTTTCAGTTTGATGCGTTCGAAGGCTGATTGAATGAATTCGACTCCACCAGCTTATTCTGCATAATAATGTAAACAAAAATGGCTGCCCGATATTGTCTATTCTTTAGATACAAACAAAGAATGTTGTTACCAGGGAAGACCGACCGATAACATTGCTTTTTTTTAATATTGTACAGAAAATGCAAGTGGCCAGTATCATTTTGCGAACTTCAAACTTTTTGTCTTTTGGCATTACAATCAAAAAGTTCTTATTCATATTACGATTAAATGAAGTTACCTACCAAGAAGTTTATTTTAACCGGAACCTCCTTGTTACCTATATAAGGTGACTTTAATTTATTTAGCCAAATTGTTACTGAAGACTCAGTAAGTTCTTAGTAACAAGATGCAATGACGCTTTTTGTGAAATTCGTTAATTATTCTTTTCGTGTTCCTTACAAACGCAAGCCCAGCCACGAGTCAATTAAGATGCAAAAACTGTTATCGATCCGTGATACTGATCACTTACCAAGCCTCTAATAAGAGTTTGGCTGCATAAATTGAAGCCAATGTAGGTATATTATGGTGGACAGCAGCGGAGCTATAATCAGTAAATAAATGTCTTGTCCTATATTCCAGCGCTTTTAAAAATTTATTATGTATTCTCTCAATGCTATTAATGTGGATAACATAGTAGGGACACCAAACTATGCTACAGAACTCAAGGATACTTCTAACAAAAGCAGAAAATAATGTTTTATATGTCATAGCAAGCTTAAAAGGTTGACATATTGTGCGGAGAACGAAAACCAAGGCGCTTGTAGACTTTTTTAATAATGAGGTCTACATGGATATTAAAATCCAATTTCGTAACCAAGATAACACCGAGGTCTCTGATATGATCGACCCGTGTTAAAGATTTACCGGACAAATAGTAATTGTGTAAAATAGGTTGTTAAATAAAATGTTATGTTATTAAGGGGGTATCGAGCTTTAAGGATTCACTCCATAAATCATACACTTAAGAAACAAGATTAGGTACTTGTAGTTCCCTCGATAGAAAATAAATCTAAAGTTATCTCTAAAAGAGAAAATAAACCCTTAGTACGGTGTAAATACATCACGGAATAATAGTTTTTGAATAATAACAAAACCACATGTTGGTTCATATACACTTAACATTTTCAAAATATGTATTTTTTGTAACAATACGAAGGAAATACTTAAATCCTCGCGCGTTCCGGCCGCCTCGCTTCCCTCCCCCCTGTCTGCAGCCCTGCTTCGGCCGTCAGACAAGGAGCCTGTATTGCTTGCGCAGCCTTTTGCCCGTGGCTCTGACCTTCGCAGCATAAAGTCTCTCCCGTAACATACGTTGTTGAACTGAAGCTAAGGAAGTTTTCACTAGTACAATGTGTATCCGGTACTTTCAGGAATACGGTGCCGCCGAGTGCCAGCCAGCCGCGCCAGCCGCAGGACCACACGCTGCACGCCACTCTCACCCTCGACTTGGGGACTATTGCCGCATGAGTGGACGCCGCCCGCGCCCCGGGCTCCCCTGATTGGCCCAACTCCTTCGAGAACCTTGCGTTTCGAGATGGCTTTTCTACGGCTGGATAGTTGTGACAATTAAATACCTACTTCTTAATGACAAACAACTATATTTTGTCAGTTCCCGTCGCTTGAGTATCGCAATAAAGAAGCGCTAACTTCTCTTATCGAGACACAACATTGTAACTCTTATCTAATGAAAGATATGAAGACACTGGTCATGACCTAATAGCCTTCGTTTTTATAAATGCACTATTTTATTGGCTAAGCATGAAATTGAGATTAAATTATTGCGAAATTACACTGGTTGGTATTTCTGTAAATAGTATCAGTAGTAACTATTTACATAACTGTTATAATTATTAAAAGTGTTTAGAGGACTAAATAGCTATAAGGATTGTTTTGTAACAAAATATTTATACCTGGAACTATGATTGCAAATGTTGCACACAAATAATAAATGTATTAATGCGCTTCTAATAAAATATTTAGCAGCTACATATTTACTTTATTTATTAGCACCATTCAAAGACACCAAAATGAAATAAGATATATCACGTCATTGGCGAAGGGTGAACTTTTTAAAAAGGGAAGCTGGACTAAAAAGTCGCCTTGCTCAGAAAAGCAACCAAGGAAAACATACCATTTTTCGTACTTTGCAAGTCTGTGTCAGCCAAATGTATTATTTGTCGTATTGAGATTTACGGAAATGTTTGACAAAGCGAAGAGCACGGAATAAATTAATGTAGTATGGATGCCGTTTCCTAAATAAGCCGATGGGAATCGTGTTATATGGACCCTTCGCCAATGCACCACAAATAACTACTTATTTTAGAAAATAATTAACTGAATCGCGAATATTTTAAGTGCACTTGCCCCCCAGAATCGGATAACATCTGGGGGCACGGCATTGCCCCCGCTGAGTCGAGCTAAAGAGCGGCACGCCGTACCTATTCTCAAAGCAGTTCAGGCCATTTTCGACCCCCTATAACTTCGTTGTGGATAAAGCTAGAAGCCTGAAGTTTCGGTAACCAAGCAGGCATATAAAACGGTAATAATATAAACACGGTATATTTCAAATTTCATTCAATTTGAACCAGTACTTTAAGAATTATAACTAGTCAAAGTTTCTCAATTTTGTCACTCACTCACTGACTGACTGACCGATCATCAAAACTCTAAGGCACTTCTAGCAGACATAGAAGCTTCAAATTTTGAATACAATTAGTGTTTAGTGTAAAAATCAAGGAAAAACTAAAATATTTTGCAATTTCCGTCCATTGCTCTAGATACACGAACTGCATAAATAACTTTGTAATGCCATATATAAATATAGGATTATAAAGTTACATTTGTAAGTAGCAGGTACCGGAAAGGAAAAAAAGTAAGACTATCTACAAGAAGAAATGAGATGCCATCAAAAACAAAACTAGTAAAAAAAAACAAGTCTCGCAACTTAGTTCTTCTACCGTAAAAAGTTGTGAGATCCATGTAAATCCAAGTCAATTAATTTATTCAGTCCCTACTTAAGGGACCATCTGTCTAAAGTTATCACATAATTAGCTAACCTAACAACATCTTATAGTGACCATATCAATATTAAAAATCTTTTATGTTTTAAATAAATAATCTAATTTGATATAATATGTATTGTGAGATACATTGTGTTTTCATGCAATGGCCGAGTCAATATTTTTATTTAAAACATAAAAGATTATTGATATGGTCACTATAAGATGTTGTTACGTTAGCTAATAACGTAAGACAGAAGGTCCCTTAAGTAGGGAGGGAATAAATTAACCAACTTGGATTTACATGGATCTCACAACTTCAACTTTTTACTGTAGAAGAACTAAGTTGTGAGACTTGGTTTTTTTACAAGTTTTGTTTTGATGACTAAACTTTTTTAATATAAACATGCATGGGATATGATAATCTATCAAATGCGAACCACCAATACAATTATTATACATTTCTAATGGCAGTCTTTCTCAACTTGAGTCTTAGCTGAATAAATGACATCATTAATGCCGACGCCATCATAACTAGAGCCAACCAGGGACAGTGGTAAATTGTGCTCTTTTATGTAATTCCTTATTTTGTCTACTCTCTCATAATGCCCAATGACATACTGTGGAATACACTTCTCTAAAATATTTACATGATATGCTGTAGGCTTCTCGTTTATTTTTAGAATTGACCTCACTTCTTTTATAGCTATTTCATACAGTTCATTCTCAGTTGCATTTTCTCCAAATCTCTGCTTGAACCACCTTCCACCCAACATTACAGTTAGAACTGTTCCCTTCTGGTCGGGAATACAGCAGGAATCAAACACAACTCCTAAGATTGGGGAGTTCTCTATTGGTGGTACTAAAAACCCAAACGCTGGCTGCACAAGTGGTTTCTCAGTCTCAAAATAAAGGTTCACAATACCAACTGTTACAAATGGAATGTCCATCAAGTCTGAAGCCAGCTCCGGATGCTGGTTTTTAACCAATTTACTGAGAGAATATGCTGGAATTGAGGAGTAAATATGCTGAGCAGATAGAGTTTCACCAGAGTTGTGTTTCAAATTCACCGAGCCAGAATCCACAAATTCAATTTCCTGAACCTTCTTATTTAAATGCATATTAACATCATGTTCTTTAAGATGTGCCATCAGTTTTTCAGGAAATGTTTCAAGACCTCCATGTATCGTGTAGACACTCCATTTTTCATCTTTAGCTTTTTGAGCGAGCTCACTGAGTATCAGATCATCAACTGCTTTTGGTTTCATCATAGACTTTATCATCCCCTTTACCACGCCTCCATGGGTTTGCTCCCACTCGAATAGACTTTTCATGAGGAACTTGACAGTTATTTCCTTGGCATCCCCAGCACAGATGCCACAGATCATAGACGAGATGGCATAATCAGCTATCTCCTTCCCAAACCGCCTATGAACAAAGTTGTAAATAGAATCATCCTTCAATTCCATGTGAGGCTTCCTCAAGTCATGCAAAACTGCATATATTAAGGGCTTGGAGAATGGTGAATTCTTCATAAACACACCTTTCAAGCTTGAAGGTAAAGTGTGCAAATTGTTGTTGACACAGATCATTCTGTTCTTGGCTGCGGGATGGTCGGGCTTTATAGGAGCTACGTGCTCACTGAGGCCCAGGTCTTGAATCATATTCAGTGTGTTCAGTCCTACGACTCCTTTGGGCCTTATTGTCCGTGGGCCTTGTTCAAATATGTAGTCTTTGGTCTTTATGGACTTGATCCAACCTCCGCAATAATCAGTAGCTTCTAACAGTAACAGTTTCAAGTTGGAATTCACGTTCTTCTTTAGTAAGTAGTAACCGGTTGAGAGTCCACCCAATCCTCCTCCGAGAATCGCAGCCATGATGTTGCTTCTTGCTTGATTTAAAATATTTACATTTCATGCAGCAGATGTTGATTTTCTTCAGTCAGAATAAAAAATATAGGTATTATTTTTAAAGGCAATTTTTTCCGACTTAAAATACAAACTTTACCGTCTAGTTCTTCGGCTTTGCTGTCTGTCACCAATAAATCTGTCACTGTCAGCTCAGCTGTTGTCCATGTCACTGTCATGTCAGGCCGGGTTCCGAATGGCGCTGACAGCATTATAAGTACCATCAAACTACTCACGCCGCGCCGCCGCCGCCGCGCCGTACGGCCATCAGTGATTCGGAATGACGACAGATGCGATGTAATCGATTATGTCTTGAATCGGAACGCACTATCAGTCGCCGCCACCAGCGCGTTCCGAGTCAAAACATAATCGATTACATCGCGTCTATTGTCATTCCGAGTCACTTGTCGCGTTTAACGAGTTTGCATCGCTGCTGCAGCGATGAATTGTGCAACGGTTGCAGCAATGGATTTGTGATAAAAGGCCATACGTCAAAATGACAGACAGATAGCATAAACGCTCTGAGAGTAACGGAAATTATTTGCGCTGCTTGATGCTTGCATCGATGCTTTTCAAAGTCATGTGAAATGGTCGTTTATAACTTTTTGCAGCAGCTGCACAGTTCATCGCTGCCGCGATGCAGGGTAGTTAAACGCGACAATTGTATCAACAAAAATAAATAAAAAATAATAAATTGGTAGCCCGATAACAATAGCCCTAAAATGGTTGTTATGACGTCATGGATGACATCATTAAGGCCGCCATGTTGTGCTATCATCGCCCATGCTTCTGAGCGTTAGCACTGTGAGTGATCTAACAAAAGTGACAGCCAGCCGGCAACACTTTCAAAAATAGGTTGTTCTTAGCCTAGGAGTTTAATATTAAACCATGAATCAGAGATTGTAGTTCGCTTCGTGGACCTAAGTTTAAAGTACGTACCTACTAAATAATTACGAGCCCAGAAAAAAGTATTTTTGACCAAAGAACAAACCAACACGCAATGGTTGCCCTGAATGAGGTGCAAATAACTTAAACACAACAACGTAGGTAAAGTATACCCTTTGTTAGTATTCACGTACCTAACGTTAACAAATTTCAACAAAATGTGGTTATAGGTTAATTTTTCAGTCACTGGCAAGTGTCATCATCCACGTCACGTTCCAAATCCTACTACCTATATAATATTATAAATGCGAAAGTTTGTGCGTGTGTGTGTGTGTGTATATTACTATTTCACACTGAAACGGCTGAAAGGATTTGGATGAAATTTATAATGGATATAGCGTATACCCTAACTTAACACATAGGCTACTTTTTATCCCGTAAAAATAGGATAGATCAATATCATTGAAATATTAGGTGTCTAATTAGTGCGGTCCTAATCGTTCGTGGTGAAATAAGACAAGGCTTTGTTATTTCATACATCAGGTCTCTAATTAGCGCGGTCCTTTAACGTTTGTGGTAAAATAAGACAAGGCTATGTTATCTCGTCACACTTCACACTAATATTATAAATGCGAAAGTTTGTAGGTGTGTGTGCATATTTGTTACTCTTTCACGCTGAAACGGCTGGACGGATTTGGATGAAATTTAGAATGGATATAGCTTATATTAACACATAGGTTACTTTTTATCCCGGAAAAAATCATGTCGTTAAACCGAATAACACGCAGGCAGAGCCGGGGGCAAAAGCTAGTGGATCATATGTTTAAGCTGTGATGGACGCCATTTCCTTTTCGGAATGACTTGATGGGCGTGAGTCTTGGAACCAACTGGAGTAGAGCCGCGCACTAATTTCTATGCAAAAAAGGCTGTCATTTTCGGTGGAGGACGAGGTAGTGTCGTGATGCACGCACACTACAAAATACTCAAACACTAGCTTAAACTATACGCACACAATCACACACAGGGACATCTATTGTTTTTATATAACCGGTAACTGGTATGACCGACGGGCTCATACCTTTGGCAGAGGGGTTCGCCTGTTGGTGGCCTGTGCAGTTGGTTTGTTCGTCCGAGGCGTGAGTAGTTTGATGGTAGTTTTAGCACTGCTGTCGCCATTCGGAACGCTGTTTAGTCGCGCGCCCGCCCTCCTTGTCAGATTTGTTTAATTTAATTCTCGTACTACCTAAATAAAGCAACATTGAAGTACCAATAAAAAAAGTAAATACCTCTACATTCGTTTTTAGATTTCCGCGCCCAAAAGGCAACACTGAGCACTATTAGGAAGCGTTTCGGAACTTCTCGTTTATTAGAAAGAGAAGATTTATACCGGGTGTAAAAGCAAAGGTATGTTAATATGTCCGGTAAAGATATTATTTTAAATACTGGGATCTCTGAATTTAAGTACCAGTACCTCATAATAAGATGATTTTCTTTACTCAAAATACACTAATCGCGTGGACACCCTCACGGTTGCCGGCCACTCGGATGGGGGGTGCGGGTTGCGGGGTGCAATTAGGTGTGTGGGCAGGTCGGTGAGTGAGCAGCGTAGCCATAGCTTAGAAAAATGATGGAATTTTTGGTGAAAATTCAAGGTATATTTTTTTTTTCTCGTAATGACATCAGAATCGTGTATACTTTCATACACTAAAGGAATTCTTGACTTTGAATTTACACTCTGTATAAGAAAATGAGAAATAAAAATCTGCTTGAACCAATCACGTGGCCTAGTGTGATTAATGGAACCTTAATGTCGCTCTGATTCTTTGTCTCTGTCCATCCGTGTGTGTTACGCACGGGTCTCTAGCTTGCAGATGGATTGATATTTGGATTTATTATTAAATATTAACCCAAAACCCAGGACTGTTTTTCCGCCTACGCCCACAAGTTTATTGCAAAATATGATTTAACTAAAGATATGCGTTTAGAATAAAACACCCAACAGTCTAGCGTAAATATTGTATTTTCAAGGAGACCGACCCTGACCACGTGCCGACGTTTGTGGCGAAGGACCTGCACAAGCTTCCTCCCGTCACTTTCGACCCCGTCGGTGTAACTTGCCTATTGAAGGACATTGTTTCTCTCAAGGCAGTCTCAGATGTGCAGGTGAAAATGGATGCATCCCAAAAAACCATCGCAGATTTGCGTAAAGAACTCATCGAGTTGCGCAGCACTGTGGCGGTAACTAGATCACCAGTCGATGCGTCCTACGTAAACACGCGTCGCGGAGCCGGCCTCGATATACCGTCGTCGATCTCTGCGTCAGCAGTTTCGTCGCCAGCGCCTCCGTCGATTGCCAAGCCTGCGTAATGTACCGCCAGCGCACCACGCAGCCCCGTGCCTGTCCCCGCGGCTCCTTCACGCAGCGCCGCTCGAACCCTTCACCCCGCCCCGCTACCCGTGTTTACAGCACCGGCGAAGTCCCGAGATTTCGCCAGCGTTACCGCGAGCGCCCCTGCCGCTCCCAGTACAACACCCGTGCCAGAAAAGGCGCCGAACCGGGCTAACGATGATGGTTCTGTGACGGTGCGAAGGAGGAAGCGCCAACCACGAAAAACTCAGAACCGCTGCGGCAAAGCTCCTTTGGTTTGGAGCCAAACCTGAACTTGCGTGCCGCGAAGCCGAACACGCCGGCCGGTGTACATCTCCCGCCTGCACTACACCACTAAGGCGGAGGACATAGCGGAGTACGTGCGCCAAAAGACGGGATACCCGCCGAGGGTGCAGTTGCTGGAGTCGCGCCGCAACGTCACCTAATCGGCGTTCGTGGTGCGAGTACCGGACTGCTTTTTGCACCTCGTCATGGAAGAAAACTTTTGGCCGCAGGGCGTGGTGTTCCGTCGTACCACAGGACAGCACAAACACATAAGTAGTGCAAAAGTGAAGTGATGCTAACATAGTAAAAAGCTTTAATAACTAACTCAACTTTGTAATTATCAATATTCTGTAATACATGTTGGTTTGTAAGATATTTATCTATGGGCCACATAGATGGCCTGATAATAAATGATTTGATTATATTCTTTTTAATGTAGAAGTTTAAAAAAATAACAATTATCTAAATATGTAGCGAGTCTTAGATGCATTCCTTCTTAATTCCTGTTAGGTATTGTTTATAACAAATGTCGTTGTGGTCGTGGCCACTGGCCGCAAGATGCCTGCTCTCGACTTTCAAAATGTTGTTTGTTGTTTTATCCGTTAAAAATAGGTTAACTAATTAGCCGTCGTAAAGTTATATAAATATCATTTAAATTTGTAATTTTTTCGACCGATGACGGCCCAAAAGTGGGTCAAAATACTTATATCTCAAAAATATTTAGTTTATTGTTCTTATTGTGGATTTAATTAAATAAAAAGCTTCCAAAAGCAAAATACATACCTAGATTTCGATTTCGTAACTCCACTAATTTAACTTAATTTCATTTTCAAAAAGCTATGTTAGCTTCAGAAAAATACCTATATTAAATATATTTATAGGTTTAAATTAATAAATGTATAAATAATGGGATTTGAACCCGTGACTAACGGATTACATTCGAGTGTGCAATGGCGAACATTCCACGTGTCACTAAAACTCTCATTGCGCTGCTCCCTTTGTCATAGCGTGATGGTACTCGTATATACCCTAAACCTTCCCGAAGAAATGCTTATCTTTCAGTGAAAACTACATCAAAATCCAAAAATCGAATCAAAAATAAGTGACCGTTTATAAAAAAAAAAACATTTGGTGGTGGTTCTCAAGTTATACGCGAACGAACAGACATGTATAATAATATATATAAGAAGATTAAAAAAATAAATACACGTGATGCTGGGAGGGGACGGGGGTGGTCCGAGTTAGGGGGGGGGGGGGGGTCGCAGGGGTCATGACATGAACCTCCCCAAAATCATTTATGTCAACTCGAAAAATCCCCTAAAACTTAACGAACATTTCAAATAAAATATTATCTAACGTCTAAGTCAAAAATATTCAAAATAACGTTATAAAAAGTAATTCAAACGCGGCAAACCAAATTTGAAAAGCCCATGAAATATTCGTGCCAACGCGGACGTTTGATAGCACACGGTGGTACCTCGGCCGCATAAAATGCCTCATAAAATGATTAGTAGGCTTCTATTTGTTTTGTGATTGAGATTTTCATTTTATTAAAAATGTTATTTATTTGCTTGACTTGTTTTACTGTTAAAGTTGGCCTCTTTGACTGTACTTTGAGCCAAGATGACCCCCCCCCCCCCAAATCTTGAACTGCGACCGCGCCTGGGGACAGGTAGCCTAAAACGCCACGATGTATCACCACGGGGGAGGGGGGTATAAAAAAGTTCTAAAAACCTCATGTGATGAAAGAACGGCCCGTTAGGTCTCCTAGCGGCATATAGCTCAAATGTAAAATCGAAACACTCCACTTGAGCTTTAAAAGCTCAAGTAGATAGTAATATTATTTAGGTTGGGGAAAAAGTTTCTTCGAATTTTATATGAAAATTCAAAACATATTTTAATAAAGTTTATTTACATTTAACTAAAGTATGTAGGTGCCATTTTGTTCAATAACTTTCTGCCATCTTGTAGGTAGGGACATGATCCCATTGCTATAGAAATTCTGGGGCTTCTGATCAAAAAACCGCGACAAGTGGTTTTGGCAGTCCTCTCGTGATGTTAACCTGACACTGCCTAAAGAATTCTGAAGAGACCGAAACAAGTGGAAATCTGAAGGTGCAAGGTCAGGACTATACGGCGGATGCATTAATACGTCCCAGCCAAACTCTCTTAATTTTTGCTGAGTGGCTAAAGATGTGTGAGGTCTAGCGTTATCATGATGAAAAACCACCACCTCTGTTGACTAATTCCGGCCGCTTTTTCTCAACTTCTTGCTTTAATCTCATCAGTTGTTCGCAGTAGAGTTCAGAATCGATGGTCCTGCCTGGCAGTAACAGCTCATAATGAATAATGCCCTTCCAATCCCACCATACACATAGCATTAGCTTGTTGCGAGATAACCCGGGTTTCGCCAGAGTTTGTGAAGCCTGACCAGCTTTTGACCACGACCTTTTTCGCACGTTCTTGTCGTACGTGATCCACTTTTCATCACCAGTTATCAGATTTTTCAAAAATGGTTCGGTTTCATTACGTCGTAATAAAGAAACACAAATGAGTACACGGTTCATTAAGTTTCTTTCAGTGAGCTCATGAGGCACCCAAATATCGAGCTTTTTTGTGTACCCAGCATTTTTCAAATGCGCCAAAACTGTTTTGTGGTCAATCCCCAGTTCTTCAGCTACATCGTAACTACTGATATGCCGATATTGCTCCACTTTTTCAAAAATGGCATCCATTTTATCCGTAACAGGGCGCTCAGAGCGAGGTGCATCTTTGACATAAAAAATTTCGGATTGAAAACGCTTAAACCAAACTCTCACAGACACTGCACTAGGTCCATAAACATCACAATTTTTTTTCGCGGCTTGCGTTGCATTTTTACCTTTTTTGTATTAAAATTTTAAAATGTATCGAATTTCTTCATTAGATTCACTCATCTTAACAGTAAGAAAAACAAATGAAAATCACACATTTTACCTAATTTGAATTATCTTTTTTAAACTTTTTAATAATACCAAAACCAGACAGATACAAATGGTATAGCCAAAGAGGTTTTATTATAAATTCATACATACTATTTGCGAAAAGAGTTTTTCCCCAACCTATAATAGATTCAAAGCAATAACCGCAAAGAGAGAGAATATGCAGTTTTTATTTGGTTTCTTTTTGGCACCCAACGCGGGCTTTAAAAAGCCGTCGAAGGTACCGAATTTAGCAATCTGCTTACTTGGTGAGTCGGACCATCTACTCTAGTAAAAGTGCTATAAAAGTAGTTGAAGCGAGTAAATCGGTCACAGATGCTGCGTGTCTTTGCTGATAATGAATTTCAATTTCACACCGATCGCGCGCAAACCTCATTGTGTGCCGTACCGACTACTTATCGTATTTGTAAAGAGCTGTTGGTGACTGTTACTGCAGGTGATTAAACACGGTGATGGGTAGATACCCGCAGGAGCTACCTTGTTAACTTACTCGTACTTTGGCAATACCTAATTTTCCATCTGTCCATTTTAAGGCTTACCTTAAAACACGAGGAGATAATACAATGCACTTGGAAATATTAAGACCAACAAATTATATGTTTAAGAGGTAAGTTAGCCACTGAGGTTCTTTGAATCTTTGTGTAGCTGGTAGGAACCATAAAATACACATATATTGTGTGTACTTAAACTTATTGTAGATAGATTTAAAAGCTAAGAGTTGTTGCAATACAAAAATGTATATATTGTTTTCAAAATTTATATTTTATAAATAGATACATATATACAATTTATTCCGACTGTAAGAGATGATAGGAGTGATAGAACAGGAGGATAAAGAGATAATCTATCAATGTCGTTTTGTTTTTAATATTATTTAACTCAACTTTTGGCCTGATTATCCGACTTTCTCTTGTCCTGTACCTTCTATCTCTTTACTAAAACATTGTTGTGTATAAATATTGATTATTTGAAAAAAAAAGACATGACCTTGCTAAGTTTATTGCCCATTCTTCTTAGCAAGACTAATCGAATGGGCGGAGTTAGGCTTGTATTTATATAAGTAACGTATTAGTATTTAGTATATGGGTAGCTATTATTATTACCATATCGTATATACATAATTGTATACATTAAATATCCCTTTATTTTAGTTCATGTACGTGTATTTACTTATTAAATATAAGCAAACCCAAAACCTATTTTAATATATTGTATTTCCTCTTTTAAATTTAATTATTTTTATTACCTATTCAATCAACCCTAACGTGCGATAAGTGTATGTACCTATATTAGCAGAAATAAAGTATTCATTTCATTTCATAAAACGAGCTCCGTGTCGATACGCCTGTGTCTATAAAATGCCCGAGGGATTATAAAACCGTTTCAGTCCATCGTCAGTTTGAAACGAGCGAACATGAGTCAAACGAAGACAAAAACTTGCGATAAAAAGCTCAAAGCTGCTGAACTGAGGCTCCTGAAAATACTAAGCAAAATGGAGAACTTTAAACTGACCGATTATCACATCTCCCAGCTCAGTGTTCCGGGAACTAGATATAAGAGTGACTTGGGTCTGCGGCTGCGGGGGCTGCGGGGTGGTGTCACGAAACTTCGCATTCTAGTTTCAGCACTGGTTGTGATTTGTAGTGCACTTTACTGGACTTATTCACAGTTTTATACACAGGTGAGTGTAACTTTTGCAATACCACAATCCTTAACAAACCAGAACAAAATTGCGTAGGTATATAAGGTGACTTTTATTTATACACACTGGAGGCTTGGTAATAGTGATCAGTAACAAGAAACGATAACACTTTTTGCTGATTTCGCAAAATAAAATCTTGACTCGAGGCTGGGCTTGCGTTTGTAAGGAACACGAAAAGAATAATTTACGAATTTCACAAAAAGGGTCATCGATCCTTGTTACTGAGCACTTACCGAGTCTTTAGTAAGAATTTGGCCAAATAAATTAAAGTCACATTATATGTATTACCGGTATACTGAATAGTCTAAGAGCTACCTACGGAAATAGGTAAACAATTTATAGAGCAACGAAATCCCTCTAGTTAGTATGCCATACTATCATTATTAATTAATTCCGGCAGCTTTTCAGCGGTGGGTGTGAGAGTGGATGGACAACAAAGGGGTTCTAAAATCAATTGAAGGTGTGCAATTTATTTGTTAGCAGTTCTTATTCTTTCGCGATTATTATAATTTTGGAACATTTGATACATTAATTACCAAATAATTAATTATTCTATGCACGCCCACATTTATCCGCAATTTATACTTACACTTTCTGTACGTGTTTCTGATTCAGTAGCATCTATACAGCTCTGAGTTTGGTGTGATATAATAGCTAATTATATATTTAATTCGAATATAACAATGCCAGGCAAGCACGTATCCAGGGGGGGATAAGAGGGATTTATCCCCCCCCCCCCCCGAAATTTGGCGTGACATGCACGGGACCGGGAATTTTTATTCATAGCCACTGTAAAGTACGTTTAATAAAAAGGTAGGTACGGTAGTTTTGATACTTAATAATATTATAGTGCAGTGATTACAGAGGTTTCTTTCACAATTCACATTGTCCCCCCCCCCCCCCCCCCGAAACAAAAGTATGGATACGTGCCTGATCATGGATGGGGTTTTAATTGGAGGAAAAGTCTTGGATGTCACCTGACACTACTTTTCCCCCAATTAAAACGCCTGGCAATGTTATATTAAACTTGAGCTCTATAAATTGCGCACCTTCATTGATTTTACAACCCCTTTGTTGTCCATCCACTCTCACACCCACCGCTGAAAAGCTGCCAGCCGCTCGAATTAATAAATAATCTATCTAGAGGGATTTCGTTGCTCTATAAATTATATACCTATTTCCGTAGCTGGCTCTCCGTCTAGAAGTAGATAATCACGAATCTTCAAACACAATTTAATTTATTTGAATGCACAGGGTCGGATTCAAGGCAGTTGTACGCTAATGGCTTCGTTGCAAGAGGGGTTACACTTGGCTATATTTTCAGTAACTGTTAATAAACCTTGGTTGCCTATATTTAGGAAAAAATGCAAGAAATAAGCATAAATTAATACAAAGGTGTAATTTTCAAATACCTAGTTTAGACCATATTTAAATGGTCTAAGCGTGTACTATATACTTAAGTATGTTTATACCAGTTTTTATTGAGCATACTATATAGTTAAACTGGATGGCTAAGTATATCTCATTTAACTCCAAAATGTTACTAAGTACATATTGTAATTTAAACAGTAGATTTAACGACCTAAACTAGTAAAACAAAATCCGTAGTTTTGTTTTTAGCATTGTATTTCTATTTTCCTCACGTGATTTTGCCAGAGTACGTGTGCTTGTAGGTAGAAAGTGATATTATTTAATTTGGATTAATAAATATTGGTTTCAAAATGTTTGGGGGCTTTACTTAAGGAGCGTCAGTAATGCGGATTTGATGAAATACTTACTTACATTTACATGACAATGCAAACTGTTCTTGTTTCAGCGTTGTGTAGTTGAACTACCCTCAATATCCAAGGCCATGTTCCGTCCCCCCGAGGAGTGTGGGCAGTGCGCTGACGTCACCGAAGCGGCCAGACTCGCCAACGTATCCTCGAGGGAGTTCGAAGACAAGTACGCGTACGGCGCCCATCCGATCATTGTCACCGATGCCGCGCGGGACTGGCCGGCCATAAAGGTGAGGAGAATCGTTTTGGTTAGTACCTGATTACATTCCAAATAACCATCCCGATTTGGGCCCTTAAGTATAAGCTGATTACTATCCTGACCCACCCACTTGGTCTAGGGGTGAAGAAGACGAAGTCCTAACAGCGTCATATATACTAAAAATATTACTATCCACGCCTACGTTTAATTAACTAACAGGTCACTTATATCAAGTTAGGTAAAATTATCAGATGAATTGAGCAGGGGAGCTAATAAGTAAAAAAGTACCAAAAACTTGAGTATTTCACATCAACAGGAATTCAACTTCAAATTCTTCAGGAGCTTCTACCAAAACTCAAAAATGGGGAGACGAATCAACGATTGCTTTTACTTCGCTTACAAATCTGGCTTGAACTCGCTCGAAGAGGTGTTCAGTATGGACGAGGCGCGTGCAAACCTCTCCGGAGAACCCTGGTACGTCGGGTGGAGCACCTGCTTCGACGAGGAGACGAGGAGACTGAGAACCTACTACAATCGGCCGTACTTCCTGCCGGCTACTGCGGAGAGCGACATGGTGGATTGGATCTTCATGGGAGGGCCAGGGCAAGGCGCTCACATGCATGTACGAGCCACACTCCTTTTTACTAGCAATACTAGTTTTAGATGGATAGACTGAAGACCCTTTGTATAAATAAAAAATTAAAACCGGCCAAAGCGTGTCAGGCACGCACACAGTGTAGGGTTCCGTAGTTGCCCAGTACATTTTATAAGTTGGTCTACTAATACAGATCGCGCCAAACTTCTATAGTCCGCTCGGAAGTTGCTCCCCCGAAGAACGGCCCATACATTGTCGTGTTTAGAGGGGCCCAAAAGTTTGGCGCGACCTGTACTCGTAAACTTGTAAAGCCTACTTAGCTGTGATAGTTTCCCTTTTAACTTATTCATTATATATACTATTTCTGTGAATTGTTCCACATATTCATAAACAACCGTTTAGCCGGCAGGGGGGGCACTTAACTCAACAAACTCGACTGAACAAAAATTAGCACTTTAAAGATTAATATTTCGCCAACGGATCCCTAAATCGAAAAATAGTTTTCACACACCCACAATGTTTTTGAACGACCTATTCAACGATACCCCACAGTGCTCGCCCCACACTATGCGATAAATAGATGAGAAATCATCCGCAATTTAAGGTTAAAGAATTGAGATTTTTTAACTGTTTTGTCGGCGTGATTAATATGTTTACCCATACCAAATTACATATTTCTAGTACTAATAGTGTCTGGCGCTAAGTCGCGGACAGACTGACATGGCGAAACTATAAGGGTTCCTTGTCGGACTACGGAACCCTAAAAAGGGTCTCCGATTTTCGACGTAATCAAGACATCCCGGGTTCCATTTCCAGCCTCAGCTGCTCTGCAACCCATTTTGTATACTTTTCTGTTATTTTACACTTTCACACTGGAATCACCGATCCTTTTGTCATCCATCACACAAATCATGTCTTTCATCATTTCAAGAACGAACGACTGAACGTTCGAGTCAATTGGTAGATACTTGTAGTATAGGTGTAAAATTAATCACGCGGGCACAACAGCAAATCTTCGATGACAATTTATACTTATAGGGAACATATATTGTGTACGACTTACAGTTTACATACTCCGATCAGCAGCCAGTAGTTCAAAAGCATGTGAGATTACAGGTGGACTCTGTGAAGCACATGTCGTGGCAGGCACAGATCCGCGGCCGCAAGCGCTGGGAGCTGGCGCCGCCTCCGGAGTGTCTCTACGTCTGTAGCTGGCTCACCTTCACTGTAGCTCCGGGGGAGATATGTGAGTACTACCCCGTGAAGCACATGTCGTGGCAGGCACAGATCCGCGGCCGCAAGCGCTGGGAGCAGGCGCCGCCTCCGGAGTGTCTCTACGTCTGTAGCTGGCTCACCTTCACTGTAGCTCCGGGGGAGATATGTGAGTACTACCCCGTGAAGCACATGTCGTGGCAGGCACAGATCCGCGGCCGCAAGCGCTGGGAGCAGGCGCCGCCTCCGGAGTGTCTCTACGTCTGTAGCTGGCTCACCTTCACTGTAGCTCCGGGGGAGATATGTGAGTACTACTCTGTGAAGCACATGTCGTGGCAGGCACAGATCCGCGGCCGCAAGCGCTGGGAGCAGGCGCCGCCTCCGGAGTGTCTCTACGTCTGTAGCTGGCTCACCTTCACTGTAGCTCCGGGGGAGATATATGAGTACTACTCTGTGAAGCACATGTCGTGGCAGGCACAGATCCGCGGCCGCAAGCGCTGGGAGCAGGCGCCGCCTCCGGAGTGTCTCTACGTCTGTAGCTGGCTCACCTTCACTGTAGCTCCGGGGGAGATATGTGAGTACTACTCTGTGAAGCACATGTCGTGGCAGGCACAGATCCGCGGCCGCAAGCGCTGGGAGCAGGCGCCGCCTCCGGAGTGTCTCTACGTCTGTAGCTGGCTCACCTTCACTGTAGCTCCGGGGGAGATATGTGAGTACTACTCTGTGAAGCACATGTCGTGGCAGGCACAGATCCGCGGCCGCAAGCGCTGGGAGCAGGCGCCGCCTCCGGAGTGTCTCTAAGTCTGTAGCTGGCTCACCTTCACTGTAGCTTCGGGGGAGATATGTGAGTACTACTCTGTGAAGCACATGTCGTGGCAGGCACAGATCCGCGGCCGCAAGCGCTGGGAGCTGGCGCCGCCTCCGGAGTGTCTCTACGTCTGTAGCTGGCTCACCTTCACTGTAGCTCCGGGGGAGATATGTGAGTACTACTCTGTGAAGCACATGTCGTGGCAGGCACAGATCCGCGGCCGCAAGCGCTGGGAGCAGGCGCCGCCTCCGGAGTGTCTCTACGTCTGTAGCTGGCTCACCTTCACTGTAGCTCCGGGGGAGATATGTGAGTACTACTCTGTGAAGCACATGTCGTGGCAGGCACAGATCCGCGGCCGCAAGCGCTGGGAGCAGGCGCCGCCTCCGGAGTGTCTCTACGTCTGTAGCTGGCTCACCTTCACTGTAGCTCCGGGGGAGATATGTGAGTACTACTCTGTGAAGCACATGTCGTGGCAGGCACAGATCCGCGGCCGCAAGCGCTGGGAGCAGGCGCCGCCTCCGGAGTGTCTCTACGTCTGTAGTTGGCTCACCTTCACTGTAGCTCCGGGGGAGATATGTGAGTACTACTCTGTGAAGCACATGTCGTGGCAGGCACAGATCCGCGGCCGCAAGCGCTGGGAGCAGGCGCCGCCTCCGGAGTGTCTCTACGTCTGTAGCTGGCTCACCTTCACTGTAGCTCCGGGGGAGATATGTGAGTACTACTCTGTGAAGCACATGTCGTGGCAGGCACAGATCCGCGGCCGCAAGCGCTGGGAGCTGGCGCCGCCTCCGGAGTGTCTCTACGTCTGTAGCTGGCTCACCTTCACTGTAGCTCCCGGGGAGATATATGAGTACTACTCTGTGAAGCACATGTCGTGGCAGGCACAGATCCGCGGCCGCAAGCGCTGGGAGCTGGCGCCGCCTCCGGAGTGTCTCTTCGTCTGTAGCTGGCTCACCTTCACTGTAGCTCCGGGGGAGATATGTGAGTACTACTCTGTGAAGCACATGTCGTGGCAGGCACAGATCCGCGGCCGCAAGCGCCGGGAGCAGGCGCCGCCTCCGGAGTGTCTCTACGTCTGTAGCTGGTTCACCTTCACTGTAGCTCCGGGGGAGATATGTGAGTACTACTCTGTGAAGCACATGTCGTGGCAGGCACAGATCCGCGGCCGCAAGCGCTGGGAGCTGGCGCCGCCTCCGGAGTGTCTCTACGTCTGTAGCTGGCTCACCTTCACTGTAGCTCCGGGGGAGATATGTGAGTACTACTCTGTGAAGCACATGTCGTGGCATGCACAGATCCGCGGCCGCAAGCGCTGGGAGCTGGCGCCGCCTCCGGAGTGTCTCTACGTCTGTAGCTGGCTCACCTTCACTTAGCTCCGGGGGAGATATGTGAGTACTACTCTGTGAAGCACATGTCGTGGCGTATCGTCCCGCTTGATTGATCTATTGGTCCCGAAATAAGAGATGGCGCATAAAGGCATTTTTGGACTACGATATTTATTTGCAAAAAGCCTTTAAAATTGCATCGTTCTACCCGCTAATGACGGGTTTTAAATTCATTCAGGCGTGTACCTTATGTGCTCTTTGTTTGAATCGTTACATTTTCCTTTATGTTGAAGTTGGTTTCAATGCATTTTATTTTTACTACGTAAATAAGGAGATTTTCGTACTTCATAGAAAGAAAATTTGACATACCTTCTGGACGAGTGTCCTTCATCTTAGGTACAGATTATTCACTATAAGACGTGCCCTGCCTAAGGAAATGGTAGCACTGCATATAATGTTGCCAATGGCTCACGTAGCATTCACCCTACTACACATTCATAATATTTACTTAACTGCGTTTTTTACAAATTAATTAGACTACTCTTTAATGAAAATAAAATGTACAGAATGAAAAAATAAAAATTATCAATTATTTATTTGTTGTGATAAAAAAACACTTGTACTTTTCCACAGATAATATTTAATTCTACACTACCCAACCGGTTTCACTATATAAGCATCATCAGGGGCTTTTTAATTACATAATTTTATATATAATTATTTATTTAAACAATCTTTCTGTTGCTAGATGTCCGTGCAATAAACGATATAAATAACTTATATTATTATTATTTACTATTAATTATTTATTTATTTGTATTTTGCAAACAATACGTATGATCTAAGGGTATGAATATCTATACCTACATGTATCTCTGTACCAAATCAGTATTTTTTATTTCTTGTTCTAGCTCGACGACGTTTGTTCTAAATAGTCGAACTCCCGTTTTTTACGTGTTTGACTTAATGTGAACGCTTTTTTCCGATATGCCTGCAAAAGTAAGTGAATAGCTAATTATTATTTGCCCATAAAATTGGCTTTATGCTTAAAGCTGGTATCACTATTTTACTAACCCGTCATGGCACTGACACGAGATCAAACCTGATCGAGAGGAATCAAGGTGCATTGTTTGCATTTTCTCTTTCACAAAAGGCGTACCTTCAACACAATCTCTTTTGCACTATTGTTCAACGGCTTTGGCAATAATAATACATAATTTAACAAATAATTTTGAACTGACTGACAAACAGAATGACAGCAAAAGCTTGACAAGCAGTGATGCCAACATGACGTCAGGGGACAAGTTATGATGAATGGTCTGCAGCTTTCCATTAAGGTACTTGGGATAAATGAGACCAAACGACTAAAAAGGCCAAATAAACAAAAAAATACACTTGCAATAATTTAATAACTATAAATGCACACCATAAGATGCCAAATTAGCAACAAATTTTCGGCAAACCCAAACGAACGCGAACGCCACGCCATTTTATACACTGTAATTTGGCTGAATAATTAATCATATAAAAGCTTCAGAGACTTGAAGGATAAAAGAATGAATTCCAAGCAATTTGGCTTACTGACCTCCAAACTTCATAGCGAAGATGGCACCCAAAGATGACGATAATATTAGCTTTTTGAATAATAAAGCATACGTACCTAATATTTATCCACTACTTTTTTAAAGCGCTTTCTGAATTATCTGTAGGTATTCTATCAAAAGAGGAAAGGGAAAATTAGTTCCTCAAAATGTGTAATTTTATAACAGGCCTTATTTAACTACCAAAGTTTAATAAGACTAGAAATCGAGTTTTTTTAAATAGTATTTCATAATAGTTGTATCTTACCTATATTATTTGATAATGAACATTTGTCATTGAGATTTCAATAATTCTTTATTTAGGTGTAAACTTTTTCCTGCTTTATTTGCTTCCGGTACCTTAGGCGTTGTGTTGCTAAGCGTAATCGCATCGGAAATTTAAAAAAAACATCAGTAGACTCAGTCTGTCGAATTAGCCTTCTCGATGGTAAAAACCCATTTTATCAGTCGAACTCCAAACATTTTATGAGCAAGTTTTGGAAATCTCGCTTCGACTGTTTCGCCGGAATTGCCCCCCTGAATCAGAAATTATGACACGCATCATTATTTACTTAGGAAGTTTCGTAGTTATTTTGGGGTTCCGCACCTTCAAGTGACAAAACGAAACCCTTATAGGCATGGGCGTATATAAGGTGACTTTCGTTTATATAGCCAAATTCACACTGGAGAGTCGGTAAGTGATCAGGACCGAGTTTAAACGACCCTTTTTGTGAAATACGCAAACACAATTTAGACTTCCCATACTAATCGAGTCGAGGTTGATCTTGAATGAGTATCGGGGCACAAACAGGATCAAATAAAGATAACTGATTGATTATTGAAGACAACCGGGATCCACGCGAGATACAACGAATAGTCATTCTGTTTGGGTTCATGTGGGATCGTTGTGTGTTTCAGTGGTGGTGGACACAAACCGCTGGTACCACCGGACTCAGGTGCTGCCCGGAGACATCAGCATCACTATTGGCGCTGAGTACGACTAGGTAGTTGCATCGGAGAGTGAAAGTCCAATGTAATGCTAAGATACTTTATTGATAAACGTGTACAGAACGCATGCGCACTTCTCTACGGAACATGGAATGGTCGTTATATTATGTAAATACTAGTATTTCGCTAAATTGGTTTCATTCATTTCGTAGCTACAGTAAAGAGAGCCATAGTTTTATAATCGGCAAGATTTCAATTTAATTATTTTATAGATTAAGTACAATAGACATTTCATTATAAAAATTTAAGTATTCATGAATATATTTACGAAATAAGTAGGAACGGTAATAATAAAAAATAAATATAAAACGTCCGGTACATTTTGTTTTATTCTTACAAAAATTATAATAAAACTATACAAAAACTGAAAGTCGCCTACTGAAATACAAACACTGAAAGCGATCTGTAGGTCCGCCTTGTACCGCTCGCGCTGTGGCTACCTACAGCTACAATATACACATTCAGTTTAACACGACAATAATTTATAGACATTGATTCAGTATCACTTTCGACGCACGTGCTGCAACTTCCACAAACTGTCGCTATGTTCACACTTCAAGTCAGTACTCTACGTTCCAACAGTTGTCTTCTACAGTCTACACTACACATGTACTACTTGCTTTGTAATAACTTTATTCTTTATAATGGTATAACTTAAACATCAATACAATATTTTGTGGAAGTTGAGAGATGTCTGCATTTAGTTCAGAGCTGGCTTGTCTAACCATCCACCTCTGTAGATAACCAACTTGTCTATCAACATTAACTCACTAAACATCCTCCGTCGTACTTGTCGCTGCAGTCGGTTAACCAAGAGAGGTGTGATGGTCGAACAAGCGGGCTGTGTTTGTGAGTGTGTCTACTCCTCAGCCTGGCCGGCCGAGTCGAGGATCACCTCGAAGGAGAACGGCTGGAACAGGTAGCCCTCGCCCGCGTAGAACTTGCTCTGGAACTCCACCCTGCCGACAAACACTCACTATCAAGAGGTGTGTTAGGGCCGTTACACCAACCAAGGTCATATAGTGGAACAATCCGGGGACGCAGGTCAACACGCAGGTCAACGGTTGCCTTTTCTGTGCGCCCCCTACAGCGCTTTATGCTTTCTATAAATCGCGGTGTCCCGGGCTCATGTCGACAGTAACAGACAGAGATCTGCGTAGCCCTGTGAGACACAGGTGTGGGTGAGTATGTACGTCGCGTCGTCGGGTCCAATGTTTCATTCTCAGCGTAATCGGCGCTGTCTACGAGGCGCGGTACTATCACAACGTAAGCGCATTGTGTAAAGAGAACTTGCTTCCGCTATGTAGACGGGATATAACTACAGCTCTCCCGCACACCTCCGCCCCCCGCACTACTGACCGTATTGAACAGCTTTCCCGAACCTAACATAACCGTGCAAGTTAACCGTTCCGAACTAAGGTAACTCTTGCTCAAACACTTCTCCTACCTCTCATAGACTATGCCAATGTCTGCTTTCTGGAGGCTACTGAAGAGTTGCTCAGTAAATTAGAACGCCTACTAAACTTGGTCATACGATTTATTTTTGGACTGCGCAAGTATGACCACGTGTCCCAATACAGAAAGGAGCTAGAATGGCTCCCAATTCGGCAACGTCAAAACGTCCACATATTGTGCGCTGTTTTTAGTATTCTTACGAGCCGTTCTGCACCTTTATCTCTACTCGAGGGACAAGCGGCACAGATCTGACGCTGTCTCTCTCTTGTGGACACCGTCTCACAGCACTGGTGCCTTCGGCAACTCTTTCACTGTAGCGTCGATCAGGCTACCACACACAATTCGTGATAGTTCAACTATAAGCATTTTCAAGAAGAGAAGTAAAGAGCATTTTATGTAATTTTATTAACTTATTAACTTTTCTGTAATTAATGTATAAAAGTATATATTCATAATGATGTAGTATTATGTAAATATTTATTATTTTATAGGTTTTTTTTTATTTAATTTGATATATATTACAATTAATTTATGTAGAACGTAGTATTATTATTATTTTTTCTTTTTTATTCATGTTTTTAAACAATTTTCTCTTTTGTTTGTGTGTACACTTTTGTTAATTGCTTCCATAATCAAGGGTTTGCTGGTAGAAATCTCTTCCAGAGATAAGCTCGCCTTTTGCATATACTGTTAGACTACTGTTACTTGTTATTCATTTATATATTGTGTGCAATAAAGTGTTTTGAATTTAATTGAATTAATTAATTCAAAATGGTAACTGCCCATACAAAATCAGAATATTTTTTTAAAATTAGGAAAGTTGTTTTATGTATGTATAACTAGATAGTGTGGAGTATCGAACAGACCAGTGCAGGCGCAGCGTGTGCAGGAACGCGGAGAGGCCCTCCATCAGCACCAGGATGGAGACGGAGATGGCGGCCCAGCCCGCAAACACGATCCACAGGAAGATACCGCCCTGGAAGTCCGACGACATCAGACCTGCAACGTTACGTACCACCGGCTCCAGTTTATATATAGCTCATATCTGCCGACAATGACGATATTGCTGGAGCACGAGACGGCACTAAATAAACTTGACATCGGTACCGGCAACTACGACTTTCTTTGTGTTACGTGAGTGTTAAGTTACTCATTTAAGAAGGTCAATGAGCACGCTCGAACGTGCTCCAGGTCTCACTCCCAAACAAACGACTCAGTTAAATGCAAATTAGGCTCTTCTAGCAAAATTGTGTTGTATTACTTTGTAAATGGTCCTGCACAACAACTTTAAAGAGTATAATTTACAACGTAATGCAAACAATTGTAAGTAGTGCTTTTGGGAAGTAGACGTGGAGCAACCACCTAGCGAGGACACACGAGCGGTATCGGTGCAGTCAGTGTACAACATATGTGTGCGTCACCTTTCCTCAGCAGCATGTTCCAGGCGACCTCAGCCAGCTGCGCGTGCGCCAGCGACAGCGCCCACAGCCGCAGGTACGAGGCGGTGTGCGACACGCTGCCCAGCACGTACTCGATCGTGTGGATGGCCTGGGGAACACGTCACTCTGAACATCTGTTTGTGACTAGCGTTGTCTCACTCGCGTTGTGAACAACCTCACACATGCAGACCGATCGTCCTTGTAATCATTCCAATTACGACGAGGGAGGATGTATTCAGTGGAATTGAATTAAAATAAAACTTTATAGTAAAATATAAGATCGTTGCGACCCGACACATGCAGACTATATACTGACTGATAGAGTTAGTGACTATAATAAAAACATCGGAACGTGTCGGCACAAGGGTAGACATTGGGTGGTTTTGCGTACGTTGTATCAGTAAGCTACGAGTATATACCGGGGCATAAGTCGGGTGGCGTGGATCAGATCCTTTCTTTAGTAATCATATCTGGAAAATGTCTAGAAAAAGAAGGACGTATGCCGACCCACTGAAGAAGGGCAAAGTAAAAAGTACCAGCAATAGAAGAGCTTGTATGACTAAATAGATGGATGTAGAAGTGGCAAAGGAGGTGTGTCGGGCAAATGGAAATCTGCAGCCTATGCCTACCCCTCTGGGAGACAGGCGTGAGTATATGTATGTATGTCTAGAAAAACACCACAAACAAGGTATCTTGCGCATTTGTGGATTAAGAAAAGGCTCACGACAGAGTGTTGAAGGACGACTTGTGGACAACACTTCTGTGTATGGAGTGAGTAGCTACCTCGTACGGGTACCAAAATCTTTCTACGAGAATTCCAGTGCTTGCATCAGGATTAACGGCGCATAAACTTTTGCTCTGATAACTCTAGGGGAGTTAGACAAGGGTGTATAGCGTCACCATGGCTGTTCAATTCTTAATATTGTTACAGTTAATGACCACTTTACAACAGAGAACAATAGCCTCTATTGTTATCCCGATCGTGACTCCCATCCATCTTACAAATAAAATTATTTAAAAGAGCGTGTGTGTGGTCTGAAATTACAAATACAAATACAAATTTTATTTTTCTCAAATGTTAGTAGGTACAAACAAAAAACTAGCCTATGGTTAACTTAAAAAAAAATTCTAATGTAATGTTCACTTAAAATGCACATTACGTAAATGAAATATTATCCAAATTAAAATTTTGTACAAACTAACTTGATACACGTCACTGAATAGAATATGCGTGCTCCCATACCAGAATTCCCCGTTTCATGGGATGCACAAAAGTGTTTTCTTTTTTGCCAGAAGGCGCCCACCCGTGCTAACTTAAATAAATTAAACTTTTACTTCAATCTAAATTTGTTTTTATGAAATAAATATATATGTTATAATAAATAAATATTTAACAAAGTGTATTCGTGTGTGCATGATTTTAAATATGTATATATAAAATGCTAGCAACAACAAAAAGAAGGTATTAAATTAAAAACAAAAATGTTGCTACTTTATATAAGTGACACCAAAACGTTAAGACAATTTTAATAAATACAAAACAAAACAAAAAATAATCATAAGATGATTGTTTACTGAATGACATCCAAAAGACTTCCTCATCCATTCTACTTCCTCATACGATTTTGCTAGAAGCCAAGAACTCAACTCTCTTTTTAATTGGAGTTTTAATTTTGATTTGTCTGCCAACTTAATTTCTTTATAAATTTGGTTATGAATAAAGGGATGCAAAAACTTTTTGAAACGCTGTGCAAATTTACTACCCATTCTAGGGACGGAAAGTTTTCCTTCCAGTCTTGCTGACCTATTGCTTTGTGTACTAATGCTTGGAGCGTACATTTCTAAGAATGTGCTAGATGTTAAAATGATGTTTTAATATAAATAATCTTCGTACACTTAATATGGCACTTTCTTTATGTAGAAGATATGTGTCATAACGAAATGGTTTGTTAAGCATCACTTTAATAACCATTCGTTGAGCTCGCTCTATTTCTAAAAAATGGGTCTTTGCCGCGCCACCCCAAGAGCTGATACAATAGGAAAACAAACTTTGACACATTGCAAAATATACACTATATTTTAGCTTCGAGTTGAGAATGTTCCTGACTGACCTAAAGAAGAACGATAATTTTCTTACACGACCTGATAGGGTCTTTATGTGAGCTTGCCAGTTGAGTCTATCATCTACAATAACGCCAAGATACCGTAAGTTGGTTACTCGCTCAATTATTTCGCATTGGCACTGTGTGCTGTATGATTGCGGATGATTGTTGCAAGTGTGTAGCTTCAAGTGAAAATCATAGTCAGCTTCCGTGTGCTTTGTTTTACTAAAACATAAATACTTTGTTTTAGTAATGTTGAGCGTGAGAAGGTTCACATCAAGCCACTCCTTTACAACTGCAACACCTTTATTAGCCTTTTTGAAAGCAAGATCCCAAGATGAAGCTGAAAAAACAAGGGCAGTGTCATCAGCAAAAGACACTATTCTTCCATCAATTGTATTAAGATCTATCAGGTTATTAATATATACTAAAAATAGAATAGGGCCAAGAACGCTGCCCTGTGAAACACCATAGGCTACTGGCATGCTCTCGCTGATCGTGCCATCAATGATTACCCTCTGAAGCCGGTTCTCAAGATAAGTACGGAACCACTGCATCGGAAGGTCTCTTATGCCAAGGCTTTCCAGCTTTCTAAGAAGAATTGGAATAGATACTGTATCAAAAGCCTTGGCCAGGTCCAGAAACACACCAATGCAGCGTTTTCCGAAATCCAACTGATCAACCAAAGAGCTAACAAGATCATTGGTTGATCAGTTGGATTTCGGAAAATTAATTATTATTACTTGTCGATAGTTTGTGTCTAAGACCATACTGACGATCCGATAAAAGATTATGCTTTTCCAAATAATTAACTAGACGACTCTTTACCAATTTTTCCAGCACTTTAGAGATTGTGGGCAATAATGCAATTGGTCGATAATTTTGCACATTCTTGGTTGCACCTCCTTTATGGAGTGGAATTATAGTAGCTAATTTGAATGAGTCTGGAAAGATGCCGTTTAAAAAACTTAAATTGAATATATGTGTAATTCAGGGAGATATTTATTTATTCCCTCTTACACGCCGCCGACGAGCAACTTCTCCTTGCTTCATCAACGTATGAGCTGCATAGTAACAACAACTTAGAAGGAAAGGAATGGGGAAAACCGAAAGTAATGTTTCAAGAGGGGTTTCAAGTGAAATTGAAATTAAGATTGGAGACGATAAAGTTTATCATGTAAATTTTCTTAATCCTTTGTCCATCGGGTTGTCTATTTACGCAGGCGGGATGGAAAGTGTGACGATGACATTGAAAAAAGGTTGAAGGCAGAAAATAATGTGAACGCAGCTTTGCACTCCTTTATGGGCATTTAAGTGTAAGGCTCCTGCAGTTGTAATGGTAGTGAATATTGGGTATGGCAAGACAAACACTGAAATAGAGTCAAACACTATGTGTAATTGACATTAACTGATAGCAAAATTACGATATAGGGGATCTTTGCGCTCTGAAAGAAGATAGAGTGCCTAAAATAGAACAAATTATGTTTCAGTGGATTGTGTATATTGAGGATGGAAGAAGGGCGCGCAAGTCAAATGTTAGATAGACATTAGGGTGCTTTTAGGTACTTTTTCGAATTTCATATTGTAATTATTAATAAGGAGCCCAAATTAAATTAAATAAAAAAAATATTGGACTATATCTTCTGCCCCCGCATTGAATTCAAGTTTAACAAAGTGTATGGAAAACATTTTTTTCTAATTTTACTTCTTTAAGTTTTTGTTGGTTAAAGCTTTATGTGAAAATATTATATATAAAAATATGCGACACTTAACATGTCTAAAATTTAATAAAAACTGTGTTTAGTTTAAGAGATATAGCAATTGGCTAAACGTTACCCCAGCTCTCATAACTCTGAAACCTCAGGATGCACTAATTTTGTTTTTTGGACACAATTGGGCACTAATTTTTTGTTTGTATTTAGCTACGACCACAGAAAAAAAACATGCCGCTGCGGCAACGTTACTCCAGCGGAATCTGTTTTTGTGAATATCTTTGGATCGGCTGGAAGCACTAATTTTATTTATTTCGGGCACAATTACACGAGATGACGCTCTAATTATCTGTCAAGCTGAATTCCTGAAAAGCGCCAACATGCCGCTGGCGTAACGCACACATCAAATGCGCGGGCAGAAGATGCAGTCCAATATTTTAATTTAGCTGCTTATAGATCGCTTTAAAGTAATTCTACTATTACAACATGAAATTCGGAAAAGTGGAATTTCGAGGACCAATTTGGCGACATTAGTATGACAGGCCAAGTAAAAGGAACACTTAATAGAAGAGCTTGTATGAGTAAATTGATGGATGTCAGTTATCTGTTATCAGTAGTCTGTGGTAGTAGGGGGGGTCCAGTCCAGCACGCCACACACGTAGTTACCTGATGGATGAACACCTCGGTGATGTCCTCGTCATGGTGCGGTGAGGCGGGGAGGGGCGCTCCCCCCGCGGTGCCGTTCTCCGCCGCGCCGTCGATGGGCTGGTGGCCCTGGAGCTGTCGACAACTCGCTCGTTACTCATTCACTTCTATTTTATCATTCACCGTACCGCATTGGGGTATATTTTAATTTTTTTCCAATAAATATTGATCTTGATTTGAAAATATTATGCATACATTATTTTTTTAAATGTTGATATTTCTATGTTTATGACGTCATTTGTTAGTCTTTAAATAATCAGTTTTATTTATTATTTAAACTAAAATAAAAATCTAAACGAGTACCAAATTAAAATAACTTAATAAAAAAGAAAACGAAAAATTTACCTAAAAATGCAAATTAAATAAATTGTAACTAAATAGAAAATATTGACCTAATCGCCATCGTCATGTGCAATGATGCCTAGAAGGCTGACTGCGTTTCCACTTTGAATGACGAGACCTGTTCTCTGGCCAGTTATGTGTTAGTCTTTTCACCAAATATATTTCGACTGTTTCAATCAACTTCGTTTGTACACAAATCATACAGCCATCTTCGGGGTAAAGTTGCAACTTGTATATATGGTAGAATGATACTCACGGCTCGTTTCTTCTGCTCCTTCATGATGAAGTAAGGTTTACCGAACAGCATCACCGGCACGCACATCAGCGCCAGGATCACGCAGAACTGCAACACACGCGCACCACATTACGTCACGGCACTCACACAGCGCTCAAATACGTTCCTTTATTGGTTACGTTACTAACGTAATACGACAGCAGGCTATCAAAAAGAGTATAGTGATTATAATTTTGTATCAAATTTCAAGTAGGTATATGATTGAAACACGGAATGCGGGAATGTTTGCCGAGAATGTATTAAATGCATTCCACCAGGCGAACAGTAGGTGTTATTACCTTCTGGATGCCCATCTGCCCGGCGAACATGACGTCATCGCAGACGGGGCGCGGGTTCTCGTCGTGCTTGAACAGCATCATGTTGATAAACGTGATGAGGATCGAGGGCGCGCAGTACGCCGACGTCTTCACGATCTCTGCGGACGGTCACAGCACGCTCACTCACTGGACAACTACTCACTTTATGTTCTATGAATAAGGTATAATTATAAAGCAGAAAAAGCATGGGACTCAATATACCTCCTTGCCGAATACCAAACATATTGAATCTATTGATAGGTCTTTACGCCATTATACTGTTAATATTAATAACTTTTTCTTTTTAAATGTATAATAAATATATTTTGAGTAATTGAACTCCCATAAATACCTATAATATTATGTATAATTAATATGAAATCAAACGCCTTTGTCTTATCAAAAAAAATTACAATGGTTGGTTTGTACTAAACATATGTACATTGATTTATTTCGACGTAAATTACTTTTTTTTGGTAAGTAATTCATTGTCGAATAAGCGCTATGCATAGTTCGTGACAAATTTTGTGACACTTGAATGCAGTTAGCTCTGGCGGCGACTAGATGAAAGAAAGATATAGACGAACTCAGAGGCGCCATTAAGTTTGGTGCAGTTTGTAGTTCACATTCTCTACTACTCCGTTTACCTGATAGTCCATCAAAATGTAACAAGCCTTTTAGAAACAGTACAAATAGTTACCAGGGTCCTGACTGCCGAACGATCCGATAGTGGCGCCGTACGTGGTCCACTTGATGAACATCAGCAGCACCATGTAGAAGAACAGGAGCAGCAGGAACATGATCTGCGGGATGAACTCCACGTAGATGCTGATGCGCCGCTTGAAGTAGCTGGGGGAGGGACAGTGCGTCATCACTCTCGTCTAAGGAAGCGGAGCCTTCATCTATTGTATGGCTTGTTGTTGTAATGTGAGAACTCCAAAGAGACAGGTAGAGGAGGTTGATTCTGTGTTATTTACCATTACTCTGTGGACGCGTGCAGTAATCTCCTGCGGACGCAAGCAACAGTAACTACCCTGCAAATTCAAGAGCCGGTGTCTAGACGTCACGTCCATTATTATTGCCAATTCAGATCTGACAATCTACACCAATATTACAGAGAGGAGATGTTTGTAAGTTTGGGTGTAGGGGGTAATCCCTGGAACTACTGATCACTAATATGAAGCTAGGTAGATTATCCCTGAGTGCTATAGAGTTCACTTTCTGGAGACGGGCAGTTCCCTATACATATAGTTACAGTCGCGCGTGTATCTCTACAACTAATAAAACGATTTTGAAAATTCGTCCACTGTTGTAATTGTTGAACATAGACTATAGTTTGTTTGCAGTTACCTAGCGACATAGACATTCATTAAATTTAGGGCGTAGTAGATCGATCGCACAACGAAAGAGATAAGCATATCTGAAAAAGCGCGCGTCCGAGCAGAGCGGTAAAAGAGAGTGGATAATGCTGCTTTTCAAGGAATAAAATTAAATATAAATTCACACAAGAGCGTTATAAAAAAAATCGCTGTGCTATCGTTTAGATAATAGGTTTACATGTTTAAAAAAGTTATCATTGTTATCTTTACGTTCTTAGTTTCGATAGATTGCTTGTTTGAAATTAAAAAATAGCGTTCACTTTGCAATTTTTTTCGATCGGCCCTTTTTTTTCTATCGCGTTTCGGGCTGTTACATCGCCTTGGAAAAGGCTGTGTTTATAACATGTATTTATTTCAGAACCATATCTATTGTAGTTTCGGAGTACTACTTGTTCAAAAACTCAGTTTTTACTACCTACGTCGCCTTAAGCGGAACCAATAAACCTATTTTGAACATTATTTTACTGTTGTAATAATCTTCACTTAGTCATAGGCTATAATTTTTTTCCTAGGGACATAGTCATGAATAACTACGGAACCGATGTTGAAAATTATTTCACTGTTTTAATGGTTAGATCTTCACTCGGACAGAGGCTACAGTTTGTTCATTGGGTACGGGCATTTCGCTAGATCTATATGATCCTATGATAAACATAATAACATATTATCGGACTGCCCAAAACTAACGCGGACGAAGCCGGGGGCATTAGCTAGTATCTAAATATGTTTCTTTGTGCTGCCATCGTGTAGGAAGGTGATGTTTAGTGTAGAGATAGACTCACAGGTGGTTCCAGAGCGACATGCAGACTCCGAACAGCATGTGGAACACGCCGATGATGATCGAGATCTTCATCTTGTACGCGTTCATGAAGATTATCTTGTTCGCCTCCGCGAGCTGCGGGCGGAGGGGGGGGGGGGGGGATTTACATAGTGGTATCATCACAAAATAAATACATACAGAAGGCCAGCTCCATACAATCAGCGATTTCGGGCGCACGCACACATAGACGCGTACGTACGGTGCACAGGCATTCGACCGAGATCGTGCGCCCGGAACCGCTGGTTGTATGGAGCTGGCCTTCTGTATGTATATATTGTCTGTCTTACAGTTCTTTAACTTACAGAATATATTGTAGTACAATCAAGGCACTGGTATATTAAGATTTTTCTGAATAAGAGATATTTGATCGTCGTGACATGAATCCCGTCATACCGACGCTCTATCGTCTAGTCCGGGAGCTGGTGGTAGTTACCTGCCAGACGGGGTCGATCCCGAACGGGTAGGGCTTCTGCACGTAGTCGTAAGAGTCCGGGTTGAGCTGCAGCAGCTTGTTCTCGCGCAGCGTCGACGCGTTGTAGTTGTTGCGCCACGCCGACCCGAATATGTTCAAGCTCTTGGAGAATATGTCGTTGTAGATGAGTCCCGTGTACATCGAGAACAGGCCCATCAGCAGGATAATGTAGCGGCCCCCGAAGAATATGTTCCAGATCTGTCGCGATACATCCACACACTTATCATCATCCCCTTCCTTCTTATCAATAACTTTCACTTTTGTTCTAGGATAGTACCGACAAAACAATATTTTTCTGTCTGTCTGAGTTAAATTTACTGAAGTTACATTTGTTTACATATCATAATAAGAAGTCAAAGAGGTGGTTATAACCATAGCAGGTCGAGATCTGTCATCTATGTCTATTGCCGTGAGTCTCTCAAGCGGGACTACTGTCCAAAACAGAAGTACTTCATGTATCTTTATCTGTGGTGCAACTATGAACTTGCTATCGACTCGTCATAGAGTCTTTGTTAGTTCATTGCGTTAGGGTTATTTATCGATTTTATCTGTCAAATTTAACGAATCAATGCTTACGTACCTGTACTACGAAAACGAGTTGGGAATTGGCACTTGTGTAGTATAAGGTTCCGTTTGGAAACGAGTGAATTTCACTCGGAGTGATGCGAATTTTACCCGAGATTTCAAAAATTGACCCGAGTTAAACCGAGGGTAAACGAACTGTTACCTGACAGTTGCACGAAAGTGTTTTAAAACGCTTCGGAGTAATGCGAAAATCACACTGGGCCACCTGATTGGTGCAACCAGATTTTTGTTTCTCTTGTTCCTATTAGATCTGTCTCTTTCTAATAAACGAGTGAAATTTCGTACTATAATCGCACGTTCTGAAACGCTTCCCAAATAAATATTTTATTTTATTTTACCCATATCTGGCCTTAAATTATTGTTGTAGTTACAATATTGAATAATAGAAAAATTAAATTAAAGGCGGAAAAAATATATACGACATATTTCGATATTGAAGGAGTTGAGTTGAAATATATCGTATATATTTTTTCCTTTTTTAGTTTTTCTATTATTCATATTTTAACTATAACACTTATGTAGTAGCATTTTTTATAGTTAGCACTGAAGAATGTATATAATAAGGTATTATTTAGTGTGATGTCAGTACACAAAGGCGCGCTCACCTCGGAGTCGATCTTCTTGGCCTGCAGCGGCTTCTCCTTGTAGCACATCCAGAAGCCGAAGGCGGCCATCAGCGCGCCGTGCCCGAGGTCGCCGAACATCACCGCGAACAGGAACGGAAACGTGATGATCGTGTACGGCGCTGCGGGGGAGGGGGACACAATGCTTCACACTCGCTGCAGGGGGGGTGACGTGTGACTGCCGCAGCGTGGTGCACACAGATATACGCATTCGCGTGTACATATATACCTAGTCGGTTCTTAAATACTGTCACTGGCCTTTTATTTTCAAAATAGAACACCTAGAAAAAAAATGAAATGGTGTTCGATTTTCAAATATTTTTTGATTAATAATCTGCCAAATCACAATTACATTCATTCATTTTTTACGATGGAGTGGACTCGCTAAGAGGACCGAGTAGCAGTAATTGCATTGCATCGTTGCGGCCATCCACCGAAGACGATATTCAACTTGCTTCAAAAATTAAAAATCACGAAAAGGTTCGTGTACCGTACCATCAAGAGGTACAATGAAACCTCTAGTGTCGATGACGAGAAAAGAACTGGCAGACCTCGTTCCGTTAGGACTCCAGGGGTCATCAAAGCAATCAAGGCGCGTATTGCAAGAAATTCCGTCAGCATGCAGAAACTGATGTCTTTGGAGATGGGATTAACCAGAAGTACTGTATAAAAAGCACTCAATGAAGACCTGGGACTACGAGCTTACCGAAAAAAGAGTGGACATCTTCTGAACGCGCGTCTGATAGCTATGAGAGCCAAAAAATGCAAAGTTTTGCTAAAGCGGTACGCAAGAAACAGACACCGCGATATCCTGTTTACAGACGAGAAAATTTTTAATATCGAAGAGAAGTACAACAAACAAAATGACAGGGTGTACGCTACCAGCTCTGCGGCCGCTGGAAATGCCATTCCTAGAGTGCAGCACGGCCATCATCCATCATCAGTCATGATTTGGTTGGGAGTGTCCTACTATGGCCCTACTGAAGTGCATTTTTGTGAAAAAGATGTCAAAACCAGTGCAAAAGTGTACCAAGACACGGTTTTAGATCGCATAGTAAAAGATCTGCCCCAGACACTCTTTGGAGGACGGCCATTTGTGTTTCAACAGGACTCCGCACCTGCTCATAAGGCCAAAACAACTCAGGAGTGGTTCGAAGCGCCAGAATATCGAGCTAATAAGGCATCAAGATTGGCCCTCATCTAGCCCTGACCTCAATCCACTGGATTACAAAATTTGGCAGGAATTGGAGGAGAAGGTCTGTTCTAAACCTCACAAAAATTTGAGCAGCCTAAAGTCACCATTGATTAAAAGCAGTGGCCAATATCGACATGAATATGGTCCGTGCTGCTATTGATGATTGGCCGCGAAGATTGAAGGCTTGTGTGAAAAATGGTGGCAATCATTTTGAATAAATTTTGTGTTTAATGAAAGCTAATTAAATTACCTTTTTTTAAAAAAAAACTTTTTTTGAATATCATGACTAGTTTTCATTTTATAGCCAATTTTGTTTGTGACAGAATTTAAGCACCGACTAGGTAGATTGTAACGAACATTAATGTGCTAACAGAGTAACAGATGATATTCGTGTAAAATTCACATCATAAATTCATCATTCCTTACTTTTTAACAAAAAATATGCAGTTTATACCTATGTTTATTGCAATTCGCGTAAATTCCATCTATCAGCCTGTTTCGTCCACTGCTGGACATAGGCCTTTCCAGGATTTCACCACTCTTGGCGGTCCCCCTGGAAGAAATGCCCATACTCACACACGCTGGGCAGGTGGGTTGGTTAGCGCGGTGCCGAAACCCTTGCACCAGTGACGCCGCTGCCCGTCACCAGTCTTTTTATATAAGGCCTGGCAATTAGGGATGGATATACCGCCATCCATCGGTCCCAGGCGATGGTGGGCCGCCTGGTTTTGTCTGAGAGCTGTCTTCTTACTCTCCCCCGAATAACTTCGAGGAGATTTGCGAGTAAGATGGTGGTACCTCTACAGTCGAGCCCGGCATCAGCTCTACCACCTAATAAAAACCGCGTAAATTATTGCTTGACATTAATTAGGTTTTCACAAGAAAATTATATCATTTTTCATTTTGAACTGAGATCTTCCGTTATCTATGACGTTATCAGTATCACCTTAATAAAATATAATAAGTTTATTATATTGTCATACATACAACATTGTATAAAATGAAATATATCAGTTTTTTCTGATGTAGATAATTTCAAGGCGATAATCTAATCCGCGTTAAGGTTTTATATCCCTAAGGGAGTGTAACAGAGGGTTCCGTGCACGGTCAACACTCGTTACATGATGCGGGTTCACCTCACAGTGTGTTCCGTTACCGACAGAGAGTGGTGAGTGGTCGCCGATCCCCGGACGGTACAGACCTGGGTTGACCTCCCGGTAGGTGGCGACACCGTACGCGTAGATGAGGTGCTGGAAGGCGGAGGTGAACTTGTTGGTGCGATTGTAGGTGGGCGGGTCCGCCGGCATCTCCATGCGGTTCAGGATGGGCGGCACCGAGCTGCCGCTGCGTTCCTGTACACGCGCACACACAGAGTGAGTTCACTGTCGCACACAGCAGTAAGTAATGAGGTAGGTAAAGACGGACCGTGCCGCGGCGCAGCGCCAGCTGGATGGTCTCGAGGTCGAGCGCCGGCACCCAGCACTCGGCGATCAGGCACTTCTGCGTCACGTCGAGGTTGAACAGGTTCAGCGTGTGGTAGATGGCCTTGATCTTGCGCACCTTCACGAACCAGTTCTTGATGTTCTTGGCGGCCGCCACCAGCACGCGGTGACGGTGGTCCTGCGTCTGGCCCAGCACCTGACACGCACACACGCACACGTTACGTATCAGTATCGGTAACTAGTACTACAACGAACCTACACGGTCCACATATTCCTCCAACTGTGCGTTACGTTACGACGCATGTTGATATCATATACGAGGTATCAGAGATCCCGGGCTGCTTCTACCTGCCGCCTGTCATGATTATCAACTTGTTCTGTTCTGCATGTATGTCCCACTTCATACAAACTCATTAACCTCATAACGATGCGACTATGAGAGGGTTTCACAGTCGACCATTACACATGTTATAAGACTCAAGTTACACTGACATGTCGCAACCTGTGGCAGTGTCGGTGCGGTGGGTCCCACAGGGCGAGACGGATGGAGCAAGATGGCCGAATCGAGGAAGCTGACCGCTCGGACTGCACTTATTGGGACATCCACGGACCACTCAGATCTCAGCAACGAACGTGTTCGTGCATTATGAACTTTTTCTAAATTAAAACTATGATAGAAATAAATTTATATATTTTTAACCACTTGGCGATTTATCCATCGCAAGGAGATAACACATTAAATGCGGTGTGGAAAATCAGAAAAGTAAACCTGGACGTGAGGAGCTCTAAGCCAAGATAGAGAAAAATGTCTTTTTGGCTTCATTATAAAATAGCATTATCAAATTGTAAATACCTACAATGTTTGTTATTTTATAAAATAATTGAGATTATTAAATCCATCATGTATGTTACTTTAGTTAATATTAAGTCAATTTCATGTCTTCTACGTAATAGTATATACATATCTATATATTTTGTAATTTTTAACGTTAGCCGGTACACAACAACAAATTCAGAAAATGTGTCAATTTATGTGAAGAGCGCTGGTCGTTAAATCTCAGGCAGGTTCCTGCCTACCTTATGGCCAGAGTTCCAATTAATAGTGTCATATAGTAATTTTAAATCAATAAATATTTTTTCATTACATAAGTTTAAATTTGGTGATAATTAGAAAATATTATGCTGTAATTAAAACGTTTGAGGAAATAATCGAGTTTTTAAGGTAAGTAACGCAATATTATAATGACAGATCACCGTAAAAATGGTCAAAGGAAATAAAATTATCATTTTCGTATTACATCACGCCTTCCCCATAAAAGAGGTCCGTCACACTACGGTATGCTTACTGTCACCATAAAAGCGGTGACGGAGCGCATAATTCTATCTGCTTCCTACAAAGTCATAGTGACAGTGCGTCATATTATAACGCTAGCAGCAGCAACAGTAGTTTCATCGTATAGGTATTTTGTTGTGATGTCTGTGTGCTCCCTAATTTACGTGAATCATCATAATATTAGTTGAATTCAATTTATTTTATGATGAACAGTTTTCTCAGCTCGAACCGAAACGAGAGGTCCCGGGTCCGAATCGTGGTTTAGAGCTCCTCACGTCCAGATTTACTTTTCTGATTTTCCACACCGCAATGATATACATTTAATGTGTTATCTCCTTGCGATGGATAAATCGCCAAGTGGTTAAAAATATATAAATTTATTTCTATCATAGTTTTAATTTAGAAAAAGTTCATAATGCACGAACACGTTCGTTGCTGAGATCTGAGTGGTCCGTGGATGTCCCAATAAGTGCAGTCCGAGCGGTCAGCTTCCTCGATTCGGCCATCTTGCTCCATCCGTCTCGCCCTGTGGGACCCACCGCACCGACACTGCCACAGGTTGCGACATGTAAGCTAACTTTACTTATTAAATTGAAATAAGATTACATAAAGTAACATGATATAATAATAAAAATGTTCATAGGGCGCACAGACCTCTTGTCATCTGAACGATAGTATTTTCGAATACTAATTTATTTTTAATTATAATAATTATATTATATTTAATTATAATAAATTTTGTTTCGAGGGAATGATCTCTGGAACTACGGAACCCGATGAACTGCTAGAACAGTGAGACTGTTCAATTATAAGTCAACGCAGGTAAAAAGAGCTCTGGGGCGTCAGTGGAAGGGATATTTTTGCGCATGGAGGTATAGTCGCGCACAAAAAGGCTTGTTTGATTATGTAATAAGTAAAATGTTTATTGTAGAATAAAATCGGTATAACAGCTATTTTTAACAGGTTAGAAATAGAAGTATAAGGTACTGTGGGTGTTGATTTGGTCCATAACTTGCGTCACGTGAACGTTAATACAACTACATGATGCTTATTCAAAAAAAATGCATATAAAAACAAAATACTTCCACATACCAGCTTCATTCCTCATGCAACAGTAAACATTGTAAATAATTTTCTTTTTTTTCTTTGCAAACCCATCGTAACACAAACACATTTTTGCGCGTGACTGTATTTTGAGATCGACCGAACGTGGACACTGCACCGCGCCGTGAAGCGAAAGTAACCAATCACGAGACAGCAAATCCACGCGCCAGGCATTTTCCCTGTCGCGGCCGCCCGCGCCGCACCTCATACCACCAATTTGGTCGGTAATTCTCTCAGTGCGCGGTACGTCGCTCGGAGCTCTTTTTACCTGCCTTGACTTATACCTATTACATTACTCTAAGGTTCAATTGGACAAAGGCTATAGTTTATATCCTGGGGACGAGCAGTTCCCGAAGGACATAGTCATTAACTACAGTAGCGCGAGTGAAACCGCGGGCAAACGGCTACATATATAAGGTCCTACAATAATAAGTGAAAATAATAAAATTCTAGGGTGGATCATGTATCGTTAACTGACCAAATTCCAGAATAAGAAAAAAAATTTTGCTCAAATAATTTTTTCGCTTCCCAGTACAAGGTTCAATCAGCTGACTAAGTTTCTATGGAAAGGTAAAAAAAAAGTACAGGAAAAAATTATTTTTTTCTGTAGTATGTGGTTTATTACTCTATCATCTGTTGTGGGGCCTTACATAATGTCCAAGTGGTCCCCGCCGCGCCGACGCAATGTTCTACTGTACCTATATACGAGTACCTACTATCTGTAGTCGCAGCGCAGGTGACGGTGACGGCCACCACTACATTTATTATGTTTGAACGGAAACCATACTTCAGCCTGTCTCGAGGAAGGTATCGGACCACTACCATGAGCTTTATGGAAACGGACAAGAGTCGGTTTTTGTATAACTTTAACTTCATCTACTTGTAACCCGCATGTTATTAAGATACTTGTTCAGTAGTTAATTACAATATTGGCCGACATTCAGCGGTTGTAAAATAGACGAGATTAGATAGTACACCGCGTGCTTGTATGTAACGACTATTAAAGGTAATCTTTGTCGGTGTGTCGGTCTGTCTGTAGTCGCTTCTAGCTGGAGAATACATTTACAGATATTGATGCGAACTCATGTACCGTATGATAACGCCGCTGCCGCGACTGACAGAACGTATATGTATTTAAAGGTTGAGCAGTAACCACTTCAGTAAAACAAGCGGACCACTGATATTGAATGCAGCGCGGGCGGACCTGTATGCAAAAGGCTAGTGATATGAAACCCAGGAGCATTAAACAAAATGCCGCCGTCGCGACCCGGCTTACATTATGTCGTCATTTAAAATGACACTGCACTAGAGATTTAATATTCTCCAAGCGAGTGCGTGTTCGACAAGGTTACAGTATTTAAATAACACAAGAAAATATTACTTTATGTATTGCGAGCCTGTTGATAGATAAATTAGCTCAGACCAGAACAATAACTAAATCCCTAATAATTAAGGAGCCCAAAACTGCTGACGATACGGAGAATTTCGACAATATGTGAAATCGATTTTCGTTCATAACATAACGTAACGTGAGCGAACAACGAATGGACCGTCAGCTAGCTGGGAGCTGGGTGTGGGTGTGGATGTGAAAGGGTGGACTTGTACGAGGGATTATGTTAAATAATGATAGTAGAACATTATACTGGACGCGGGGTGGTGAGTTGTACGCCAGCTGATAGACGAAACTATTTTAAGAACTTTGAAATTTGGATATTTGAACAGCCATGTCTTCCTATGTTCAAGACAATCATAGAGAATGGGATAAGTTTATTCCTCATATTGCTCATGCCATACGGACTGCTGTGCATGAAGTTACTGGTAAAACCCCATCCTACCTCTTCTTTGGTCGAGAGACATCAGTCCATGGAGAGAAAAACCAGAGCTTCAACAGTAAAGATCCGCTCGTATTTAGTAGAGGAAAGTATGAGGAAAATATTAAACTTAGAAAAGAAATATTTGACGACGTACATAAAAGGTTAAAGGATGCTTATGAAATCAATAAGAGTCAATATGATAAGCGACGTCGCATCTGTGACTACAGAATAAGCGAAGTTGTGTGGAAAAGAACCAAACATTTATCTAATGCAGGCAAACACTTCATGTCCAAACTTGCCCCGAAATTTGAAAAAGCTGTAATAACGGAAAAATTGTCAGATGATGTTTACATTCTTAAAAGTCTAAGGGGGAAAGATCTAGGAAAGTGGCACTCTTCTGACCTGAAACATCTTGGGTGAATCCTGATAGGATACTTTTGGGGAGAGGGGATAATGCCATGGTCGCTTCTGCTACTCGGCACTAGATTGCGCTAGGAGTTCTGAACATCAATGATTGGCACACAAAATAACACGGCGGTTGTTGAAAATGATATTTTGGTCCGGTTATGGGGTTAGGGAGAGAATATTGACGCGGAGACGTCGACGGTTAACTTGAGGGAGATTGATTGAATTTGTGGTCGTGATTGTTGAAATCGCGGGAAATAAAGCTTTGGAAATATTTATAACAGTGACGCAATACAATTGTTTATCGGTGTTGATAAAGAGGCACAATCCAGGACTTGTCACGATACTTTAAGGGGATTTGAACAGAGCGTACCGTAACGCCCTTTCAAATTAGAGAACAGGAATTGGTGAATGTCTCATGCATCACGGGTTTTGAATTCCTTTATTCGGTGAAGTAGGTACATGCGCCGTGGCGTGAGTACATTTTCACCTCTTTCAAATATCCTTCACGTCGCCGGTGGCATCGAACCGAGTCAGTTTCGAGAAGACGCAAATGCTAGCCATAGATTCCGTCCAAGGATAACTGCGTGCCGCTTTCTTCCCAAATTCTTCTTCCATAAATCTTAAATGTTCATCAACAATTCGTAAACTCGGGAACACCGGGTTTCCGTGAATTTGTTCAATAACCGGTTGCCAGAAAACCGGTTTTAAATTAAGTTTTGTTTCGGTTTTATGTAGGTCTTGTTTTGGTGTCCAAGTAGGATTTAACTGACTCAGTTAATTGAGAGGTAACCGCAATCTTGCACCAAAACCCCTTAAAACCTTAACCGGTTCTTCAATCAAATTTTTGTTTGTTTAGAATATGTATATTCTCCGCATACTGTTTGCTATGTTTTTGTTTAGTCATAAGTCTTAGGTTAGAGATTTCATATCTTCAATATAGGTAATAACTTATAGTTGTGGTTTTTACTGAATACTCCCCATTTCAAGAACCCCGTTCATGACAGTAGTTAGAAGTTTCGAAAGCCTCATGCTAAATATACCCGACCAAAACCCTATGGGGAGTTTCCACGAGGTACATTTAGTAAAGACGCACGCGCAATGCGTCATTTCATCCATGAACATTATTTCTATCTCTTTCCAACTGTTTTGTGTTACTACGGTACGGTTTCATACAAGTAAAGCAATTCTTACTTATACGCACATATTTTTGGATGAAAAAATGTATGACGTTAGATCAATAAAATATTGTTACTAATAAATATTGTCACGACATGAATCCGCAAATGCAAGTCACAGTCTATACTCGGCACACCCGCGTTTCACCGACGATTATTACATTCTAACGTGATGGGTGGTCAGCCCTATCGCCGTACCTCGGGCACAAATACACGCTTTTTAGGGCATGAAGGTTTCCTCACGATGTTTTCCTTCACCATTCAGCAAGATGCACATAAATTCCGAAAAACCCATTATTGCATGCCTGGCCGGGGATCGAACCTGGATCTCAGAGATTGAGGGGCCAACGTTCTACCCGAGCTACCTCCGCCGGTACTATTGTAATCTATATACAGGTGGCTGGGAAAGAGACGTCCAAATGATTTTTTTGGCTGCCTTACATTTAGGGTTATCCGAATCACCCCCATGTATGTTCCGCGATTTTTAGTAGTTTAGGAGATATGATTTTTTAAAATGATTTTAACAATAATTTTACTACTTTTGATTTTTTCTCTCTTACTGTGTAATATTTGTGAATGTATTGACAACTATGTGAGTTGTTGACCTTAAAAATTATGGTTTACCTAGGTCTCGTGGAACATGACTAAAATTTAGTCGAAAGTTCAAAATTACTGTTCAATCATTATAGTCTTACAATTTAAAAAAATAGAAAAATTCATTTGAAATTATGTCAGTGGTTTCAAAGTAATTTCAAAAACTGTTATTGCTCTTCAGCAACAAAAGCCATAATAGGTCTTTTTTTTCTGAAACCAGCCTTCAAAGTTAATTAACTTTTTATTTTATTTAATAAATAATTGTAATTTAATAAGTTATGATTAAAATTAATTTATTTACAGCAAGTGTTCGAAGTGCCACCCTCCAACAGAAATGCACAACCTACACCTATACAAGAAATTTGCCTAAAAGAAAAGTGCGAAAGTGTTGGTGTATTTCTCGTCCCGGCGCGTCGTCCTCGTCGTCCCACAGTTGCGACTCTCATCAAAATGTACTATTGCGGAAATCCTATCCTCATAAGGTCGAACGTTTTGAATAAAACTACCTTTTATATTTTTGTCAAAACGTTACATACGTTTACACAATCATTATCAAAATATTAAATTGTATTTAAACGAGTATTTTTCTTTGTAACAGATTTTTTTATAAAAGACAATTAAATTAAATGTAACACGGGAAGATACTATTAAATAATAATAATATTTCACTTCCTTTAATTTAGCAAAACATTATACTTTTAAAAATAAAAATACAGAAATAAAATAAACAATAAATGTAATAATACAATAAATAATGCAATAAATACAACAATGTTGATATATAACTATACTATAAATACAAATACGTTAAATAAATATTTATTATGCTTAACTTCACCCATTCAATTAGTCTTGCTAAGAAGGAGTAGGAACTTACCAAGATGGTGTAATTTTTTTGTATATTTTTGTTCGATTTGTAGGTATGTAGTGTAGGTACTTACTTTTAATCAAGTGCACGTATAAAAATACAAGACACGAAGAATTTATGTCATGAGGAAAACTACCTATATACATCTTGTCTACGTGTCTCATATTATAGTCTATCACCTTCTACAGGCAGCTTACCTGCTAATTACCGTAAAGTCTTTACAGGAATCATAGATTAGGACAATATACTACCTGCTGTTACAACGAAGATCACTGTTATCACACCATGCTACATTATCGTCCAGATAATCATTGATTTTTAATAAGTTTTAAATAATAAGTCCCTGCTCAATATATAGTTTTAACTTATTTTCTGGCAAAGTATGGACCTCCTTTGACGACCTTATTTATGTATGACACGAAATTTGCGCTTTTGGAATTGATTTACAGGATAGCTCAGTAATAAATCATTAATTAATAAACGGTTACAATATTTGTCCGTTGAATGTCAGGTCCGCTAACCGCAACACAACTAAACATTTATTTTGATGAAACATCGGGGTATCACGCAAATATAAGGAAAATTCTTTATTATATACCAAGTGTTAATATTGGCATTTAGTCAATACTATAACACAGGCATGGGCAACGTTTGGGAAGTCGCGGGCCAAACAATCATAATGCTCGTGAATTCGCGGGCCGTAGGTTGATGTGTATGGTATACGAAAACAACGACGGTAAAATCAGAAAAGTTACAGTGTTATATTTTTATGACTTCCAATAGATGGAAATCTTGTGCCAAATTTTCAGATCCAAGACTACTAACATCTAAATTAATTCCACTAATAACTAGACACAAATAATTTTGCAAATGTTCTAGTTTACCCTGGTTCGTGACTTGGATTTATTGATTTTCGTTCCTGCTTATTTGTTAGTGTTCACCTTTCACTCACTTGCTCCTTTACTCAGATCGGCTAAGAAGTTGCATGAAAACATCAAATCGCGACTTTCCGGTAAAATGTTAGTCTAATTTTAAATTGTTCCTCGCCGCGGGCCGTTTTGAAAACCTTAACGGGACGGATGCGGCCCGCGGGCCGGTGGTTGCCTTATAACACATTACAGTGCATTTTGAATGGGCAGGTAATTATTTTCATTTGCGCGGGCGTGTCTCTATGGGAAGTTGTTCAGTATAATCCGGCTTAATTTAAAGGCAAAGTTCATTTACGCCGGTACAGATACGGACAAACATTCGTATATACGATGTACTAAGTCCTTCCGTCGCGTCGTGTGAATATTGTGATGATCTCAAGTTATCTAACTCCATGGAATCTTTTATAATGCCTTGTATTTGGGTCTCGTCTCAAGTGCCATTCGCTCAAGTCCACCAGACTGATCGGTGACATGTCATCTTATCTCAGGAACAGACAGTTACAGATTCGGATTAGGAAATCGCCTTTCATAGAAAAGGGCTTTATTGTTTGTCATTGATGAACTCGGCACACATGTTTAAATATTACGACGGTAGGTCGTCGTCACGCATTCTTGGAGAGACGATATACACACTCACCGTGTTCAAGTCCTCGATCCTGGTCATGACGCCCATGGCCATCTCCCTGCGGTCAGCGGGCGCCTCGGGGCACGGGTACAGCGTCGCGCGGAAACCCTCGCAGATCTTCTTGACGCGGGTCTTCAGCTGGTCTCCTTGGAAGAAGATGATGAACACAGACTTGTTCACTTGGTCCGACTGAAAGGCACGGGAAACACTTCGTATTTAATGTTAGTTGATGACTGCTGCACTGCACTTAGTTCGAGCGAACAGTCTTTTATGTCTCAAAAATCAGAAATATAACGTATCCAAACAGAAGACTGCAACTAGCCACAGACCGGCCATATGGGCCGACTTCGTCGCGCTCTGGTGATGCCGATCATCATCATAAAATACTTTCTTGCACAAAAAAAGTACAAAAAGGCGGACTTAATGCATAAAGCATTTTCTACCAGTCAACACATCGAATCGGCGGAAGATTATCCGGGCTATGACAATATGAAGGGGGCCAAGATTCTCGGTACAGAGTGACCGACTATGATGGAGGACGAGGATCCAAAAAGAACATTCTGCTTGCATGCACCGCAAGCCATGAATTCCATTCCATTGTTGTGTTACACATCTCCATTCCCAGGCTGCAGTGTACTCACCGAGGACGGGTCCTCCAAGGGAGTCTCGATCTCCGCCTGGCGCAGGAACACGTTCCCGCGACACGCGCGCCATAGCATGCGCTCGAAGGCGGGGATGCGCTCGCGCAGGATCACGCCCGCCACGAAACTATACAGGGATCATTGTTACTGTCTCCTTCCTTCAACTTCTGTACGGCGCGGAACGTTGCTACAGGTTTATGACTTTATTACTTACATTTGGTACGCACTACATGTGTGACATTTCTCATTTTCTGTCGACTGCAACTTTCTCTAGTGAAATAATGATAGACGCATGAATCAATTTTATAAGTCATATACCTCTTTCAACGTCCCCAAAATAATCAAAGTATAGTGGAGTTTCTGAAGAATGAGCGGTATGTCTATGTGAATAAGATATTTGTACAACATGCAGTCTGTAACTATAGCTATCTACAGATACCGAATGTGCTCACTCGTAGTTCAGAGATGTATGGGAATGGATTCAATAAATAAATACGAGTATATGATAAGAGTAATCAATGGTGGGAATTTGCTTGAAGTAGGTCTGAAACATGTCGGTTATGTACACCTGGTCACTTACCACATGTGTGTGTATATCTTTAACCACCGAGTGGATTCTCTAATGAACTCTGCGCATTAACATAGGATAAAGGTGAAGTTTAGCTTCATTTGAATTATCAAGAATGAATTGTAGGCTTTTCACTTAATATAATACAGAAAACGTCTGTATTATAACCGCCCCGTGCGAGGCGCGCCGGCGCCGGTCGGATAGACATATCCAACGTTAACTTTGCATGAATGTCGTCGGCAGATCGTACACTATGAAATCGAAAATCTATCACCAACATTTTAAAGTATGTGCGACGACAATCGGAGTGAGCGACGACGCGACGAGGAGATTAGTTAGATTTACATGTAAATACTCGTAAATGTTGGGAGCCGAGCGAAACGGAGCGGAGCGATCATCTGTAGGTAGTGTGTATGTAGAGTGTATAGTTTAGGAACTGAGACCATACATTATTCCGACAGTGACTGAACGAAGCGAGTTGTTTGGGGTTTACAATTAAACATTGATGTGAGTCACACAAACTTCCTGCTCTTCATACACATTGTGTACTTACTCATACAGTTTCATACTTCATTGTTTTTGTTCAACCACTATCTATAGACTCACATATGGTTGTGTATGTCGCTCCGCTCCGCTTCACTCGGCTCCTAATTATGTACTTACATGTCAACCTAACCGCTCTTCCTCGCTTCGCTCGTCGTCGCGACCTATCCTAGCCGAAAGGCTAAACGTCGTCGTTCAGCCTTCTCGTTTAATTCACGTTGCGTGGAAGCATTTGACTGAGCAACCTTTAGGAATTTAGTTGAATACCGCCATTTAGTTAGTATCCTAGGCATCCAATCAGTAGGCTGATTTAACGAGATGGCGCTCACATATATGTATACGAAGATTGTGAAACCAACGTTAGTAGAAAACTTGGCATATCTCTGCTACAACAATTCAACTTTGGGTTTGTGATTTTTGTATACCTCAAAATATATTTTATACAGATTTAATTAGCTATTTCTGTGTAAACTGCAAGACTGCACAACGAATGTTTTTTTACGAGGGTACAATTATGACATTTGACAGTTCAAAAGTCATAAAAAATAGTGCCTCATGTACCTCTAGGTATCATGTGTTTCCTCCGTGTTTTGTTATACGTCACACGTAAAAGGTATGACGTAGCTGATAAGATAAAATTCGCTTTCAATTAATTTCGTGTTTATTTATTTCGTAATAATATGGCGCATTCTGAGTCATTTCTGAAGCATTGTGGAAACTTTCCGTGTAGATATATTATATTATAGCCAGAGTGTACCTACATAATACACTTACATAATTATTAGCGACTGCTAATCGGATATAGCAACGCTTTAGATTATATTGATGAATGTAGGTAATTCAGATTATAGTTCTGATATTTTGAAATGGCGGATTTACTCGTACTTTATGTGCCGGTATATATGTCAATACCTAAATTTACAAGGAATCAAGGCAGGTTTAGCTAACAGGTTTGTAAGATATCGCAACGTTTTCCTTCACGTGTTAAGTACACGGTGCTTATTTGTATGGAAACTAATAAACACTGCCCATAACTGGGTGGCACTTATTCAAATTAACATCGTCTCCATTTGGATGCAAGAACGTATCAAACGTTGTATGTAATGCTTGTCTAATTTCCGATGGCTCAAGGTTAATTTTCATTATATTCATGATGGAATACCTACCGCCACTTCTTACTAGTTCCCTGCTGACTGAAATAGTTCAGTGTATCGCGTGAACGATCACCGAGGCAGACACAAATACGAGGATAACCTGCAGGTCACTAGAGAATCGCGTTAATTACAATGTATTAGGGCATACTTTCGGTTGCGATACATCAGCGACAGTAGGTCACTGGAAAATGAGCCTAAAATAGATGCGTCAAGGTATAATTTAGTGGTCTCCATGTAATATGAAATGAGTGGGTACTGCTACCTTGGCAATACACCAAGATATTCTGTCTGGACGTCTGTCCACGCAACTAACGGTGTGTCTTCGCTGGATTCAAGATTCCGGGTGACTGGACGCCTCGGTTCTACATGCAATACCTGAGCTATACCAGAAGTATCAAGATCAGCTTACACATTACAGACTAAAACCCGCAGGAAGGAATGAAAATTACAATGTATTTAATTTTACTAGATTAGTTGATTTTTAAAGTATGATTTTCTACTTCTTTTAAGTAAACAATTACCGACAGAAAAAAAAAAAAAGTGTATATACATAATATCGTCACCCTCGTTACATACAGTTGTTTGTTACATGTTATTTGTGGTCTCTTTTTGTCATCGACGTAACATAATTGAAGATCTTACAGTAAGACTTAATAACAGACAAAGCTCCATTTACCAGGCAAACCATAAAATGTATTACAATCCAGCAAAACGCCAGTACGTGACGAGAGCGACGATGTGTGTGTGTGTGTGTGTGTGTGTGAGTGAGTTACAAAATATACTTACATGTAACATAAAATGTAAATGTTTGGTTAAGACGGTAAATGTTCATTTGTAGATAAAATATCGGGTACATAACCATTAATTTCTTAGACCTATTTCAAGTGACGACATGAAAGCAATGTATTCTTGATATTTAGTTATTGTGTGTGTGTAATATATATCAACACCCGTCGGTCGGTCGGTAAGCACCGCGACTATGCTCTGTACACGTATTATTGCCTCCGATATGTTGACATTTGTGCTCCTTATCCCAACTGTAATAAGGTACAAACTGTCAGCATATTTCAAAAAGGAACTATAAATAATGTTCATTCACAATAACTCGTAAAATGTCAAAGATAAACTCAGTACCATTTACGGTACAAAATCATGTAATATAAATGTATATTTACGGAACATGTTTACAAAGTAGCTCAGGTGTTCCGCGTTAGCTATCTACTTGTTTAAACAGAATTCGATCGTACGAATTATTATCAAGTCATTTTACTTTATTTAATTGATAACGTTACTTGGCGCGCTATACAGCATGTTCGTTTCTACATCGACCGTCGTTATCAACTAGATACCCAGCATGTATTTTAATTCCGCGTTTATGCTAACAATACCAAGTTGATAGTGGAAATGTTCATCTAATAAATATGGCTATAGATATACAAGTATAGTGTAATGCAATATGTTACAGCTTAAATAATGCAATAGTAAAGATGGCCGCGCAGCCCGCATGCGCGTTACCCGCGGGACAGGTCAATATTTGTTTGTACCGATGATGCAAAGCCATATAATTTTATTGAGACGTAAAAACCTATCACGACACGAGTCTTGATCACGGCTGCTGGGATGACAAGATACATTTACATGCTTTAAAATTAGAAGTAAGTAGCCTAGCTGACTAGCTCTACTAGCTCCTCTTTCAATACAATCAGAAAATATCCTTGGATATTACACTAGAACATTTTATTTAAACTCCAAAGATTTCTTTAAATATAACACACACACACACACACACACACACACACACACACACACACACAATAGATCCGGAACTTCAAGGGGACTCGTCCATGTATTCTCTGTAGCTAAAGTCCTTTCTGTGTGCACACATTTTGGATTTAGCTGTTAAAATTACTTTCAGAGATAAGTCAGTCTATTTGCATATATGTACTTTATATTAAGACAACTAATACAAAAAATATTTTGTGAGCAATAACGAATTTAATTGAAGTCTAACCTAATAAATATGCTTTATTTGTGAAACGTTGATATATTTAGTTATTAGTTTCATGTGAATTAGAGAGTCGCGGCTCGCGGCTCGCGGCCAGCCAGTTAAATGTTCGGCTCATCTACATCTCGACTAGTGGGGGCTCTCCATCACTGTAACACGTACCCCTCCCCCCGTAGCGCGCACTCGTACCGACCCCCGCGGGGGAGGGCGCTGTCGGTCAGGGGCTCAACTATCTCTCAACCAACATTTAACTGAAATTTCTTACGGAAATGGTAAATAAGTGACGACGTACCCACCCACAGGATCGCAGAATCTGTCGATAAAGCATCACTCGGAGATGAATCAGCGTTATCGGGATCTCGGAAATTGTACCATATCAGATAAATAACATAACAATGGCATTCTTTTGTATTTAAAACAAAGTGAGACACATCGGTGACGTCACGCGGCCACTCACTCCAGATAATTTACCTTTTGTTTGCAACAAGCAGGTCAAGTGCAAGTCGGAACTACACGCCCACGTCGGTCCCATCATCTTTATTAATAATAAAGAAACAACAAAGACGCCTCAGTACAACAAAATTATTAAAATCTAAAAAAAATTCTTTCTGCATATTCCTATGTTCCGTTTTAACTCAAGAACCTGTCAACGGATTCGGAAGCGGTGTTCTTTATTATCATCGTAGTAACCTTGGTCAACATATATAGGCTATCTATGAGGGAAGTTGGTAAAATAACGCCTAAGCCGAAAATTGGGCAGAGATAGAATAAACGCGGGCGAAGCCGCGGGCAAATATTAAATGTACAGACTTTTTTTACTACTTTATCAGATTAGTTTTCCAGGTACGTTTTCATGTAGATGCCCTTTGTGACCCATCTTAACTTTTCACCCTGTATATACCCACTATGTATTTACTCTGGCTACCGTGTGTAATTATTATTATATTAAGTGTGAAGGTGTTCACGTATATATTTTTTTGTTAAATTAAATCAGATATAGATACTTTAGCAAACCATAACTACATATTTGTTTATCTGCTTTGAGAGCTCATGTTTTATACACAAATTGTAACATGATCTGCGATGCTATTGTCTAAAATGCCATTAGTGGAAACACTTTTGTTGCTTGTTGCAGTAACAAATTTTTTCGTTATTTACAAATTTGGCTGTGGTAATTCCATTTTTATTCTAAATTTCAACATCCATACATAAATATTATACTCCCTCATGTCATGATTGCCTATCTCGCGACACTCCTCTTACGATTGTTCCACATTAGGGTTGGTTCAAATTTCCGTTTTTATTCTAGTTTACCACGGAGCACCCCCTCTATAGCTTTAATCGAATATTTAATTTATGATGTGATGATTACATACCTTTTAAAAATTGAATCCCCATACATTAAGCGATATTAAATTGATATTTCAAAAAAAATATATACAGAAAATTTTCTTTTGAAACGTTAAAAATGTAAAACTTTTTCATATTATATAAGTATCTGCACTTCACTCTTGAAAGTTAAAAACAAATTCCTTTCACCAGACTAGCTCAAAAAGTGCACCTTTATTGCTTAAAATCAGTGAGCAAAAGTTAATTTGCTCACTCAGTGAGAAAAAGTGTTTTGAAAAATTAAGAACGTCGGGTCGTAAGCACAGAGGAAACTCTGTGATGGCGAAAAGGCATTTTTTTACATTTATTTGGTCATGGTTTGGCTTGACTCTTTCATTGGCTATGGTCATGACCTCCACCACTTTCACCACGCTCAACTATCGTTCCAAAGCATTGATTCAATGTTCGAAAGCCAGTGCGTTATAGAGAAGAGTGACGAAAGAATGAATGAAAGTTGAGTAACTTCAGCGGGCCACCCTAGAAGGACGCATGCCGACCGAATTCGCAGTGGAGATGGGCGATGTCAAGAGTACCCAGAATATAAGAACTTGTATGATTAGATTGGTGGATGTGGAAGAAGTGTCAGGATCGTAATAGATAGAACTCTCTAGTCTCTGACTACTCCTCTTCCTAGAGACAGGCGTGAGTACATAGTATGGATGGTTGTATTTTTTTTACATCTTGTATTTTCTCGCTAGTGAGGTGAAAAGTTGTATGTGTCACACGAGGCAAGGTAATTTTGTTTCTTATGCCTTTGAATCCCTCACAACGCTCAGTATTCAAACTTAGAATCTTCGCTTGCGCAGGATTGAAACTCTGCACTCGCAACAAAAACTACATTTGCTCTCTTGTTGCACAAATAACTATTTCACCTCAATTTTAGCTTTTGTTTCACAATAAAACAAGCTGAAGTAGAAAAAATCAAAATGCGATTGTTTTTCATTATATACGTCTAACTTTCTGCATTTAAAATGTTCGTTGTAAGCTACATAGAATACATGAAAGGGGTGCTCCGTGGTAAATTAGAAAAAAATAAATCAAAAATCCGTCTTTTTCACATCCATCAACTTGTCTAGTTATACAAGCTCTTCTGAAATGAAATTCCGGGTACGTTTGACTTAGCCCTTGTTCAGTATGTCGTCTATTTGGTCGGCATATGTCCTTGGAGGGAGGGCGGCCCGGTCGAACTTCCTCTCTGTATGCCCGTTCTGGTGGTTTCACCGAAGTGTTCCTATTTGTATTCTAGTCAGTACGTCTTGTGTCAGGCCGCAACGTTCCCGTATGTCCGGTGTCCGGGATATTATTCAATGTGACTCACTCACCGCACACTTTCTACCTCACGTAAATAGATAACCCTTAGAGAAATCTAAAATTCCAATCTGTAGATGTAACGGTTCGAACCACAATAATGTTATTACGATATCTATTATGGTACAAACGTAAGATCACTGAAGCTGTCTACAACATACACTCACTCACAACGGAGACACACCTTTTTATATTTTCGGTAGAATATAATAAAATAATTTGAATGGATTGTGTTTTATATCAGTTATCACTGAATATCCGGAAGCCATGTCCAAATGCACCGGTGACGTCATTCGTAGAACGCTATCTATACATATAGATGTGTATACGTTACCCTCTAAACCCGACTGTACAAGTAGGACAAACTAGTTTGGTCGAGGCATAGTAAAAACAGCAGGGTTGCAGGGTTAGTTAGTCCCACTCGTAGCATCGGTAAGCATGTACATTGTACACAGTACTAGCCAGTCCAGTACACGCGAGGCATGTGATAGCTAAATACCTAATTAACTCGAGGACGGAACAAAGGCGACGGCCAAGACGCATTATGATGGTAAACCGAAACGTTACGTAGTGGGAGCCAGTGGCGACACCTGCCGGTACACTCGCCGGCACGTCCTGCTACACGCAATCATTGGATAAAACAACATAGCTCCAACATTACAGCAGACAGAGGTACTATTTGATGAACCGCACTTTACCAGAATGTTTTATACAAAATGTATTACGATGTGGGTGACGCGTAGTTGAAGGTGTACCACGGCGGCGGCGCGCGGCCCGCTGTACCACTTCACATACACACTTAGATATACCAAGGCTAAATGTGAACATGTCGTCTCGGACTATTTATGATGTCTAGAATCTTTGTATTTCTCAAGGTATTGTGAATGAACAACGTCCGCTGAAAAATAAAAATGATCTAGTCCAAATTACTCCGACAAGTTCCATATTAATTTGAACATAAGGAATCCGGTGACATTGGAACTGTTGAGAGAGTATTCTAGAATAAATCAAAACATAACACAAAAGAAGAAAGATTAATGCACTCGTACCAAGACGCTGTTAGAAACCGGTTTTGTGTTTCAGAAACAGGAAAATATGACAAATAATATTCGTATTCACAGCTCCGGTCAATCAAGTCATGTTTGAAGATATTTTAAATGTTTCAACGTTGTCAAATCTCAACATCAACCGAACCCACCCCTCAACCCGCATACTTCACACGTAATACAAATAATATACCTTTATCGGTTTATAATGAATGAAACACGTGGAGTGTGTGAATACAAACTCCCGTTCATCTTCAGCATTTACAAGTCTGCCCCTAAGTCCATATCTATTCTTGAAGTCCAAGTAACATCGCACAGAGAGAATGTCGATTAGATTCAACAGTGGGAAGCCCTTGAATGGTGTTACGTTACAGTTAGAAAGCACAAGTGTATGTTATTTATTATGTGTTGTGTGATACTCATCACACGATTCCAGCTGAAACAACGCTCTAAAACCATCCACCAAGAAGCATTCACAAACAAAACTTAGTCTAAAACTATAAATAACATTTGTCAACTACCCGCGAAGAACGATTTCATATATACAGAGACAATAAGAAAGCCCTCCACAATACAGCTAGCCCGACTACAGTATATACCAATCATACTAACCAAGGCAGGAATTCCAAGGAGGACTCTTGCTTATCCCGTAGACTAGGGAATAAATCAAGCGATTAAAACCAAACTTTATACAAATTATACAGTAGTCTAGAGCTACATAGCGTTTCTAGAATAGCACCCATACAACATTGTCTAGACATCCGGGCCTATTCTAGCAACAGTTGAATGTTTTGTTTTCTATTTTGTGCATTGGATGCGTCAGTTAGGTTTGACAAGTCCAATTGTTGATGTTCATACATGCATCATAGTTCAGGGGACAGTTATCATTTTGTCATTTTAAACAACATAAGTTGACATTGCCTCTAATCTCCGATAGAGTCGGTGCCGAAAGTTAAATCTTTGCATAGGGTGATGTGACTTAGCACAAAATGTATTAGAGCTGTCAGATATAAAAACAAGACCTTGGAGGTGCCCAAGTAAACATCAGGTAGCGCGTGCCGCATACGTGGGCACCTCGGCGGGTCGGCTACTTGTCACGGTCTGCAGCAAGAAAGCCGCTTCCCTTGCGCCGAGTGGTGGTGAGGGAGGGTACGTACCCCAGCTGGACGTGCCCGACATGGCGGCTCGGGTCGTCGGATATGAGGGCGCGCGTCATAGACTCTGTGGCACTGGCCCCGCCCTCGTGCTAGCAGACAAACACACAGATGTACAGACAAGCAAGGCCGGACGGACGTCGCGACGAGTATACAATACATTAACCCGATGCCTGTTGTAGGAAAAAAGTAGCGCCCAACGTTCCGCGAACGTGTTACCGCGTCGAGCTAAAACATTAACTAGATACGCAAACTTGTTACTTCTTTACTACATCACAATACTTCGTGTCTTAAATACAGTGTAGAAAACAATGCAATATATGTATGTAACTAAATAAATAAGGTACAGTCTACGCAAACTTTCTTCATTGATAAATACTAGTCTAAACGTAACTTACAATGGCATGCATGGATGATAAACAACATTACAGAAAGCATGACGGAATAAACATAAACTTATAAACAGTGATAGATAAAGCCTGCTCCATTTATCCACATTTCATGTAAAACCTCTCTCGATGGACTTCAAAAATAAATTATGTCAAATATCTTTTGTTAGTTAAAAACTCACTCAGGCAGCACTTGGTTAGCACGCTCCGTCTACAACGGAAGAATCTTCTCACTCGATTATAGACCTTGAAGCTTTACATATTAGATGACGTTTTGTTCGAAAAGGGGGGTGGTGTCCCGGCAGTGCTACGCTAAGCTATCATTCCATCACACAGAATAGAGGTGTTATGTAGATGATATACTATAAACCGGCCGACTCCAATGCTTGCCTGAGTGGTGATCGGTGGACTCCCGTATCAGCGTCACAGTACAAGCGCTGCAAAAATAATATCGCTCTAGGATATGCTTTAATTTCCACACCTTACAACGACCTATACAATTTTGAATGAAACAGCTTAAATTCTCTGAATGACATAAGTTTGGAGGGAAGTCAAAGCGCATCATAGAGCGTGCATAGTTTATCTGAGCATACCCCAACTTGAGCGCTTGCCCTCCCGCCATTAGTCCTTCCTCCCCTAGCAGAGTGACTTGTTCCTCCTCGCGCGACGGATCCGCCATCTTGTGTACACACACGCCAAAATGGCGCCAAGGTCAGTCACGCAGCCGAATGTCAAAGTCACAATTTTCAGCAAACAATATCAAATTATTCCGACAGAATGCAGGCATGTAATTGTTTACGATAGCCTTCAAATTCCGCAAGTTACTCGAGTCTACTAAGGTACCTATCAAAGTACGTAAGTAGCAGTCATTAGCTGTACAATGGACAAGAAACTGTGACGCTGACATTCAGACACAATACTAAATTAAATTCAGTGAGAAACATTGATAAGGTGTGCCCTAGCTTGCAAAACTTTGGGTCAAACTTGGTGGTGATTTTTAAAGTAGTACCCACAACCTCCGTTGGAAGAAATGTTAAAACTCAATTCCAGAGTAAATTCGGTGCAAAATAAAATTAGTATTTGATGAAACTGTTACAAGTATTTTCTAAAACTCTGTTAGGATATTTTTAATTATAATATCAATTGAAATGGCGAAACATCGACATAAATAAAAGCACAAATTAATAAACAAAATAATACTGGAATGAATCAAAAATAATACCATTACTTAATAGATATACCGAAACTGTCGAACAAATGTATGTATTTTATACATTTCTGGGCAGTTGTTCTGGAGCTATTTTTTTTCTACAACAGTGGTACGGCCTTGGTCGCATTGGCTGCTGTTGACAGATTGGTGTTCATTCATTGTGAATGGTATTTCTAATTTGTACATGGCTACAGTAGGTATTTGTATGAGCCGCTCATACATCTCCTTCGCATTGTCTTCTTTATCTCGACTATGTACTATCCGTCACCGGGGTTCCATTTCATTATAGTGACGCTACAGATATCTGCTGGCGTCTCAATCGCAAGTCAACAATTCAAGGAATAAAGATGACGTTCACGGATATTTGACGTAAAACCGTCCTTGTGTTACGTAAAGTGCATTTACTCAGACATTACGCAGAAACCGATCACATGGTTAAATAATGAGTGTAATCTTATCTGTTACTCGATTAATCATATGAATTTATTAAATACGGCCGACAAAACACCAAACTAAAAGTCAAGTATCATGTGACTTGCGATTACAGTTTGATTGATTCGACAATACAATTAGCTCGAGAATCCTATAGTTTCATTACGTAACTAACTCAAGTGAAGTTTCCTTGATGCAGCACTCACGGAATGACAATGACGTTGTACGATGTCACAAGGTAGGTATCACAACACTTACCTCATCGAAGAACACTTGGGTTTTGCGGAGTATGTGCTTGAGTTCCGTAAGCTCGAGGTAGTTTCGCTTCAGAGCTTCGGCGTTCTGGTTCACTTCGCGAAGCTCGTTCTCTAGTTTCTCAAATGTAGCCTGCAGGAACAAAAGAAAGGTAAAACTCCATATTGAACGTTTCAATTGATTCTCTGTGGGTTAGTTAGCATTAGAACGCCGGTTTATAACACTTGACATCGTAAACGACCTGTAATGTACGCTCATAAATGTTATGTATAGCATATTGCATTTGGGTCAAATTATAAACTCAACGTGTGTACTGTAAGGCCTCTGACAGCATAGTCTTGTGGTTCTCAAAGCGTAATAAATACTTGGTTAAATAGTTGCAAAATAATAATATACGAAATGGAACAGTGAACTAAGCATTTTCTTTCAGAATTAATATTCTACAAATGAAAATAACCGAGTTAGTACAGGAAATTTTCTAATGGTCTTTTTGTCAGTATAACGTCGTTAAGTAAAGCCTTACCGGTGGCCACTCGGCAGGCAACGTGCTAACCTCGAGGTCGATCATCTCGCGGGGCTGCGGCGCCTCCGGGCTCTCCCCGGGGATCTCCAACATCGGGATGCCGTCTCTCCGGATCTCCTTCTAGTGGTCTGTTCGTCAGTAAAATGTCATGAAGTAAAGCCACTCGGCAGGCAGCGTGCTCACCTCGAGGTCGATCATCTCGCGGGGCTGCGGCGCCTCCGGGCTCTCCCCCAGGATCTCCAACATCGGGATGCCGTCTCTCCGGATCTCCTTCTAGTGGTCTGTTCGTCAGTACAATGTCATGAAGTAAAGCCACTCGGCAGGCAGCGTGCTCACCTCGAGGTCGATCATCTCGCGGGGCTGCGGCGCCTCCGGGCTCTCCCCCGGGATCTCCAACATCGGGATGCCGTCTCTCCGGATCTCCTTCTAGTGGTCTGTTCGTCAGTAAAATGTCATGAAGTAAAGCCACTCGGCAGGCAGCGTGCTCACCTCGAGGTCGATCATCTCGCGGGGCTGCGGCGCCTCCGGGCTCTCCCCCAGGATCTCCAACATCGGGATGCCGTCTCTCCGGATCTCCTTCTAGTGGTCTGTTCGTCAGTACAATGTCATGAAGTAAAGCCACTCGGCAGGCAGCGTGCTCACCTCGAGGTCGATCATCTCGCGGGGCTGCGGCGCCTCCGGGCTCTCCCCCGGGATCTCCAACATCGGGATGCCGTCTCTCCGGATCTCCTTCTAGTGGTCTGTTCGTCAGTAAAATGTCATGAAGTAAAGCCACTCGGCAGGCAGCGTGCTCACCTCGAGGTCGATCATCTCGCGGGGCTGCGGCGCCTCCGGGCTCTCCCCTAGGATCTCCAACATCGGGATGCCGTCTCTCCGGATCTCCTTCTAGTGGTCTGTTCGTCAGTACAATGTCATGAAGTAAAGCCACTCGGCAGGCAACGTGCTCACCTCGAGGTCGATCATCTCGCGGGGCTGCGGCGCCTCCGGGCTCTCCCCCGGGATCTCTAACATCGGGATGCCGTCTCTCCGGATCTCCTTCTAGTGGTCTGTTCGTCAGTACAATGTCATGAAGTAAAGCCACTCGGCAGGCAGCGTGCTCACCTCGAGGTCGATCATCTTGCGGGGCTGCGGCGCCTCCGGGCTCTCCCCCGGGATCTCCAACATCGGGATGCCGTCTCTCCGGATCTCCTTCTAGTGGTCTGTTCGTCAGTAAAATGTCATGAAGTAAAGCCACTCGGCAGGCAGCGTGCTCACCTCGAGGTCGATCATCTCGCGGGGCTGCGGCGCCTCCGGGCTCTCCCCCAGGATCTCCAACATCGGGATGCCGTCTCTCCGGATCTCCTTCTACTGGTCTGTTCGTCAGTACAATGTCATGAAGTAAAGCCACTCGGCAGGCAACGTGCTCACCTCGAGGTCGATCATCTCGCGGGGCTGCGGCGCCTCCGGGCTCTCCCCCGGGATCTCTAACATCGGGATGCCGTCTCTCCGGATCTCCTTCTAGTGGTCTGTTCGTCAGTAAAATGTCATGAAGTAAAGCCACTCGGCAGGCAGCGTGCTCACCTCGAGGTCGATCATCTCGCGGGGCTGCGGCGCCTCCGGGCTCTCCCCCAGGATCTCCAACATCGGGATGCCGTCTCTCCGGATCTCCTTGTAGTGGTCTGTTCGTCAGTACAATGTCATGAAGTAAAGCCACTCGGCAGGCAGCGTGCTCACCTCGAGGTCGATCATCTCGCGGGGCTGCGGCGCCTCCGGGCTCTCCCCCGGGATCTCCAACATCGGGATGCCGTCTCTCCGGATCTCCTTCTCGAGGTACCGCAGCTTGCGCTCCATCTCGTCGCAGCGACGCACTTCGTTGACGAACTTGCGTTGGAATGCATTGACATCGGGGTTGAGCTGGGAAGGAGGAATTAATCAACTGTTTGCGTAGAATCGATATTGCACGTACGAAGCTACGTACATTTTGGGCGAACAACAGTTACTGTCCCGTTTTTAGGGTTCCGTAGTCCGACAAGGAACCCTTATAGTTTCGCCATGTCCGTCTGTCCAAGACTTAGCTCCGAGGCTATTAGTACTAGAAAGCTGTAATTTGGCATGAGTGTGAATGTTACGCTCAAAGACCGAAAACGCTCATTGAGCGAAAACACATCTCACAGCGCGTAGTGGCCACTGTAAAATATCCACACCGGGAAATTTGTGTTATGACTCGTAAGTTAACGCTCACGATGCCTTGTGGTAGTCACAGAAAGACCAAATAGCGAAATTCGTGTAGTGGCTGTCGTTTTATACGACCACAACGCATTGTGGTATTGAAGAAAAGCCATGACGCGTTCTGAGCACTGAAGAAATTGGTTCCAACGTTTTAGCAAGAGTTCGTGATGTTGATAGAGGACTTCCAGGAAAGCTTCCAGGAATGTTTTGTATGTTGTTATGAGCATTAATCCATCAGGTCTCTATCGGTTAGGAAACAAGAAAGGTCTTCGACAGACTTTATGCACGTAATGACACCTATTCTCGTGTAGCAAATATTAGATTTAGAGCTGCCATAACCTAAAACTTTTCATTGCAAAGTAGGCTTTAACGCAGGTGGATAAAAGTTAAATGAGATTGTATTATTTTAGGTTTTTCAACTCTAAATTTAAGGTTTGCTACACGAGAATAGGTCACAATGAGTTAACACTGTCTGAGACCAAGTTTTAACATTTGTGATGTACCCAGAACTTCGTTAAAACTTCGCTCCGAGTCTATGTTATCATTTGGAAGTCAGCAGGGCTTTATAATGTGCAACAGCAAAATATACTGTATTGATAAAAAGCGCAAGTGAATCTGTTCTGAAAGGGAATCGTTCATTCTGGTCCTACTGATTTTGGTTCGGATTTTATTCTGGATATAGTTCTTGTCGATATTCCGGTGTAAAAAACAGCCCTCTCCAGTGTCTGACTGACAGGATATTTATAGCAATTATTTTTCCGTTCAATGTCACAATTTTCCAATAATTGTTCTCGTGCTTGAGTGAGAATGTATTATTATGGTAACCAAGGTCATTTTCAATACAAAACTAAAAGCAACAGAATGAGCAAGATCGAAATCGATATACGCGGTCGATGCAGACTCTCGACGCGACGTGCAGCACTACGACTAAGGTGGCGCGGGGGCTGTGCCGGTGTGGGGGACGTCACCCCCTCCACGACTCATCTCATACCGACGTTCTTCTAAATGTATGGGACTAGGAGTTTGGCGTGGTCTGTATTAGTAGACCAACATATAAAGTGTACCGGGCAACTACGGAACCCTACATTGCGCGTGGCCTGACACGCACTTGGCCGGTCTTTATATTTTTTTAATACTTACTACTTGCTGAATGGTGAAGGAAAACATGAGGAAACCTGCATACTCTAAAAAAAGCGTGTAAGTGTGCCCGAAGTACGGCGATAGGGCTCACCACCCATCACGTGGGACGTAATAATCGTCGGTGAAACGCGGGTGTACCAAGTGTGGACTGTAACTTACATTTCACAGTTCACACCCGGAACACCTCTGACACCCCCCCGGGGATTCATGTCGTGACGATATGTTTGTTTTTGTATCGAATGTTCTATAGAACAAGGACACAGGGTCGGTCACTCTACTTATGTACAACATACGGTGGACACAAGAAGGTCCTCAGTAAAGAAGTACAATATCAACACAAACTAAATAACGATGGGTAAATGACTAACAACAAGAAGCAGCCGATGCTAATTGCTGGCCAGCTCAGGGTCAAGGCAATGGCAGCTAGTTCAATCAACATTTGGGTACACTTTAATTTATGTAATATTTGGATGAGTCTGCTACCCACCTAATTGAAATTATTCATGTATCATTTGAAATAAAAAGTGAATGTCGTGTCGTATCAAGAAGTCAAAGAGAAGGCGGAGTGCAAACGGTGGAGAAGACTCCACCGACAAGAGCACAGCTCTTAAAATGTAAATGAAATTTTTTATTTTATTCATTTTACATTTGTTTTATATTTCTTATTTGTTATTAACTTTTTTTTAATCACTATAGTTTTCCTGTAATTGGCCAGTAATGACCTATAATCGTAATGTTTTTCATATTCTTCTGTCCACCAGTTTCGGAAATAAGATAAGGGCGGGAAATGCATTTTTTTTGGGGTTTTTCAAAGATTTCCTGAAATCGATGCCAGTAAATATTAGTAAAAGTTTTCACAATCAGCTCTTTAAAATCTACAATTTGATACCCATATTGTATTTTTAAGAATTTATTTTTCTCACTTTTGCATTGGAAATATTTTGAACAATTTCAAATTTTTTTGTACTGTGTTATGTAGGCAAGTTAATGCTATTTTTGTGTACAACTTCAAGTCTTTATCTTTAACGGTGCTAAAGTTATGAGGCTGTGACTTATACGGATGGACGGACGGACAGACGGACAACGGAGTCTCACCATAAATTACTATTAGGTACTACAGAACCCTAAAAAAGAAAACACTCTCTGTATTATTGCACCATTGATTGTGTCACAATTATAAGGAATAAATTGTGAGAAGTAATGACTTGGGAACCTGAAGAAAATTGTTTATTTTAAAGGAAATAGGTACTTTGTAATATGTTTTTTTACATAATTAATTAAAACTAATTACATTTTGAAATTATTCCCATTGTTCCAATACATAGCTGAACTGTGCATCTCAACAATTAGACTGCATTCAACATATCACTTATAATTGTATGTATTTATTTAAACCTAACCAAAATATTGTTTATCCAATATTTTGCCCTATTTAGGGTTCTGTTCTGTACCCGAAGGGTGCGAAACGGGACTCTATTACTAAGCCTCCACTGTCTGTCTGTCCATCCGTCTATCTGTCACAGGGGTCTACAGCTTCAGCCGTAATAGGTAGCCAGTTAAAATTTTCACATAATATGTAAAAAATAATAACAATTTTTAAAATATGAATATCAAAGGGGTCTCCATAGAAAAAAAGCCTTGAAAATATTTCAAGGATATTTGTTTCACCTCTATCTTAAAGACTAATAAGTTTCAAAGCTCAGATGTTATACATACTCTAAAGTGAAATAATAGATAATAAAAATAGGGTGCCTCCTTGATGTTGCTATGGCATCTATACTCTTGTTATTTATCATGTTCTTAGGGTTATCTACCTGACTCCCACTTGGCCAAATTATTAATAATTTACATTTCTCTTAGTAAACAAGTTATTGTAAAATGTTATAAAGAAAGAGTGCTCTCATCCCAGTACAGGTTTTCTATCAACTTAATTGATAAGGTCTGCATACTTTATACCTACAACTTGTTATTTCAATAAACTATTTTGTAAATCAATAGATTATTGATTCCAGTACATATTAGCAAAATCAGCGAGTCCAGATGTGTGTTGACAATTAGATAAGCAAAATTATTATTAGAAAGGGACAAGAAATTAGCACTTTTGTTTAGTATGCCGTACCTATATCATTTCATTACTTCCTACAACTTGATCCTTAAAAACAATAGTATGCCATCAAAAACAAAACTTGTAAAAAAAAACCAAGACATAAAAGTTTTTTTAATATTGATATGGTCACTATAAGATGTTGTTAGGTTAGCTAATTATGTAATAACTTAAGACAGAAGGTCCCTTAAGTAGGGACTGAATAAATTAACCAACTTGGATTTACATGGATCTCACAACATTTTACGGTAGTAGAACTAAGTTGCGAGACTTGTTTTTTTTTACATGTTTTGTTTTTGATGGCATCTCATTTCTTTTTGTAGATAGTCCTACGTTTTTGCTTTTCTGGTACCTTCTACGTACAACTGAAAATGTAACTTTGTAATCCTGTATATTTATGTATATGGGATTACAAAGTTATTTATGCAGTTGGTGTATCTGGAGCACTGGACCGAAATAGCAAAATATTTTAGTTTTTCCTCGATTTATACACTAAACACTAATTGTACTCCAAATTTGAAGTTTCTATGTCTGCTAAAAGTGCCTTAGAGTTTTGATGATCAGTCAGTCAGTCATGAGTGAGTGAGTGACAAAATTGAGACATAGAAATAAAGACATAAGAGACATGAAAATTTTATTCTAAGAGGAACTTTGACTAGTTATAATTCTTAAGCTACTAGTTCAAATTAACTGAAATTTGAAATATACCGTGTTTATACCATGCCTGCTTGGTTTGAAAATTCAGGCTTCTAGTTTTATCCACAACAAAGTTATAGGGGGGTCTAAAATGGCCTAAACTGTTTTGAAAAAAGGATGGTATGGTACTGCCATGCCGCTTTTTAGCTCGACTTGGCGGGGGCCCCCAGATCAGGTGGTGTATAGATTCCATCTTTCATTTTGAAACATGGAACTCTAAAAACACAAAACAATCTAAAATAAGTTAAGATTTAGCTCAACTTTTGGATTTAGTTATGTGATAATATTAAAAGTCTTGTAGATGTAGGTATTTCACTTTTCACTCTTATATGTGTCGCAGTTAGTTGGTTAAATCAGACACTTAACTATCACCCTAGATCTTTTTGGCAAACGTTGTGCAACATTTGTTTGTTGTGTTCAGTGGTTTTTAGGGTTCCGTACCCAAAGGGTAACCAGCAGGACCCTGTTTTGTTTGTTTTTCAGAATTCTTTATTAAATAAAAAAACAACAAGTAGCACACAACAAGACACTGTCAAGTAGGTACTTAAACTAATTTAGGAGTTACTCCGTAGGCTTATACGCCTCTTAAAGCTTATAACATGAGTATAATAGAATTTTACACATAATTAACTACATACAAAAAATCACAATACATTAATATATGAACCTTTTGTGAAGGTTTCAATTTGTGGCCTCACGTAACTTAAACTAAACAAAAAACTTTGATATCACTATATCATAAAAAGCTACAACAATATTTAGGGTATCTTCATAACAAAATATGTAAATTATTTTTGCATTGGGCAAGCATAGCAACTCTCTATGATAAGAATTATTTAACAAACCTAATAATTCATATTTCATAATACAAAATGGACTCTATGTCGTATGAGTAAGAATTATAAACGTACAAGTCGGTCTAGTTAAGTTTGTAGCAACTTTTAGTCAGCCCTCAGCACGTAGTGATGGGGCAACCGATAACGGTTGTAACTATCGACGTAAGGTAAGTTTCGTAGTCTTGATCTACCTATAGATGACACTAATGAGTTAGAATGATAAGGATTCTTATAAATGTAGAAATTTTTGGTTATTTTAATAATAAATTCTTTTAGTGTAGGAAAATTAATTCTTTCGTGAAGCAATTTCAAATTTGTTAAAAAGGGAGTGTTGTGCGATATTTTAAGGGCTTTGTTTTGGATAATCTGTAGTTTATTATAATTTGTCTCACACGTGCTACTCCATACCGGTGCAGCGTATGTTAGACAGGGTCGAATGAGAGTTGAATATATATTTAATTTTGTTTTAGGACTTAGTTTCGTGCGCCTATTGAAGATAGGGCTAAGTGCATTCATAGCCTTAATACTTTTATTACGAAGTGACTCGATATGTGAGGTCCAGTTTACCTTATCGTCAATACGGACACCTAAGTATTTTACACTCTTCTTCCACGGAATGAAGTAGTTATTTATAACTAGTTTGCGATTGGGGGTTTGACGTTTACGAGTTATTAGGATTGCTTCTGTCTTTGACTCATTTAATTTCAGTTTCCATTTATTAAAGTAGGTGCATAGTAGTTCAATGGACAGCTGCAGTCGATCAATTACTAAATCAATGTCCGAGCATGACGTAAAACAGGTAGTGTCATCAGCAAAACAAGCCAATTGCGTTCTCGGTTGCTTAGGAACATCGTTGACATAAACCAAGAATAAAGTAGGCCCTAATACTGATCCCTGCGGGACACCTGCAGGTACTTGGAAGAAGTCAGAAGTATCGTTCCCTATATGTACACGATACCTACGACTTTCGAGATAAGATTTGATGATTCGAACTAAGTCTAGGGGCACATCATTGGAAATGAGCTTATGAAGAAGACCTTCATGCCATACGGTGTCGAAGGCTTTTTCGATATCGAGCAGAAACATGCCCGTCGTCTCCTTAAGATTTAATTTATGTGCTAAGTGTTCACTAACTCGCGCTAGTTGTTGAACGGTCGAGTGTTGGCGTCGAAAACCAAACTGTTCGTTAATAAACAAGTGCTCGAGGAATCTAAGTAGGCGATCTCTAATTAAACGCTCAAATAGTTTACCTAGACATGGTAGCAAGCTTATAGGACGATAATGTGCAGGAATTGAACTATCCTTACCAGGTTTCTTCAACGCTATGACCTTTGCTAATTTCCAACATGTTGGAAAGTATCCTAACAGCAGGCAAGTATTGAATATTTTGGTTAGTTTGACAATGCATTTTTGAGGCAAGTTCTTTAAAAGTGAATTATGAATTTCGTCCACGCCCGGAGATTTGCGTCGCTTTAAATTTCTTAATAGACCAGGACCCTATTACTAAGACTCCGCTGTCTGTCTGTCGGTCTGTCACCAGGATGTATCTCATGAACTGTGATAGACAGATGAAATTTTAAATATTATTATTAGAATGCATTACAAACTAGAAAAGATAAATTAGAAACAATTGTAAAGACAAGAAATTTGAAAAATTCCTCGGGCCAGAATTCGAACCTGCAACCTCTTGTTATCAAGACAAGCGCGCTACCGACTGCGCTACCGAGGTACTTACCTAGACTGTTGAATTTTTCCACCATATTTGTCCACGGAATATTTTTGTAACTTTTTGATCTAACCTTAATGGGAAAAATTCAACGGTCTAGTTAAGTACCTCGGTGGCGCAGTCGGTAGCGCGCTTGTTTTGATAACAAGAGGTTGCAAGTTCGAATCCTGGCCCGAGGAATTTTTTCAAATTCTTGTCTTTACAATTGTTTCTAATTTTTATCTTTTCTAGTTTGTAATGCACTCTAATAATAATATTTAGAGTATTCCAAGTTGAAATTTTCATGGATGATGTATTTCTGTTGCCGCTAATAACAATAAATACTAAAATCGGCCAAGTGCGAGTTGGACCCATACAACAGACATGATTTTTTTGCCGATTTTATAGATTATGCATGAACCGTGATGGTTAGAAAGTTGAAATTTTCACAGATGATGTATTTCTGTTGCCACTATAACAACAAATACTAAAACCGGCCAAGTGCGAGTCGGACCTGCACACTCCCATACAAAAGACATGATTTTTTGCCATTTTTATAGATAATGGTACCAAACCCTTCTTATTTTGAATTTGGTCTTTGGTGCAATTATAAACATGTTGTTGGTAAAATGTACCAAACATTTATGTTCTGTATCAGAGCAGGTTTTATTTCTTTCTAATTAAAGAAACATAAAACAAAAAAAAAGCAAGGCATGTTCTTCAATTTCAGTTAGGTATTACATGCTGTACAAGGGTGGCCTTTGTCAGATCGATGTTACTCCACACCACCTAAGTGGGCATTACGCCTTATGAATAAACCAGCCATGTCTATTTACTATACATGTTTTTCCAATCAAATATCTTGGTCATCCTAGCAAAGTTGAAATGCGTCTTGGTGCCTAGGAACATTTAGACAACTCGTTAAACATTTTGTTCATTCCCAATTTACTGTGACATATATTTTATTGTTGTATAAAATATGTGCAGAATTATCAGTAAGTTAAGTAAGAGAAAGTGGTTGGAGCTAACATCATGGGTAAGATATATAGGTACAAAATAAAATCAGGGCTTTCCGGATTCACATCTACTTTACCGCTGTGACTCCTATCTCAACCCTACAGAGCGGCTTAAAATAAAACAAAAGGTGAGTGTTGAAAAGGGAGAATTTTAGGGGGCACTAAAGTGAACATTTTCAGTCTTTTTAGCCTTAGTGTCCCCTTAAACGACACTATGACCAGCAAAGCAAAGAGGTGAATAAATACAAGTACAATATTTCCACAAATTTGTTATCAGCTTTATCAATCTTTCAGTTGCCGAAACTCAATCTAATCAGAAGGGAATTCGGGTCATCGATTTCCCATGTATAGTGTCGTGAGCAAGCCGGATGTAGGGCAGTCATGTGGCAAGGAGATACCTACATACAAAAAGGATGGTTTAGGTGTCATCTCGGCGAACTCTGAGTACTTACATCGCGGAATTGGACCAAGCCCAGCTCTCCCAGTTCAGACACGCAGGCGTATGCCGCTTCACTCTGCAGGAACAGCTGACATAGAGTCATCTCCTCACTTCGAAACATCGACCCCATCTTTGCACTGGTCTGTCACTTTTTCAAAACAATAGTAACTGTTTATTTGCACAACAACAAAAGGCTCCGTCGCATTAGTCTGCGGGCAGACTTCGACGGCGACGAAACCGAAACGGCCAACGTAAAATCAATCAATGAAAAGATTTAGCGCCGTGCGCGTCCGTCATCAGATCAGAGTATCAGAGTGCGTGCGCAACGCGACATATTTTGTGATACCAACAGAAAATTTCGATATTTCCCTACAGATGCAGTTGTAAATATTCCATATCTATACACTAATAAATCTAATAATAAAAAAATCGCCTGTATATAAATTTAATATTTTTGGGTTATAAGTACCTATTGTACTGAGGCCAAACAAAACCACAATTTTTTGAATTTTTGTCTGTCAGTCTGCATATATGATCTGTTTTAACACGATAACTAATGAATGGATTAGGAAGTGGTTTTTTATTTTAACTGAAGTGACCACATACGCTACAAGAAGTGTTCATAAAATAACGCCTGAGACGAAAACAGGGCAAATATTGAATAAACGTGGGCGGAGCCACGGGCAAAGGCTAGTAATAAATAAAATCAAGGTTTTTTTGTATTACCATATGTAAAAGACCGATGAGGACTGCAAAGCAAAAAATTATACAGTTGTATCATATATCACTTGCTACGACGACGTAGCAGAAAGTTGATACAAAGTGCTATAAACGATTAAACATGATGAAAATCAAAGAGAAAGGCTGGAGATGTTTGAAATATGGTACTGGCGGGGAATGGAAAGGATAAGTTGGATGGAAAGAGTTACAAATTATGAAATACTATGCACAGGCCTGCACAGCACATACATTCCGAAAAACTCATTGGTGCATGCCCAGCCGAGGATCGAACTTGGATCTCAAAGATTGAGAGGCCAGCGTTCTACCCCTGATCTACCGCCACTTAAAAATGCCTTGTTATAAAGTCCTACAATAATAAGTGAAAATAATTCTAGGGTAGATCATGTATCGTTAACGGATCAAATTCCAGAATAAGGAAAAACTTTTTGCTCAATTAATTTTTTCACTTCTCAGTACAAAGTGATTCAATCAGCTGACTAAATTTCTATTGAAAGGTAAAAAAAAGGAAGCGCAAAATTTTTTTTTTTCTGTGGAATGTAGTCTATGAGGGATAGTCTATCATCTATTCAGTTTTTTCACTTTGAATTGTAGGACCTTATATATTCTGTAAACCTTACGATGTAATTTCCTGAATAAATGAATATGAACCATCCAAGTACTGCGGCCCAGTTAAGAACAACAACGACACGGCCTACCCGCGTTTTTTTCACTGTTTCTGGGGTAAAATTTTCTAATATGGCAATGACTATGACGTAATTTCTCATATCTGTCACCCGTTCAGGGTTAGTACTGCCAATAAAAATTTCTCGATTCCCCGTGTCAGTGTTGTCAATTCCGTGAAATTCTCCGCTTCTATTGACACAGACATTCAATATTTACTTTTTTAATGAATGTCTGTGTCTATTGATTAATTACCCGCAAATTCCCCGAAACGATATTTTTGGAATAAAAACACTGTTTTATTTAAAAAAAACAACATTGAGCCGATTCTGGGCCGCATCCATAAATTCGGGGTCTCGACTCGGGTTCTAATGCCATCTCTGTCACACGCTTTGAAAATTATATACACTATCCTGCTGTCAGTGTCAGAACCTGACCAAAGTGTTATTTATTGAAGGGGGGTCTGAAGGCTTTAATTTTAGTTTTAGTCATAGACATCATAAAATATTATTCTAATACACCAGACTGGCTTTCGGCTTGAAACGCCGTCAAAAATTCCGTACCCATTCGAATTTTATCAAAGACAATATAGATGTCAAAAATATAAAATTTAAAAGTAGAGTTTGACAAGTTGGGATTAGTTTGTTTACACATGGTTTACATGTTCCGTATAGGGATGTTCCAATACCCACAAGTTATCGATACTTAATCATATAAGTAGTACTCAAATAATTTTCCCAGACTACTCATATGAGTACCTCTAAAGTAGCGATACTTACTCATATCGACACTTTTTAGATGTTTCACAGTTATAATAGGTTTTTTATTCGGAGTAGTTGTTAAAAGTAAGTAGAGTTATATTGTCGCAATGACGTCACAAAACAGATAGGGGACGAAATGGGTACACCTTGGAGTTGATGGTGTTTTGGAATACATTTTTTTTTCCTAAATCTTGCTGTGGTCTGTTTATTTAACTGGCCGTTGAGGCTTTATCATCACAAACAAAGATATTTTTATAATTGCTTTTGTTTACTTTTTTAAATCTATCTCTTGAAATATTGGTCATAGGCGATCCGATAACCATAGATAAAGAATATATTTGCAGTTGATGCTCGTGATTGTTGGCACTTGGTGGAACTTTTGAAACATTTTTTGTTTGATAAACACTTGTACTTGTCCACTTATTTATATTAATTTCCCTTACCAGTTTCGCTGTTAAAGCATTATCAAAGGTTTGTTTGGTTGTTTATGTACAATATATTTGCAATTGCAAATCACACTGACATACAGTAGCAATTCATAGGTACCTGACAGTGAACTTTTTGTTTACGAATCACACCAAAAAGACACCATACAAAAACAATTAAATTCATAAACGCATAATGAATAAGCAAGCGAAAAATTAAATCAAGAAAAGTTTAATACAGATGTATTAAAATGTATGATATCATCTAATATCCAATAAAATAAATTTGAAAACACCGAGTTTCGAGCTTTTATTATAAAAAAATTGCGTGAATAGTAAGTACGTAAAAACAGGAAATGTACTACTTCTGAATCTGCACAACAATTGCAATATTTACCAAAACAATATTATTATTACATTTACCATAATTTTAATAAAGTTTATATCAGTGACATTTTGTCCTCTTACTACTCTGTCATTACGACAAGATAACGGGGTCTAGTTATAATACTAAATAAAGAACTCTTGTTTCTGAACTTCTGTCCATATTTTCAATTTTGGTGGCGCCGTTCGAAACCAAATACAAACCAACAACAAACCCATAAATTAATTATTTTACATCAATTAATATAACATTGTTACTGACAATAATAAACTAGTTTTAAGGTTTAACTTAGTTTCTCTGAATTATATTTTATCGATGGTTACCGATACCTAAGGTTGAAATTGGACATCACTTAAACGTCATCATCATAAATTTTCATAAACTATAAGTACCAAAAATGAGAGCTACCCTGCTACCCCCTCGCACCCCTATTACGTCTGTTCTCGAAAGAAATGTTCATTGTAATTATTTGGTTGACTAGTAGGTGGCTCTCGAAAACGTCAAAATCACGTCGATACGCTGTCAAAGCCCTGAACATCTATTCATATATATAGATCAGTGGTTTTAGTGCTGTCAAAACTACATTTTCTTCAATACCGGGTTGCAAAGGCAAGAATCCCTTTATGGTATGAAAGTATACACGATTCTGATGTCATTACGAGAAAAAAATATATAGGTACCTTGAATTTTCTCCAAAAATTCCATCATTTTACTAAGCTATGGCTACGAAGCTCTCCGGCCTCCCCACCATAGTAAAAACAGAATAGTAGAACAACTCCCGCGCAGTGCGAGGCATAAATGCCTACTGCTGCAGGGTTGTCAATTTATGCTGTAAAGCCTGTATAAAATAGTTCTTTAAAAGTTGCCACAATCTAAGAGGCCCGATATGACAGCTAGGAACGACCATAGAATGTAACTTTAAATTAAATAAACTAAACCGTAAACAAATAATTATTACCTCATTGTATTAAAATAAAACCTTAAATTTTTATTATCACATAATATAATATGACAGATAATTATTCAAGTATTATTTTTACTTGAATTCCAAAATAAAAGGCAAATTTTAATCACCACGAAACGTCTCAAAAACCGTTACGTTCTTAGTCCATTATTTTTTAATTATAGTGTTGTAACTACTTGTAACCAATTAATCGCTATGTACGTGCATATATGAGGTTCGTATGCGAGTGGGTATTAGAATGTCATATGAGTCAGCTTTGTTGGCTGTCAGGAAGATGGCGCAACTGCCGGTTCTGCATCACGGTATTAAAGTTTCCTGGAAATTTGTATGGTGTCATCGGTGAGAGAGGAATAGACAGGGTGAATAAACTTTTGTGGTTTTAGTTACAAAGACCATCCCCGAAGGCCAAGATTGGCCGTTTGAATTTTTCAAATAACTGTATGGAGATTTCATAATATTTTTGATTGAGATCCTCCTTTTTCGTCACTACATTACCCATTGTTATAAGATTAGTTCTAATATTATACTTGTACATACAAGTAGGTAAATGTTAACACTAATTAATGACAAAGTCTTAATTACTTTGGAATTGAACTAATTTTAGTTTCCGCATCTAAGGACGTTAATTCGTTTTTGCCCTATTTGTCCAGTTTATACCCTTTTCGTCCAGCTGGGTTTAAACACGGCGCCCATCTCTATTTATACCCAACCCGAACAATTATATCGAGTACTAAAATACTCGGTATCGTAACAAAAGTATCGAGTATACTCGAGTATCGATACTTTTTTCATAACCTAATTGTAAGCAACCGTTTCGAAAGGGGCAATGGTAGCGTGAAATTTCACTCATGTAATAGAAAGAGACAGAGCTAAATACAAGCAAGAGAGAGTGAGAACATCTGGTTTTGAAACGCTTGCGAGTGATTCCAATGAGAAAAATGTTTTGGAACCGGTCTGGCTGGATGACAAACGTCAGTCTCAAATCTAATTCAAGGGCGGAAAACTGAAATTGCCTTTTGTAGTCACAAAAAAATCGAATTATAGATAAGTTTTGAATTTTTTCCAAAACCCGGCAAAACTCCGAAGTGACATCTGTCAGGCGAACTTAACGCTATCCAAACAGCGTTCGAATTCGCACTAGCCAGTGTGATTTTCGCATTACTCGGAAGCGTTTCAAAATACTTCCGAGCTTGGAGGAGAAAACCAACTGGAGTGGAGCCGCGTACTAATTTATTTGCCAAAAAGTCTGTCATTTTCGGTGGGGGACGAGCAGGGTTGAAAAAAAAAACAGTTCTTTTTAAAAAGATCAAAACATCCTGTTTAAAACAAAATTTAAAAAATCATGTTTAAAACAAATATTTAATTATGCTTTTTTTGCGGCTGTTTTAAACACGTTTAAAACATGTTTAAAACATTTTTTGGGCATCGTATTGGTATATTATGTATATGTACAATTGATTAAAATGTGTTTTTAAATGTAATCATAATCTAATCATTTATTGAGTGAAAAATAATAAGTGCTTTCCCAATAACCATGAAACGTAGAAATGCTTAAAAATACAAGTACACACCGACACCGCCCGTTCTCGTCTTTATGTTTTGGGAAACCCCCGCCAACAAAGAAATTTTAATCGCACCGAATAATAGAAAAGGATGCGTTAAAAAAAAAGAGTAATAACGACGACACATTTTGGATATAAGGAAAAAATAATAATTAATATGCTAAAAAACAGTGTTTTATATATGAGTGTTTTAAACACGTTTAAAACAATTTATTTGAAACAGTGTTTTAAACAAGGGTGCTTTTTTCTGGGTGTTTTAAACATTTGTTTTAAACAATGCCAACTCGAGGACGAGGCAACGTCACGATGCACGCACACTACAAAATACTTAAACACTAGCTTAAACTATACGCACACAATCACATTCACACGCAGGGACATCTATCGTTTATAATTATATAATCGGTATGACCGCCGGGCTCATACCTTTGGCAGGCAGAGGGGTTCGCCTGTTGGTCTCCAGTCCAGTTGGTTTTTTCGTATGAGCTTCCCAGCAACTGTCAGGTAACAGTTCGGTTACCCACGGTTTAACTCGGGTCAATTTTTGAACGCTCTAGGGTGAAATTCGCATCACTCCGAGTGAAATTCACTCGATTCGAAACGAAACCTAATAGACCATTTTCAGTGTAACTAAAGTAAACTACTTTTATCAAAAGAACTGCCCTTAGCGTAAAGTCTGGTATACTTTTTATTGTTTTATGATAACAATTGACCAAATGAGAGCACTTTAAAGTAAGCTCGACATAGTTGCCGTCAATACAAATTGTGGACTATGTAAACAAACCGTTTTCTCAATTTTTCTCAAGGTTCTGTCACGGAGTCTCGCTGAACATTATTCCAAATCATGAAGCATCAAGTCTTACCTGCCATTCGCTGTATTTCATCATGAAATATTCAATAATCACCAGTTAATTACGGAAAATCATAGAATCAATAGACAATTCTGTACTGCGTCGAGATTGCTGTCATATTTTTTTCTCATCGAATCTGTATTGTCTTTGAAGTGATGATAATTGATAGTGATGTACGAATCTATTTTAATATAAACCTATTTTATTCGTGATGTTATTTTATTCCGTCATTTTTTTTTGACAGCGTTAATTCATAATCTTTGACATACACGTGTGTGTGATTCTACCGAGAGCTGTGTGATCTTCCAGCGTTGCTCTAAAATCTTTTGTATTTTCGGTATTCTAACGACTTGGTTTCTCTTACTGATTTTATCGTAATAGTAATGGACAATGCCCCATATCATTCGCGTCAAATCGAAAAGGCGCCCAACATGAGTTGGCGGAAGGAGGCTATCCAAAACTGGTTGCGCGAAAAAGAAATCAAATTTCAAGAAACCGAAATCAAAGCGAATCTCATAGCTAAAGTAGACAAGCAAAAATATAAAAAAATGTATGTAGATGAGTTGGCGGCATCGAAAAATGTGACAGTTTTGCGCCTTCCACCATATCATTGCGAGCTTAACCCGATAGAGTTAAAAGGTTACGTTGGAAGGAACAACAAAACATTCAAAATGGACGATGTGAAGATTTTGTTGCTCCAAGGTTTGGCGCGGATCGGGCCAGAACAGTGGGCGAAATGTGTAGCTCATGTCCTAAAAGTAGAAGAAAAAATTAATGAACTGGATGGGATAATAGGCACGGCCACCGACGCTGTGACGGAACCATTTGTAATTAACGTGGGCGAATGGACTAGCGATTCATCAGAATATTTTAGCGATGAATCAAATTGTTATTTCGTGATTCAATTAGGAAATAAAGGAAACAACGTCTCACTTGAACAGCTATCTATTTTAGACTGACTCGTACAAATGAATCTCTTACCCTCTTATTACTAACATCCCTCCACCAATAATTACAGAACAATTTTAAAAGTATTTCTTATAATCTACGGGGACACGAAGCCGTCGCGATCGCGAAGAATTCCAAGCAGATGTAGTCTCTGGCTGAACCGACTCTGTTATCACCGTAGGACCGCCAAGGGGTGCTGCGGCGACCTCCTCAGCTTCCTGGCAATCGAGTACAGGGCCTGCGGCTGGGAACTGAGGACGTTCGTCTGTAACAGCCACGTCGCTCGTAGGAGAATTCGAAGCGGGCGGACCCGAAGATATCGTGTCTGGAGCTGATAGTACGTCTGACGGCAAGCACTCTGTCGTGACTGAAGTATGATCTTGGCTTGGATCACTCTGTACATCGTTTCTTATTCCACTCTCCCGTTTTAGCTCATGAAGTTGATTCTTATGTCTTTTTACAATACGATCAAAATCTTGTAAATAAACTAAGTACGCTGACTTTCCAAGTTTCCTTTTAATAACCCCCTTAGACCAAAAAGTTTTTTTATTTTGGTGAGCTTTCACTAATACTAAATCGTTTACAAAAAAGTCTATATTTCTTCTTCCTTTGTAATATTTAGCCTGTAAGGACTGATTTTTCTTTACATTTTCTACCAGTGCCGTATCGGATGACGAGGATGGTTTTGGATTTAATAAATCCAACCTACATCTAAGCTTTCTACCAAAAAGAACCTCTGCAGGAGACTTATTTGTAGTTGAGTGCACCGAATTACGGTAATTAAAAAGAAACTCATTTAATTTTATATTTATGTCACTGTTACTCGTGCCAGAAATAATAATACCCTTTAATGCCTTCTTGACAATTTTAACGTAACTTTCTGCTTGCCCATTACTGGCCGCGTTAAATACGGGTGACGTCAGATGAGTAATACCATTACTTGCGCAAAAATACTCAAATTCTGAAGAAACAAAAGATGTTCCATTATCAGTACAAATAGTATTAATTAATCCGAATGTAGCCATTAAATCGCATAACTTTTGAATCACCACCTTTGACCCATACCCTGAACTAACATCATACACTTGTACCCACTTAGAATACGCATCCACTACCACTAAATATACCCTATTATTAAATGGCCCTAAGAAGTCCAAGTGTACCCTGTGCCAGGGCTCATCGGGATACGGCCAGGAGGTGAGGGGGCTGCGCTGCGGGGTGGGCCGCAACTGTGCGCACACGTCGCAACTCGATACCGCCCGCTCGACTTCCGAAGTCATGCCGGGCCACCAGAACCGAGTGCGTGCATCAGCCTTCATTTTTACTACACCTAAGTGACCGCTATGTAACTCCTTAATTATGTTCTGTCTGCACAAAACAGGAATTACTAATTTTGTTCCCCTCATTAAACAACCCTTCTCGACTGCTAATTCATATCGACACCCATAATAAGGTCGAAATGTTTTGTCAGACACTTTTTCAGGCCACCCCCCCAGCGTGTATTTCACAACCTGAGATAAAATTATATCAGTTTCAGTTAAGCGCTTCACCTCGCTTAAAGATAAAGGAGCTGAGCTAGCATTCCATATAAAATTTACATAACAAGCCTCCTCAACAATATGTTCATAACCTAAAGGGACCGGTTCGCTAAGACTTTGTTTATTCTCAATACTTGGTAGCTGTGACGTCATCGGTGACATGGAGCGACTAAGATAATCAGCACAGTTGTCTGCACTACACACATACTCAATCGTATAATTATAGGCAGACAAAAACAACGCATATCGCTGAAGTCTGTTAGCCGATACTTCCGGGATACCTTTTTCTGGATGAAAAATGGAAAGTAAAGGTTTATGATCAGTTCTCAATGTGAACGGGTCTGCTCTGCCGTACAAATATTGGTGATATTTGCAAACCCCGAATACTATCGCGGTAGCCTCTTTTTGAATTTGGCTATATTGCTTTTCAGCCGAGTTCAAAGACCTAGACGCATATGACACCGGTCGTTCTATGCCATCTTTATCAATCTGTGAAAGTAAACTCCCTAATCCAAAAGGTGACGCATCCACAGTTAAAATTATTCTTGCATCCGGGTTGAAATGCGCCAATGTTTTATCAGAAGTTAAATCGTTTTTTATAGAAATGAAAGCATTTTCATGACTTTTGTCCCAATGCCATTTATTATTTTTTTGTAATAATTCATGCAAAGGAGCTAAAATAGAAGACGCGTTCCTTACAAAATTTCTATAATAATTTACTAACCCTAAAAAGGATTTCAATTCTGTAATATTTTCCGGTCTTTTAGCATCACAAATACTTTTTACCTTTTCCGGGCATTTATGTATCCCATTTTTGTTAATGATAAAACCTAAATAAGAAACCGAATCTTGAAAGAAATTACATTTTTCTTGTTTCAAAACAAGTCCGGCAGTTTCTAGTCTTTTAAAAACCTCTCTCAGCCTAGACATATGTTCGCTCCTTGTTCGTCCTGTCACCAAAATGTCATCTAAAAACTGAAGGACCCCGTCCTGCAGGGACGAAGGACGACCGTCTGCATCTGGAGCAGATAGAATATTTTCTAACGTACGCTGAAAAATTGCGGGTGCGCTAGAGAGACCGAAAACCAATCTAGTATACTTATACAACCCTTTATGTGTATTTATGCAAGTAAGGTCCTGGGAATCATTGCTGAGAACCAGCTGATTATATGCTCCTGATAAATCCAGCTTAGTGAACTGGACCCCATTGTGTAACTTGGAAAATAACTCTTCAATCCGAGGAAGAGGGTATTTTTCTATCAATAATTGCTTATTCAAAGAGACAGAATAGTCCGCACACAATCTAATTTTACTGTCATTTCTTAAAACCGGTACAACTGGACTTGCATAGTCTGAAAACGTAACAGGCACAATTATACCTAAACGCTCCAGTCTGTCGATTTCTTCCTCTAATTTAGACTTAAGCGCGAATGGTACAGGTCGAGCCTTAAAATAAATTGGCGAACTATGCGGCTTTAAATTGAGTTTAACCTCCATATCTCGACAACAACCCAAATTATTAGAAAATAAACGGGGATATTGCTTTGTAAAGTAATCGATATTTGCACTTTCAGTTACCTTACAATGGTTAATGGGACAAATTTGTAACTTGAATTTTGAGATAAAATCTCGACCTAGTAACGGAGGGCCACCATTTTTAATAACAAATACCTGGATAGGTTCAGTTTGAGAACGGAAAGAAAAAGGTAGGGATATGGTTCCTAATGTTTCTATGGAACTACCGTTATAACTTTGCAAAATCTTCCTACTCTCACGTAACGGATAATTAGCAAAATATTTACGATAAATTGAGTCAGAAAAGGCCGTAACTGCGGAGCCAGTGTCCACCTCAAAACTCAATTTAATATTATTTACAATTACTGATTCCTGCATAGGTTCTCCTTGAAAACAACGAATGTTGAAAAGTAATCGCTTACCATCATCGCCATCATCCGAACAACACTGTAAGAAATGTTGGTTACCACCTATCATCTTATTGCTACCGCAAACACGTTTCATATGGCCTTTTATACCGCACTTTCTACACAATGCATTTTTAAAACGGCACTTTTTATTGTTATGTCCGAAATATCCGCACACCGAACACTGTTCAGAAGAACGATATGACGCCGCAGAAGCTGACCCGGCCTCATTATTATGATTCTTCACGCCGCTCCACGAAGACGAAGCGCGGTCGCGCGCAGCCATCTTGTGTACATCGATGACGACGGGAGCTGGCGCCGGAGCACCCGCACCCTGACGGGATCCTTCTCTTGCGCAGCGAACGCCTTCCGCCAACTGTAACGCCTTTTGCAACGTCAGCTGTTCCATGGGCTCGTTGAATAGACGATCCCGCTCGGGACCACAAGCCATACCGAGCACAAAGCGATCTCGCAAAGTGTCTTCCAGTGACGTCACCGGGAAACCACATTCCATAACCAAGCCACGTACACGCGCTGACCATTGCGCTAAGGATTCTTCAGATTTTTGAACGGCACAATGGAACTTGTGACGCTCTGCAAAAGTACACCTCTTTGTTTGGAAATGGCCGTCGAACAAGTTGATAACCTCTTGATAGGTTAGGGTACCGACATCTTTAGGAAGTGCTAGATCCCTGATGAGTCTGTAAGTAGTTTCGTATAAACTACTGAGTAAGATAGCTCGACGTTTTGCTCCTGATTTGTCTGTTTCGCTGGTTATTTCATTCGCTAGGAACCATTGTTGCAGTTGACCTTTGAACAGCACCCATTCATGTGTTTCGTGATTGAACACATTTAACACACCAAATGTTCCTGATGCCATTTTCACCAAGTAGAAATGGTTATTATTAAATCACACGCGTAAAGTTCGGACTGCGCCACTGTTATTTCGTGATTCAATTAGGAAATAAAGGAAACAACGTCTCACTTGAACAGCTATCTATTTTAGACTGACTCGTACAAATGAATCTCTTACCCTCTTATTACTAACACAAATAAAGAAAATTAATTATGCACCTAACATAATTTAATCACATACTTACCCATCTCTAGATAGTTCACCTATTCATAGACAAAGACAACATGGCGCTTTGTTTACATAGTCCACAATTTCTATTGACGGCGACTATATAGGCAAATTGCTTGAGCGCGTGAAGTAAACGGTTATTAAAAATGGCTACAACTAAGCAACAACCGTATAAATACTGTATCGTGCCAAAATCTAAATCCACAAACATTTCTACAACGGATAAAACTTTTATAATTGTTCCTAAGGAAAAAAAACTTAGAAATAAATGGCTGAAAGTTATAAGAAGGGAAGAGTTGTCCGAAAATATCAGCTTACTGTTGTGTGTGAGGATCATTTTGACGTACATAAGTGTTTATTCAATTCAAATCTATACTTACTACGCATGTCATCTAATTTGCCCGTAAAATGCGTAAAACACATCCATGCGAACTAGGTATTTGACTTCGTGCGATGCATGCTCAAAAGGATATACATATATGTGATGATAATGCAAATGAAAAAATTTGAATTTGAATTTGATTTAAGGTAGTCATTTTGACAAACAATTTGGAATTTCTATGTAGGTTTAGATACTCTTTCTTGAAATTAAAATGTACCTTTAATCTGGTTAAAAAGATGAAGGATATTATTATATAATATTATATTTATAATGCCAGCACTGAAGAATCTTGTGTTGGTAGAAAAAATTTCTGCCATCATTATGCCATCTAATTCTGGGAAGATTGACGGATTGGCCTTTACTAAATTCCACTTCGGTCATTCTTATTAAGTTTAAAAGTGTATAGCTACTATGTATTCACTTCTTAAAAGTTTTAAAGTAAAAACACTATGATAAACCAGAAAAACAACGCCAAATCCGTATAATGCCAGCACAAGTTAGCAGATTCAACGATGGTGACGTCACATCAGCCGTGTGACCTTGAGTGCATCTCACCGGCCGTTTTTCGATACATGCATTTTATTCATTGATTTAAAGGTAGGGATGGGGTTATGAGCGCGCTAACATGTCGCCAAGTAAATGGTGTTCAAAACTGATGTGAGCACCGAAATTCATTCAGTCGCACTAGTAACATTGTCGGTTGCGGATGTGTTCTCGTTGTGCACAAACTCTGTACGAGAATGCCATGTTGTGTGGTGACAGGTTGTCCAAGCGACAGTAGGAAGCTGAACAAACAAAAAGATGGCATTTCTTATCACCGGTAAGTTGTAAATATTGTCAATTGCACTATTTGCACTTAATATTAATCAATGAATGGATTTGTTTTTTACAAACGTCATTTTGTTCGCCATAGTGAACGTCACAGTATTACCGTTCCCAAATTTACCAAAACCTACCAGAGCTCCGTTCAGTTTGAACGTCGACGACTCCCGGCGAACCGGCCACGTTCTCTCTTGCACGCATTGAATTGAAGCCAGTATCTATGGAAAAATCTTTTGACAGTTTTGACATTTTCGCTAAATCCTGTTCCCGTTGAGATATTTGTACGGGAAAAAATTCCTACTCGGAACGAATTTTTTTTCATTTTAAAACTTTTTTTTGAACCCTGTTATCCAAATTTGAGGGGTTCAGGACCAACCGTCCTGGAGATTTGGCCAAAACAATTTTTTTTCCGGCCTTGGATCAAACATAATAAAGTAGATCGATTACCTTTCCGCTAGTTTTGGCGGCTAAATCATTGATATGGCAACACTGCTTACATATTTATCTTTAACTCAAACATACGAATGAAATGAATGATACCTGTGGGTGGTGTGCCGTGACCTGCGGCATCTACAGAGAAACGAGCTGAAGCAAAGCCAAGGTAAAATTTAACTAATTTAATTTTTAAAAGGTAACCTTTATGTGCCTTGCACTGCAAACGGTACCGTAATAACCGTACCGTAATACAACGGTATGACGTCATTCCAAAGTTTTATGGTACCCTTATTTAGCGGTTGAAGGAAGCAAAATAACATATTTTTTGAATTCACCAAAAGGGTAAATGAAGCTTGTTTCTGATCACTAACCGAGTCTCCAGTATAAATTTGGTCGGTTAATTTAATTTCACTTTGTATAGTGTGAATTTGGTCGGTTGATTTACCTTCAGCCTATATATAGCATCGATGTAAATATTTTGAGGGATGATAAAGGAAGTGGTTTTGAACATTTCGAAAGTGATCAGAGGTGCAATTGTGTAAGCCAATGGTATTCAAATTGATTGTCCTATGGCTATTTGGTTAAGCAAATTAGCCCTTTTGACTGTTGAAATCGTACATTTTTGGCTGTGAAATGAATACAATCGTCTTATTTTGTTGTTGACAACCAAAAACGTACGATTTCATTTGTCAAACTGGCTTATTTGCTTAGCCGAATAGCCGTATGGCAGTCGAATTTGAGTAACGTTGGCTTACACAATTGCACCTCAGATCAATGAGGTTTTTAAGGTTCGATGATCCTCTTTGTGAAATTAGTAAGTAAATTATTTTTTTCGCGTTCCTTACAAACACAAGCCCAGCCTCCAGTCATTTACTATGGGACGTCAAGATTTTATTTTGCGAAATTAGCAAAAAGTGTTATCAATCCGTATTACTGGTCACTTAACAAGCCTCCAGTATGAGTTTGGCTGGATAAATAAAAGTCACCATATATATTATAGGTAGTTGAAATTAAATCAACCGATAAAATTCATACTAGAGACTCGATTAGTCATCAGAAACAAGGTTTAATGACCCTCCAGGTAAAATTAGAAAAAAAAAATGTTTTGCACCATAGTGCCTGCACTAGGAATTGTACTTAAACTAGACGAACCTGTAAGGGAGCTAAAAATTTTTTTTTGAGAGTGGCCAAAATGTTTACTGAACCTATTTCTTGATCACTAACCGAGTCTCCAGTATAAATTTGGCGGTTGATTTAATTTCAGCTTATATAAGTTGCGACCAAATAAAATGAGTCCGGCAATTAAACTGAAAGTAGACCTAGAGTCACCAGACTCATTTGGGTGTAAATATTTAAAATCTTTGACTATTATAATCAAAGCTTAAATTCATAATTTTCACTAAGTAACCTATAACTTTTCTCATTAAAATATTTAAAGGGGTCTACCGCGAATGCGGTCCAATTTTTAGCTTTCTTATCAAAAGGACACAAAACATAAAAATTGGGTCGCTGTCGACGCCTTTAAATATTATAAATTATATTGTGTACGAAATATAATAATAATTATAATAAATATAATTATAATAAATATAATTAGAATACATAACTTACAATAAACCGGTAAAGTGCAACACCTGTTCATTGAGCCAGCAACCACCACTAAAATAAACAAAAAAACTACCAAAATAGTAAAAATCTACCATATTTGGTCACACTGGTTACCAATAGTACCTAACTTAGGCCATCATTGACTTAGTTTTAACAAGAAAAACTAACTGAACTAATAGATGGCGCTCGGCTTTTCTTGTATGAAATATATTCGCAGCACTTGTTCGTTCAACCGAATCATTACCTTTAAATCAATGATTTTATTACAATTTTTTAATGTAAATCTCTCAAAGTGATGGTTGTTTGGATGCTTTAAAAGATTTATTTCATAAAAAAATACGACGTAGGCAATGGGTTTACTTCTTAGGGTATACATAAGCAAGCTTGCTTTTGTATACTCTAAGGTTAACTTACAAACAAAAATAATGTTGTTGTTGAAATGAGTCTATTGCGTACCCAAAGAGAATATAATATACTACGTGCGTTACATACATAGACATCTTTTATTATTATTGTCTATTGAGGTTCCATTATATATCTTTGCTCTATTGTCATTCGTAGTGCGTTCCGAGTCAAGACATAGTCGATTACATGCTGATGGACGTGCGGCGTGAGTAGTGTGATGGTACTTTTGGTGCTGTCATCGCCATTCGGAACCCGGCCTCGTTCGGTGGTGGTGGGAGTTTAAAATTAGGTTATAATCGAATTTGATGAAATTATTTTATTTTTATTTTTAGACATATCATACATGCCTTAACCATTTAATGAAAACTTTACCAAAATGGTGAGCACTGTGTTTTCTAAATATCTTATTACTTTCACTTAACGCCTGTGTTGCCCTTTGACAATAACAACTTATTTCTCTTATTATTTTTAGGCATTGCTCGGTGCTCAGCTAGTTATAACCCTTATAATGGTATCAGTGATACAGAAAGTTGGTCACTACTCATTTGCAAGGTGGTTACTGTGCTCCCGAGGTTTAATCCGATACTTATACCCAGACAACAGTGAGCTGAAGACACTAGCAGGTGTGCCCAGAGACAAGCCGAAAGGGAAGAAGGGAGGGAAAGGGGAACAGAATGGGAAGCCGGAGACCTTCCACGTTCCTCGTAGTCTTGACATTCAGCTGGAAACAGCACCTGTCACACCATTAGATGTGATCCATTTAAGATTTTATACGGAGTACCAGTGGATGGTTGACTTCACACTGTACTCTACCATAGTTTATATAATGTCAGAGGTAAGGAACGGAACTACCCAGAATGTGTTGCTGAAACGTAATGGCACTAATATTTTCCTGCTGCTTTCAGGTATATAATGCATTCTTTCCACTCAAAGATGAGTTCAATCTGAGTATGGTGTGGTCTCTCCTTGTCATCTTTTTTTCAATGTATCCTTTTCAATATTATTTCTATTGAGCAAGAATGATTTACTTTGGAGCTTTGATAAGAATAATAGAGGCGCAGTTTATTCTTGATTATCAGGTACTTCAATCTTCATGATGTTCAGTAATCTGGCAACAGGATTTGTTTTCCTTATAATATATTCATCTAAGCCTCTAGAGGGGGTTACAATAATTTTACCTTATGTTACCCAAAAAAACAGATAAAATGGGAGTAAGACTCATGCCCTGAGGGTTCCATACATCTTGTTTAAAACCTATAATTATTTCATGAGCAGTTGTAATACAACAACTTGACTTGACACTTATCTATATAACTCTGTGTGTCCAAAGGATCTGATTAAGTTGGACATCTTTCTCTTAGTGAATAATTAAATATTGGTAATTTTCAGATATTTTCTCTAGATGTGTAGATCTATTAAGACATAACTGTAAACAGAATTGCAAGTTTCTAGGCAACTGGAAGTACCTTACAGGTTTTTATGGTGAGCCAATTTGTATGATAATGATTACGTATAATATACATAGGCAATCACTTTCTCTCATATTGATAGGTCTAGGGAGTCTGTTCCTGAGGTATGGAAGTGGGGGTTATGCCCGAATTTCTCCAATATATTGTTGCGAAAAGATAAAAATGCCATACATCAGTTCCTGATATCTTCCATGGAGTTTATTATTATTTAAAAATATTGTTTTTGAGTTCCGTTTTCCTTCACGACAACTGGATACAGTCAGTTAGTTAAATCGTAATAAAACAAACAATAAAATTGGTATTAATTTAGTATGAGACCAAAAAGAATATTTCACCCTAAAGTGCAGACAAATTGGAACAACATGAAATTTAGAACACCTGTTTTCTAAACATAACTTCAGGTATTTGGAGTCATGGGAATCTTTTTTATTCACACAAAACCAACAAGGGGGCGTCCATAAATAACATGACACATATTTGGCTGAATTTTGACCCCCCAACCCCTCTAGTGATATCTTGGTGACATTCTTCTTAACACTCCCTCCCCCTCCCACACTGTAACGGGACTTTTATCATGAGTGAAAGGCAAATAAATTTATCAACAAGTTATTTATGATACTATTGTAAAAGGAGAAATCAAAAATCAGAAGGAAGGTTTACAATTCATCCATCCATGGAGTACTGAGACTCTTGCAAAGACACTTGTATTTACTAAATCGCAAATTGTCACGTGACATGTTGAGCGCATTTTATTCAGTGTTTACCCGTGGTCCCATTGCGCTAGACATTTATTGTTTGAGCTGTTTCTCTGATAACATTCTTTATCCTGTTTGGTTGGTAAGGGTTGGCCGTGTCTTAACAACACTAAAACAATAGATCGCGCTATATTATGTTTCGTCCCTCCCACTACTATTGTCTTTGAAAACTTGTAACAAACAAGTTATGATACATGAAGAAATAATAAGAAACAAATCCACTATACTCTATTTCTTCACGTGAAATAGTGTTTGTAAACAATTGTTCAGAATAAAACGCGTCATGATTATTTTATGTCACCTACCCAACCCTGACGAACTGACAGAGAAGCTAATCCACAGCGACACAATTATCTGCGGGTAGTTGGACAAATTCAGTGATCATCGACACTCCGCCACGGTCAGTGTGTGTTTTACCTACCAACCATCATCGTGCGTCCGCGTCATATTTTCGAGCGGCGACAAACGCCTTGTTTTGTGCTATGCTAATATGCCTTATTAGCAATTACTTATCCTTGTGTTATACACATTTTACCAATTCCTATCAATAAGAATCAAACTGTGAGTGTACTGTGCCTTCCTTCGTGCGTATCCATACGTGGCCATTTTGTGGGTGACAAATTATATACATTTCAAAGTCAAATCAAAGGTTTGGCTGTAGCGTGAACTTCGTAAATTGGATATTGAACTGTGCATCCGTGATAAACAATAACGAAATATTAACAGTGACAAACTTTTACCTTTACACATACGAGCGTTTATTAAACGCTCCTCAATAAACGCTCCTCATATGTTCCCGGTCAGCCTACACCAGCTTGGACCTTACAAGGTAAGCTTCAGACGGACTGTCATCGCTTGTTCCCCCCGTTTATTTTATTTCATTTTCTCAAAGATAACTACTTATAGTTTGGCAGCAGAGCCGCGGTTTTATCCTCAACATTTGGTAGCAGGGCGTGGTTTAACCACCCCTTTGGGTTTTAGTGCTCCCTCTTTTTGTCTTTAATGAATAATTTAAAAAAAATTGGTGCTTTTAAATTATAAAACCCCTGAAATCTTTTAAATTAGTTTGTTATTGTTTACCCTTTCTACCCCATTTGCCAGTGACGGTGTGTTATTATTTTTTTACATAGTGTACGTTGTGTGAACTTGATATTTTTCGTGATTTTGAGTTTGTTTGCCTGTGTTGAGTGACCTGCCTTTATTAAACAAAAATGCCGCCTTCCGGTGAACAAAATGAATGTTTATATACCGAGTCCCAAGAGTATAAAAATGCTATTGGTGTTGTTAGGTATTTTGTTGATTGGGTAACTGACACCTTAAATAATATTAATAAAATGACTCCTCAAAGGTTGAAATGTAGATTATCAGATTTAGAAAATCAATATTCCAAATTCGGTGATGCCTGCTCTCAGTGCTTCGGTGGGTTAGACCCAACTATTGATAAAACTGAATATGTATCACTACAGGGCCAGGTTCGAGCAATGCGTGATAAGGTAGATGACCTTAGAATAAAAAATGCGGAGTTTGCATCTGATCTTTCAACCCCTAATACTACTAGATCTTCCTTGGATACGGATTCTCTACGCCTGAAGAAGCAAATCCTTCCTGATCTGCCTGTACCTAGGTTCAATGGCAAAGTTGATGCTTGGATAAGCTTTTTAGACCAATTTGACAGTGTTGTGGATAGCAGCAATGATCTGACACCCACACAAAAGCTGCAATACTTAGTTGGTGCCTTATCAGGTGAACCAAAAGCCCTGGTTCAACATTTAAAAATTGAATCTGGTAACTATGCGGTAGCCCGAGACCTGTTAAAGAAAAGATTCCATATTACACGTGTATTAGCAGATGCTCACCTTGCTGAAATAATGGCACTTCCAGATATTTCAAATAAACGGGACTTCGTGCATGTTTCCTTAATCCCCTCCTCACTGCTTATCGATGCCTAGAAAGACTAAACCTTCCTGTAAAACATTGGTCTTACATTTTGGTACATATTTGCATGACCAAAATTCCTGCGGATCTTAAGTCTAGATTTGAGCGATTCTGTGGTAAAGATTGGTTTCCTTTTTAGAGGACGAGTGTAGACATCATGATAATGTTGGAAACTCTGTACTCGTAGATGCTTCTATGTCGGTTTGTAAGCCAGCCTCTCAACCCGCATGGACTAAAAATACTTATGTTGCCGAAAGTTCACTCCCTCCTCAACGTAAAACAAAGGAAACTTGTGTTATGTGCCATAGCTCCTCCCACTATTTGCGTGAATGCAAAAACTTCAAGGTGTTATCACCCCGCGAACGATCCCAATTCGTGAAAGTGACCGGTTTGTGCTATAGATGCCTTGACAAGCACTCCATCTCATCGTTCAAGCGCCAGTATAATTGCAATAACTGTGGCCGACCCTCCCATCATACCCTGCTGTGTTTCAATGCCCATGGTTATGACAGAAACCAACGTTCTCCATATCCTCGCGTGAATAACGGTCCCCCTCGCACGGGCGGGGGAGGTCATTATTATACTGATAATGCCCGCTATTCCCGTAATTCCCCGAACAGGCACCGCAATAACAATTCTAGGCGTTCCCCTTCCCCCTCTCGTGACCAAAGACTTCCTAATAGACCTGCTCCTCTTTCCGGTCATGATGAGTTGAATCGAAATTCTCCTCCACCCAACGGCTGCAATACTCAACGCAACAGTGTTGATCCACGCAGACAACAATGACTAAGCCCCTCCTCAATATCTCAGTGTGCCTCTACGGTTATTCCACCCTCCTTAGTTTTACTTCCTACTGCAATCATCCACGTTAAAACAGCTTCCGGTTATTTTGTAGAGGCGCGCGCTTTATGTGATTCAGGTGCACAAGGCTGTATCTTGACTTCAGACCTAGTTGTTAATAAGTTAAATATCCCGATAAATAAGTCTGTCTCCCCTGTACGCGGTATTGGCGATGTCCAAACTGTGAAAGTTCGTGCTAGCGTTAACTTTACCTTTAAGCCCATGAATTCTCCTTTGCCTGAAATCACTACTGATGCCATGGTGTTAGATGTTATCGCTAGAATCCATCCTAAAATATAATTGCCCCGTAATAATGAATACCCCTTTTGCACGTTACCTTTAGCAGATCCCTCTTTCTACATTCCCGGTACAATTGATGTTCTTCTGGGTGCTGATGTTTTTGGTATCATTTTACAATCCGATAAGATTGATGTTCAACCTAATAGACTCACTGCACTATCAACCATTTTTGGTTACATCATTTTTGGTTCTATACCTGATTTACCACCTCCTGATATACCTATGACTGGCATATCTTTATCCCAAATAGTTGAAAGTTTCTGTAAATTAGAGGAGCCTCCTGAAATATCTATCTCTAACCCTAGAGACAGTGAATGCGAGGATATTTTCAAAACAACCACCTTTAGAGAGCCTAGTGGAAAATTTACAGTCCGTCTTCCCTTCCTAGTCGATCGTCCCCCTCTCGGTGATTCTAAAACCCAAGCACTTAGACGATTTTATAGTTTAGAAAAGAGATAACAAACACACCCCCAGTTAAAAGAAAAATATGTTGCCTTTATGCGTGAGTACCTAGCCCTCGGTCACATGTCTCCATCATTTGTTGATGTCTCTTCCGTGGAGCATTATTTTATTCCACATCATGGCGTTTTTAAGAGTAGTGAAGACAAAATTCGCGTCGTTTTCGATGGTTCGTGCTCTACTTTTCCCTCTGGTGTGAAATGTCAACCAATGTCTTCACTCCGGCCCTAACCTACAGCGAGATATAATCAGTATACTCATAAACTTCCGTAAACACGCCGTTGTCTTTGAAACTGATATTCGTATGATGTTTCGAATGACTTGGGTCCACCCAGCTGATAGAAAGTACCAACTTATATTATGGCGTGAGAACCCAAATGACCCCATCTGTACATATGAACTCAACACAAATACGTACGGCCTTAGATCTAGTCCTTATATTGCGATCCGTTCTCTTCTTGAGTTGGCTCACCAAGAACGAGTCAGATTTCCTAAAGCGGCATCTGTCCTTGAGACTGATATTTATGTTGATGATTGCCTTACTGGTGCTGCTACCCTAACAGAAGCTATTGAACTAAAGAAAGAGTTAGAATGTATTATGGCTTCTGGTGGTTATGAGTTAAGAAAATGGATATCTAACCGACCTGAACTCCTTCAAGACCTACCGCCAGATCATTTGCAACTCCTTCACTCCTTTGAAGATCCTGAGAATCCCCAAACAATAGCTGTCCTTGGAGTTAAATATGATCCAGTGTCAGATGTTTTTACCTATCGTTTTTCAGCTGATCCACAGACTGACATAACGAAACGCAAGGTCCTCTCCCTTATTGCCCGTACTTATGACCCACGTGGATGGATTACTCCTATAATTTTCAAGGCTAAGGCTTTCATGCAACGCCTTTGGCTTTCCGGTCTTCAGTGGGATGATATACTAACTCCTGAATTATCCAATGAGTGGTCTTCCTTTTCCCGTGAACTTGAGTTGGTTAGTAATGTGTCTATTCTCCGTGCAATTATCCCGAGCCAACCCCACTCCTTAACTCTTCACGGCTTCAGTGATGCTTCTGTTGCTGGGTATGCTTCCGTGGTATACCTCAGAGTAGAAGATTTCTTCGGAAACTGCTCCGTTCATCTCCTCCTGGCAAAAAGTAAGGTTGCCCCAGTACGCACGAAGATAACCATTCCAAAAATGGAGTTACTAGGTTCAACACTCCTATCGAAATTGATCCATCACGTAGCCCTCTGCCTTCAGAGAACTATGGTGCTGGATTCCGTGTATACGTGGACGGACAGTAAAATTGTTTTGGCCTGGATTAATACTCCCCCTCACGACCTTCCAACCTTCGAGGCTAATCGAGTCTCTCATATCAATAACAGCAAAACTCCTTCCATCTCGCGACATGTACCAGGTGAAATAAATCCTGCTGACTGCGCCTCCCGCGGATTATCCGTAACTTCTTTGCTGGATCATGACCTTTGGTGGTCTCCTCCTTGGTTACATCAACCTTGGAATCAGTGGCCTAAGGGTGAGGCCTAAAACATTAAGATCTTCCTTATGAAACTCGCCACCCTCTTCTCCCTAAATCTGGCAATTTTGTCAACTTGTTAGTTTCCTATTACCATATCAATAATTCCCATGCTGGTCCTGGTGCACTACATGCAATGCTGTCCCGAGAGTTTTGGATTTTATCCGCCCGTAGATTAGTTAATCATATAGTTTTTAAATGCCTTCCGTGTTATCGCTTAAAGACAGTAGTGTCACAAGAGATCGCGTCGTGGCTAAGGATGGCATTGTCCGTGTCGTTACTGTCCAAACTCCCTCAGGAGTACTTAAACGTTACTTGAATAAATTAGTTCGCCTTCCCATAGATTAGTTGCCTCACCTTCACCTCCTCACGTAAACATTTGACGTTTAGGGCGGGGGAATGTTCAGAATAAAACGCGTCATGATTATTTTATGTCACCTACCCAACCCTGACGAACTGACAGAGAAGCTAATCCACAGCGACACAATTATCTGCGGGTAGTTGGACAAATCAAAGGTTTGGCTGTAGCGTGAACTTCGTAAATTGGATATTGAACTGTGCATCCGTGATAAACAATAACGAAATATTGTGCATTCGTGATAAACAATAACCAAATTTTAACAGTGACAAACTTTTACCTTTACACATACGAGCGTTTATTAAACGCTCCTCATATGTTCGGCACCCGCTCGCAGTCGGCGGTTTCCGGTCAGCCTACACCAGCTTGGACCTTACAAGGTAAGCTTCAGACGGACTGTCACCGCTTATTCCCCCCGTTTATTTTATTTAATTTTCTCAAGGTTAACTACTTATAGTTTGGTAGCAGAGCCGCGGTTTTATCCTTAACAACAACTTTATAACCTAAAAGTGATGAAATACCTATATTTTTTAAACTGAATTTTATTGTAGGTAACTAAGTACGTGAGCTATTGGTTTAAATTAAAATGTATGTATTTATAGACAGAAAAATGCTTTTGAACATTATATTTTCATCACTTTTAGGTTATAAAGTTGTTTACAAACATTATTTCACGTGGAGAAATAGAGTATAGCTTCTACAGGACATTATGTATACCATAAATTAAATATCCATTTATGACTTGTGTCACCGACTGTACCTCATGATGACGCATGGAGGAGAACGGAAAGTAATTTATTCAATAGTTTTTTGTGGAGGAGATTGTGAATTAAAAATCGGACATTCTTGGAGGTAATCGGTAATAAGCCGGAGTGGCATGGCAGAGTTGACAATGAGGCAAGGCTGACAACCGACTAAAGTTACGTGTCATTTGACGTTCCGTAAACACACCCCTCCCGTACTGCTACCGTACCTCAGGAACAGACTCAGTTATGCGCCAGACCTGTAATTTCGACTTCATTTCTTTGAAGGACCCTGAGAAAGTCTTAATTTGTTTTTTCATTCTGAGGTATTGAACCCTAAAAATCTAACAAAAAATACAAATGTATTATTTGCCTGAGTAAATTTTACCAACACAAAAATAACATAATAACACTTTATAGTGAACAAAAACAAAACACTACTAAATCCATTCAAAAGTGTATTTTTAGGGATGTTACTCAAGTCACTGTTAAGTTCCACACAAGCTCAGTAATATCTCATCATTTAATCCGGGGTCACGGCAGGGGCCCTGTCTACTAAATAATCTAATTTAATATAAAATGTATTACTTTGTGAGATACATTGTGTTTTCGTGCGATGGCCAAGTCAATCTATTTATTTAAAACATAAAAGATTTTTAATATTGATATGGTCACTATAAGATGTTGTTAGGTTAGCTAATTAATGTACTAACTTAAGACGTAGGGACTGAATAAATTAATTGACTTGGATTTACATGGATCTCACAACTTTTTACAGTAGAAGAACCAAGTTGCGTGACTTGTTTTTTTTTTGTTTCTTAAGGCATAGATTTTACTAGACAATTACAGTACAAATTATCAAGTAATTTGGCCAAGTGCAAGTTGGACTCACGCACAAGGAAATATATGTCATAGCAATATCAAGAAGACAAAATAACCTGCTAAAACGATATTGAACCCTAATTTTTAGATTTTTCGTACAGGGACCACCCAAGTCCTTTGACTTTTTAATTTTATTTTTGTTGTTTAGCATTACTAAGGGCATAGTAACACGTAAGCTGCGAATATTTCAACCGGCAACTTATTACGGTTACAGCTTGTAGACCCCTGGGCTGGGACAGATGGTTCCGTTTGCTAGTTTTAGTATCTTATGGGTATGGTAACAAAGGAAGTTGAAGAAGCTCACTTGGTCTTAATATTTAGGGTTCTCTACCTGTATTGTGTGGCGGGCGGTACTGTAACTTTTGTTTTGAGTCAGACTCGCGCTTCGCCGAATTATTTGTTAAATAAAACAGAAATAGGTATATAGTGAAAAACCAGTTAGTTCCAGGTTGCCAGATAAATTGGCGTGTGTTTTGTTTAGAGTAACACATTTTAGTTGGTAAATCCTTAAGTGAACTTCAGTAAAATCCTCCTCACCCTGACCGTGCAATACTTCACGAGTGAGGAGTCGATCGGGGAGCGCTCCACGTGCATCGTCTCCTTCTGCGTGTTCCTGCTCGTGGCGATGGTTGTGCTGATCGTGGACGAGCGCAATCTCGAGGTCGGCGTGGACCCGGCCTACGACAGCTTCTATGATAACGCTTCTAGGTTCTTAGAGAACCAAGGATTGTCTTCAGTGTAAGTGTTCAGGTATATAAGGTCACTTTAATTCTTACTGAACACTCGGTAAGTGCTCAGTAACAAGGTTCGATGCCCCTTATTGTAAAATTCGTAAATTATTCTTTTCGGGTCTCTTAAATACTCGAGCCAAGCCCCGAGTCAGCGATAGTGTAGCCTTCTATCTGTTTTGTAGTTCCAGTGATTACCCTTTACATACAAACACATTTAACACGTTTACCTATATATATATAGTAGCGTAGATAACACCGAGCTTCTGCGATGCGATTGGGCCAATATTTTTTCTTTTGCTTTGGGCATAATAGAAGATTATTTCTGTCATGCTTTGACAGAACGCTTTCATTGAGAATGTAAATTAACGACAATTAGGGTAAACAGCTAAGAACCTCGCCCAAATCTTATGTCATGGTTCCGTACCCAAACACGGAGCCGCTGTCCGTCTGTCCGTCCGTATGTCACGGGTCTCTAGCTTGCAGACGGAATGAGTTACAGATCTGAAATTCGGATATGTTATGTAAAATATTGACTTTAAACCGAATATTTAATTACGAATTAAATAAAATAAATTTTCAGGGGGGTGAAGAAGAAATTGAAAAACCTTGTGGGATGTCAATGTCTAGAACTCATTGATTAGAGTACAAATAATATTTTTACTTTTTTTATCCCAAAAAATTAAGAAATGGGGGCCATCAAAGTTAGGTGGTAGAGCTAATGCCGGGCTCGACTGTCGAGGTACCACCATCTTACTTGCAAATCCTCCCGAAGTTATTCGGGGGAGAGTAAGAGAACAGCTCTCAGGCAAAACCAGGCGGCCCACCATTGCCTGGGACCGATGGATGGCGGTATATCCATCCCCAATTGCCGGCCCTTATATACTAAATCAGACTGGTGACGGGCAGCGGCGTCACTGGTGCAAGGGTTTCGGCACCGCGCTCACCAACCCGCCTGCCCAGCGTGTGTGAGTATGGGCATTTCTTCCAGGAGCACCGCCAAGAGTGGCGAAATCCTGGAAAGGCCTATGTCCAGCAGAGGACGAAACAGGCTGATGGATGGATGGACGTACTTTTTATTGTTTTTCAAAGTATTCTCCACGTAGTTTACAACACTTTTCCATTCGCTCGAACCAGTTATTAAAACATTTATTCCACTCCAAAGTGGGGGTGTTCAATATGGCTGATTTGAAAGCGTCGACTGCTTCTTCACCGGACTGGAACCTGTGACCACGAAGAGTTTTCTTAATTTTAGGAAATGTAAAGAAATCGTTAGGGCTTAGGTCAGGACTGTATGGAGGATGGTAAAGAATTTCTACCTTTTCCTGCGTCAAATACTCAATCGTTTGATGAGCGCTGTGTGAGCTTGCGTTGTCATGATGTAGGATGATGCGTCGCTTTGGGTTAGATTTCCGAAGTTCGGCGATGACTTGTGGTAAACAAACTGTGGTATACAAACTTATCCATACTAATGTATCAATTAGCAGCAGGAAAATCCGATCCCTAGTAATGACTAAAAACTTAATTTCGTTAAACAGCCCTAGCCGGGACACTTGCAAAAAAAAATTCAAACCATTTTTTTGTTGTAAAGGGTTCATAATCATAATCATTTTATTCATAATTGTCATTACATGTCAACAATTAAATATAATATATGTCAAAACCTTACAAATAACATTAATAAAATACAATTACAGAATAATGTGTACCTAAGTAGCGCAATACAGAATAAATTACATTGATTTAATGTCAAACATAAAAATGGTAATGGTAATGGTAATATTTAAATTAACATTGTGTGGTCAGCAGGTAGGAAGATAATCTACTCCTACCAACTAAATAATTACTTTTAGTGCCATCTAAAAGGTCACGAAGTGAGTAAAACGCCTGCTGGAAAAGCCAACGCTTTAGCCTGGTTTTAAAAATCATCATGCTAGAGGACTGCAGTACGTCACCTACAAGTTTTCCAGCATTACGTTCTCCGTTAAACGTTTTATAATTATTGATATTTTCACGCGCATACACCGCTATTTGAAATATCAACAGGGAAGGCAGCGTAAGTATTCCAAGGGACTGGAAATGGGGTTTCGCGGTGTCAAATCGACGAACTTGCATGATGGCTCGGACTGCGCGCTTTTGCATGCGAAACGCGCGTTCCCAGTCGGCGGCGCACGCCCACAGCTCGGCGCCGTACTGCAGTATCGAGTGCACGGTAGCAAACGGTTCCGGTTCCTTACAAGAAACCGGTTAAGGGATTAAATTGATTATATTTTCATAAAATAGGTTATATACATATCGAGTGATGTGGGGATGTGAGTAGATCTGATGATCAGTACCCAAGACGATAGTTGGGTTAAGAGTGATTTATTGAGTACAGACTATACGTAATGTAGAATAAATGTGACTTAAGACTATCTGATTATACAGTATAGTGAATCTACTCCATATCCTATTTATTTTTCTATACAAATATTTCAGTATAAGGTGAAACCCTCCAAACTGCTGTTTCGCTCGTGATTATTAGCTAGTATTACCCGTCCAAGACAAATAGGCCAACTATCCAACCAATAATCGCCTCTATCAAACACTAATAAATAATAAATAAATGATTTCATTCCAGCTAAGGCAGCCATAATTTACAATAAGTAATATGATATAACAATAAATAAATAATAAAGTCTTTGCCGTTGGCCTTATTGTGTTTGTTGGGTAGTAGTAGTTCTTCCTAGCCTAATGTAGGTATTATTTGAACATTTCAGTGGTCCCGCGTCGAAGCTAATCCTCAAATTGTCGCTGGCGGTGTGGGCGGCGCTCGTCGGCACCCTGTTCACGTTCCCCGGGCTCCGCGTCGCCAGGATGCACTGGGACTCGCTACGGTACTGCTCGCTACATCTGTACTTACCTTGTTAGTGTATGGTGTACGAAGCTAATCCTCAAGTTGTCGCTGGCGGTGTGGGCGGCGCTCGTCGGCACCCTGTTCACGTTCCCCGGGCTCCGCGTCGCCAGGATGCACTGGGACTCGCTACGGTACTGCTCGCTACATCTGTACTTACCTTGTTAGTGTATGGTGTACGAAGCTAATCCTCAAGTTGTCGCTGGCGGTGTGGGCGGCGCTCGTCGGCACCCTGTTCACGTTCCCCGGGCTCCGGGTCGCCAGGATGCACTGGGACTCGCTACGGTACTGCTCGCTACATCTGTACTTACCTTGTTAGTGTATGGTGTACGAAGCTAATCCTCAAGTTGTCGCTGGCGGTGTGGGCGGCGCTCGTCGGCACCCTGTTCACGTTCCCCGGGCTCCGCGTCGCCAGGATGCACTGGGACTCGCTACGGTACTGCTCGCTACATCTGTACTTACCTTGTTAGTGTATGGTGTACGAAGCTAATCCTCAAGTTGTCGCTGGCGGTGTGGGCGGCGCTCGTCGGCACCCTGTTCACGTTCCCCGGGCTCCGCGTCGCCAGGATGCACTGGGACTCGCTACGGTACTGCTCGCTACATCTGTACTTACCTTATTAAAACACTTCACACGTCGATATGATAGATTTTCGTCTAAAGAAATGATATATTTATGATTTTGATACTGCAACCAAGTTGTGTCGTTTTGTATCGAATACCATATAACCAAAACACTAAGCGCCGTTGAGCCTTTTAGCTAAACGTCGCTGGCCGCTATTTAATAAACCTAGACGTCCATTTAAGAGGCTAATTTGACCACAGCGTAACAACATATTCATAAAGAAGAGTTATATACCTGTAGTATAACAAATGAACATAATCGTTGACAGCTACTGCAACGACAGCAGAGTGAAGGCGCTACTCCTGAATGCCAACTTCGCGATGCCGTTCATCCTCGCGCTGCTGTGGGTGCGCCCCATCACCCGACACTACCTCACTGTGCGGGTGTTCAGCGGGATGGAGAACCCTTTGTGAGTATAGCTCGATGTTCACCCTCGCGCTGTGGGTGCGCCCCATCACCCGACACTACCTCACTGTGCGGGTGTTCAGCGGGATGGAGAACCCTTTGTGAGTATAGCTCGATTTTCACTCTCGCGCTGTGGGTGCGCCCCATCACCCGGCACTACCTCACCGTGTGGGTGTTCAGCGGGATGGAGAACCCTTTGTGAGTATAGCTCGATGTTCACCCTCGCGCTGTGGGTGCGCCCCATCACCCGACACTACCTCACTGTGCGGGTGTTCAGCGGGATGGAGAACCCTTTGTGAGTATAGCTCGATGTTCACCCTCGCGCTGTGGGTGCGCCCCATCACCCGACACTACCTCACTGTGCGGGTGTTCAGCGGGATGGAGAACCCTTTGTGAGTATAGCTCGATGTTCACCCTCGCGCTGTGGGTGGGCCCCATCACCCGGCACTACCTCACTGTGCGGGTGTTCAGCGGGATGGAGAACCCTTTGTGAGTATAGCTCGATGTTCACCCTCGCGCTGTGGGTGCGCCCCATCACCCGACACTACCTCACTGTGCGGGTGTTCAGCGGGATGGAGAACCCTTTGTGAGTATAGCTCGATTTTCACCCTTGCGCTGTGGGTGCGCCCCATCATCCGGCACTACCTCACTGTGCGGGTGTTCAGCGGGATGGAGAACCCTTTGTGAGTATAGCTCGATGTTCACCCTCGCGCTGTGGGTGCGCCCCATCACCCGACACTACCTCACTGTGCGGGTGTTCAGCGGGATGGAGAACCCTTTGTGAGTATAGCTCGATGTTCACCCTCACGCTGTGGGTGCGCCCCATCACCCGACACTACCTCACTGTGCGGGTGTTCAGCGGGATAGAGAACCCTTTGTGAGTATAGCTCGATGTTCACCCTCGCGCTGTGGGTGCGCCCCATCACCCGACACTACCTCACTGTGCGGTTGTTCAGCGGGATGGAGAACCCTTTGTGAGTATAGCTCGATGTTCACCCTCGCGCTGTGGGTGCGCCCCATCACCCGACACTACCTCATTGTGCGGGTGTTCAGCGGGATGGAGAACCCTTTGTGAGTATAGCTCGATGTTCACCCTCGCGCTGTGGGTGCGCCCCATCACCCGGCACTACCTCACTGTGCGGGTGTTCAGCGGGATAGAGAACCCTTTGTGAGTATAGCTCGATGTTCACCCTCGCGCTGTGGGTGCGCCCCATCACCCGGCACTACCTCACTGTGCGGGTGTTCAGCGGGATGGAGAACCCTTTGTGAGTATAGCTCGATGTTCACCCTCGCGCTGTGGGTGCGCCCCATCACCCGGCACTACCTCACTGTGCGGGTGTTCAGCGGGATGGAGAACCCTTTGTGAGTATAGCTCGATGTTCACCCTCGCGCTGTGGGTGCGCCCCATCACCCGGCACTACCTCACTGTGCGGGTGTTCAGCGGGATGGAGAACCCTTTGTGAGTATAGCTCGATGTTCACCCTTGCGCTGTGGGTGCGCCCCATCATCCGGCACTACCTCACTGTGCGGGTGTTCAGCGGGATGGAGAACCCTTTGTGAGTATAGCTCGATGTTCACCCTCGCGCTGTGGGTGCGCCCCATCACCCGACACTACCTCACTGTGCGGGTGTTCAGCGGGATGGAGAACCCTTTGTGAGTATAGCTCGATGTTCACCCTCGCGCTGTGGGTGCGCCCCATCACCCGACACTACCTCACTGTGCGGGTGTTCAGCGGGATGGAGAACCCTTTGTGAGTATAGCTCGATGTTCACCCTCGCGCTGTGGGTGCGCCCCATCACCCGGCACTACCTCACTGTGCGGGTGTTCAGCGGGATGGAGAATCCTTTGTGAGTATAGCTCGATGTTCACCCTCGCGCTGTGGGTGCGCCCCATCACCCGACACTACCTCACTGTGCGGGTGTTCAGCGGGATGGAGACCCCTTTGTGAGTATAGCTCGATTTTCACCCTCGCGCTGTGGGTGCGCCCCATCACCCGACACTACCTCACTGTGCGGTTGTTCAGCGGGATGGAGAACCCTTTGTGAGTATAGCTCGATGTTCACCCTTGCGCTGTGGGTGCGCCCCATCATCCGGCACTACCTCACTGTGCGGGTGTTCAGCGGGATGGAGAACCCTTTGTGAGTATAGCTCGATGTTCACCCTCGCGCTGTGGGTGCGCCCCATCACCCGACACTACCTCACTGTGCGGGTGTTCAGCGGGATGGAGAACCCTTTGTGAGTATAGCTCGATGTTCACCCTCGCGCTGTGGGTGCGCCCCATCACCCGACACTACCTCACTGTGCGGGTGTTCAGCGGGATAGAGAACCCTTTGTGAGTATAGCTCGATGTTCACCCTCGCGCTGTGGGTGCGCCCCATCACCCGACACTACCTCACTGTGCGGGTGTTCAGCGGGATGGAGAACCCTTTGTGAGTATAGCTCGATGTTCACCCTCGCGCTGTGGGTGCGCCCCATCACCCGGCACTACCTCACTGTGCGGGTGTTCAGCGGGATGGAGAATCCTTTGTGAGTATAGCTCGATGTTCACCCTCGCGCTGTGGGTGCGCCCCATCACCCGACACTACCTCACTGTGCGGGTGTTCAGCGGGATGGAGAACCCTTTGTGAGTATAGCTCGATTTTCACCCTCGCGCTGTGGGTGCGCCCCATCACCCGACACTACCTCACTGTGCGGTTGTTCAGCGGGATGGAGAACCCTTTGTGAGTATAGCTCGATGTTCACCCTCGCGCTGTGGGTGCGCCCCATCACCCGACACTACCTCACTGTGCGGGTGTTCAGCGGGATGGAGAACCCTTTGTGAGTATAGCTCGATGTTCACCCTCGCGCTGTGGGTGCGCCCCATCACCCGGCACTACCTCACTGTGCGGGTGTTCAGCGGGATGGAGAACCCTTTGTGAGTATAGCTCGATGTTCACCCTCGCGCTGTGGGTGCGCCCCATCACCCGGCACTACCTCACTGTGCGGGTGTTCAGCGGGATGGAGAACCCTTTGTGAGTATAGCTCGATTTTCACTCTCGCGCTGTGGGTGCGCCCCATCACCCGGCACTACCTCACCGTGTGGGTGTTCAGCGGGATGGAGAACCCTTTGTGAGTATAGCTCGATGTTCACCCTCGCGCTGTGGGTGCGCCCCATCACCCGACACTACCTCACTGTGCGGGTGTTCAGCGGGATGGAGAACCCTTTGTGAGTATAGCTCGATGTTCACCCTCGCGCTGTGGGTGCGCCCCATCACCCGGCACTACCTCACTGTGCGGGTGTTCAGCGGGATGGAGAACCCTTTGTGAGTATAGCTCGATGTTCACCCTCGCGCTGTGGGTGCGCCCCATAACCCGACACTACCTCACTGCGGGTGTTCAGCGGGATGGAGAACCCTTTGTGAGTATAGCTCGATGTTCACCCTCGCGCTGTGGGTGCGCCCCATCACCCAGCACTGCCCATATTACTACTTGCTGAATGAATGTGCCCCCAGGATGTCGGAGCAGGCGTTCGACTCGTGGCGGCTGGTGCTGGTGGTGCTGACGGTGGCGCTGCGCGTGGTGCTGATGCCGCGCTACCTGCAGGTCTACCTCGACATGGCGCAGCGCCGTCTGGACGCGCAGAGACACGAGGCTGGCCGGATCACCAACATTGATCTACAGAAGAAGGTACCGACTTTGCTTACACACATACTTCTAGGTTTCTTGAAAGTAATTTATATTTTTTTTCTCAAAAATACATTGTACTTCATACCGTAAAGACCTATCAGAAAATACTTCACCCTGGCGAGCTATTTGAAAGTGTCCAGGAAATCTGAATAACTGTCCAGGAAATTCCTCTGAAAATCCAATCAATCAAATCATTATTTGTTCAAGATAGGTCTTATAAGATATTTACAGATTGAGATGTCCAGCTATGTTGTGCCTTAGTGGCATACAAATATTATTGTTTCTTAAAATTAATATACCCATACACAGTAGAAATACAAATAAAACTAAATTAAAGTTACAAAAAACAATTATTTGAAATGTCACAATTTCACAAAATTTTTATAAAATCATAAATCGGTCGTGCTACCTATCTTCTAAAAACTCATTAATGGTATAATATTCTTTTCGTGATAAAAAATGCATCAAAGTTGATTTAAAAATGTTAATGCAGTTAATGTCACGAAGAGCAGCTGGCAATTTATTATAGATCTTAGGACCCATACCCAGAACACTTTTTTTTAAGAGGCCGGTTTTTGAGTGATTAGACACTATCATATTTTGATGCCTTATACTTTTAATATTTAAAAACAAATGTTTATTAGTTTTAACAAATACTGCTAGCTCATAAATGTATAAGGAGGGTAAGGTTAACATTTTTAGCTGTATAAAATGAGCCTTGCAGTGATCTGTTTTCCGAAGTTGTTCTATCGCTCTTACACATCTCTTCTGTGCTCTAAAAGCTTTTTCTCTGTCAGTTGAATTACCCCAGAATATCACACCGTACCTAATCACTGAGTCGACATACCCAAATTGAGAACTGCTTTTTTGTTAACAACCTTCGACAGCATGTACAATGCGTATGAAAATTGATAAAGCTTCTTACAAATGTGGTCAATATGTGGTTTCCAAGATAATTTTGAGTCAATATGTAAACTTAGGAATTTAGTTATCTCGGTGTTATCAATGTTTGTACTTAAGTATGAGATGTCAAGTGAAATAGGTCGGTCTCTGTTGAAATTGCATAATTTTAGTTTTATTTAAATTGATTTTTAAATTATTACGTTGTAACCATTCAATTATACATCTTAAGGTGTCATTTATTGCTGGTTCTTGGTTAGTTTTGCTACAAAATATAACCGTGCTGTCGTCAGCAAATAAAGTCATGGGAAAAGAAGTCGATTTTGGAAGGTCATAAATGTAGGCCAAAAAAAGTAATCGTCCTAACACGTTTCCTTGAGGGACTCCATGATGTACTTGCCTAGTATCTGATAAGTACGATTTAACTGTCTTAGTTTGTTGACACATTCGATCAATTTGTGTTTTTTGCTGTCTATTGTTCAAATACGACTTAATCAAGTTGGAAATGTTACCTCTTACACCATAACATTCGAGTTTTCTGATCAACAGTTGGTGATCAACAAAATCAAATGCTTTCGTCATATCCATGAAGAGAGCGGTAACGGTATATTTTTTATCCATGGTAGATATAGTTTTGTGTAGAAAGTCATAGATGGCGAGGTTGATTGATTTATTTCGCCGAAAGCCTTTTTGTTCCGGCACAAGAATGTCATGCTTCTCAAAGACGTCGTAAAGGCTCTTATAAATGACTTTTTCAAAAATCTTTGAAAATATTGAGAGAAGTGCAACTGGTCGATAGAAATCTATGTTCTCCTTATCTTCTTTTTTAAAAATTGGTTTTACAATTGATAATTTCAGGTCTTCCGGGAAAATACCTTGCTCAATACATAAATTAATAATTTCGCTAATAACTGGCGAAATTATGTCAGCAACAAACTATATCACCTTAGTGTTTATGTCATCGTAGCCTACACTATTAGTACGTTTTAATAATCAATAAAATGTCATTAGCAGACGTGTTAGTAAAATAGGGATACCAGTTTTATACATAAAGCCAATTTTATGGGCAAATAATAATTTGCTATTCACTTATATAGGCATATCGGAAAAAAGCGTTTACATTATTTCGCCTGGAAATAATCGTCAAAAACGTAAAAAACGGGAGCTCGACTATTTAGAATAAACGTCGTCGAGCTAGAACAAGAAATAAAAAATACAGATTTAGTACAGAGATAAATGTATAGATATTTATACCATTAGATCATACGAATTGTTTGCAAAATACAAATCAATAAATTTATTTTTTATTTTTTTATTGAAAGACACTTGTACCTACTTGTCCACTTATTTATATTATTTCCCTTACCGGTTTCGCTGTGCTGTTGTTAACAGCGAAACCGGTAAGGGAAATAATATAAATAAGAGGACAAGTACAAGTGTTTTTCAATCAAAAATGTATCAAAAGTTCCACCAAGTGCCAACAATCACGAGCATCAACTCCAATAAATAATTGATAATTTTTATTTTTTCATTCTCTACATTTTATTTTCATTAAAGAGTAGTCTAATTAATTTGTAAAAAACGCAGTTAAGTAAATATTATGAATGTGTAGTATGGTGAATGCTACGTGAGCCATTGGCAACATTATATACCAGGGTACTTGTTATAGTGAATGGTCTGTGCATAGAGAGTCGGTAACGGTGTGCAGGTCGCGTCGGTGTTCTACTACCTGTGCGTGGTGGCGCTGCAGTACCTGTGCCCCGTGCTGCTGATGCTGTACCTGGCGCTCGTGTACAAGACGCTCGGCGGCTACACGTGGACGGGACTGCTCTATGAGACGCCGGGCTCGTGCGCCGCGCCGCCCGCCCCGCACGACGCCCCCGCCACCCCGCCCACCGACTCCATCCGCGAGTCCGCGCTGCAGTTCCAGCTGGCGCTCGAGAACCTCAAGATGGTACGTTCTGTCTCAAACTGTCACTCTCAACTCTTGTTACCTACCTTGTTGACTACCCACATCGCAGGTCAGGTTGTCGTGTTACTGATAAATACTAGTTCTAGTTCATTTTAAACTTTCGCGATTTGCGCACATTGGCAAATCACGTGAAGCACACATCTGTCAACGCATGTTTAGTTTATATTCAACGTGACTGGAAGCAGACTTTAATGTTTATAAAACAAGAAAATGCCGGTTTCAACAAAAACAAACTAGTTACACTAAAATGGGTCACCCCTCAGTTCTCTGTAAGTACATATACGAGTATTTACTTTGGAAACTTTCTCAAGAAACATCAAATTGTTCCCGGCTATAATGGGTAAGCAGAAACTTGGGGTCGTGAGTCGTGCCCGTTGTTCTGACGACCTTAGAGTATGGAGTTGCACCAGCCGCGATCAAGCAACGTTTAGCGTGGTCAGCCCTTCGTTGGGTGGCCTATGGCATTTACGTTTGGGTGCCTCGAGACTCGAGAAGCACGTAAAGCTGTCGGCGCCGGCTGTTATCAGAAGCGACCTGAACATTTGTCAGTAGATCAACTATGAATCAAGTGAGATATTTCTCTCTGGTTATATCCAGTTTCAATGAGCATGTATCTACAAGGACTTTCTTCTAACTGAATACATTAGCCAGATCCACGGATTTAGTAACACTTTGCTCTCATCGATGATCACTGATGAGGAGCGAGGGTCCAACGAGAAAAGGTAATGTGACCAGCCCCCTGATTCTGTATAATAAAATCAGTTGTTAACCGAGTGCCTATCGTCGAAAACATACATATACTATCGAATTCCACTTATCTAAGGTAAGGATTCGTTCGCACTTGAAATGACGTCACAATTAGTAAATAGTTCAATACCCATTGAAGGTTATTTTGGAAGTTTCTTTTTTTGTCTGTTTTTGGTGAATAGCAACCATAGTTGGCAACCGAATCAAGGATACGTAATAGGCCCGCTCGTCCACAGTCAATCTGGATCTACTGCGAATAGAAATATAAATATATTATGTTTATTTTGCAATATACGAGTAGGTGGTACATTATAAACACGTCTTGATGTAAAAATAAACAATCGAAATAAATCCAATATGCAAATTAAATAAATATATACATAACTCCGCCTATTCGATTAGTCTTGCTGAGAATAAGAAACAGCAAGACATGGCTTCTACAATATTTAAGTAATGAGTTACAACACATTTAAATACAACACAGGAGTAATTTTCGTCCTTATGGGGGAACGTTTCGAGCTCAGTGCAAAATGCATAACTTATGTTATGATTGCTTACCTTAGTTTTAAATAAATATATACATAACTCCGCCTATTCGATTAGTCTTGCTGAGAATAAGAAACAGCAAGACATGGCTTCTACAATATATAAGTAATGACTTACAACACATTTAAATACAACACAGGAGTAATTTTCGTCCTTATGGGGGAACGTTTCGAGCTCGGTGCAAAATGCATAACTTATGTTATGATTGCTTACCTTAGTTTTAAATAAAACAGTTTCATCTTATTTTGCGACTAGTTTCTAGCAGATTTATGTCATTTTATGAATAAATGTTAGCGTGAATGTCCATACCAACTTAAAAGCGTGTGGACATTAATTTTGAACGTTATGAATAAAGTTACAAAATATTGGTAGAAAAGCCTAATTGACATTAAACTATGGTCGCGAAATTGTGCATTTAGCACCGAGCTCGAAACGTTCCGCCGTAAGGTAGAAGTTCACTTTTTACAGTGAAATTATCAACTAATAAACGTTATGTTGTAAAATGTAAAATAAAACAATATAACAGCGGACTGGCCACAAGCACGCAACAGTAGCTACTAGAGGTGTTTGCTGTGTGTCGCAGGTGTTCACGGAGGAGGTGTACCGAGGGCTGTTCGGGTTCGCGACGTGGTGGTGCTGCTTCGCCTGGTTCGTCACCACCGCCGTGGGCGCCGGCTACCAGACCTACTTCAGGATCTCCTGATCGCACCAGCGCCGCCCTCTTGTACGATCTGTTTATATTAGCGAGTAAGTCGTGTCTTACGGTTTCATTTATTTGAGTCATTGTTGCATCGGTACTGGTTGTTTGTGTGTTGTACTGCTAGGGCTGCCAACTTTGTTACAAGGAATAACGTATACATCATTTCAGGGAAGATAAAAATAGTATCCTTTATTAAAATTTGTGAAACTGTATTATTACTTATCTGTTGTTTGCACAAACGTAAACTTACACCTCATAAAATTTTGCTTAAATTTTCTTACAGGGGGCCTCAAGAAGAGTGTCTTTTGATAGAGTCTTTTGCTGTCAAATTCTATATTATTGTATGTAAGAAATCAAGTTTGACAGCTGAAGACTCTTTCAAAAGACATTTTTTGTGCCTAGTTCTAAGCCTTCAGCCAGCTGTGTTGTCAGTTTACGTTTAATTTCACGTCTAGATTGATCTTCCGGTTAAATAAAGTATTTTCGTGTACTTTATTGCTAAACAAAAGTATAAAGTACAGATACCTAAAACAACGTACCTAAGATACTTTATTTTAAAGCACGGTTGGCAATCCTATATGCTGCAAACAGAAACATGAAGTCTAATGGAATAAAATTTCTTCTTGATTTTACTTTCCAAAATGAAAGGACTGTAACTTTTTATTTGTCGATGTGTTTTATTCAGTTAAAGTTAATTTTGGTTTTATCTAGTCAAATACCTGTATGTAAAGTACTACTTCTTTACCCATGGCTTCGCCCGTTGTTGGTGTCTAGGGAATTTTGGCCATTGTCAGGTGCAAAATTTCTTGTCTAGATCCATTGTTATCTAATTTTCTCAGTGTAACCACAATCAAAGCTACTTTTGTATTTATTTATATTATAAGTAAGGACGGAGATGTACGAGTCAGTAGGTAGGTAGAGCTGACAGCTAATGCAATAAAGGAAGGAACATTCATTAAGTTGAGGGGCAGGCACGTATCCAGACTTTTGTTTCGGGGGGGGGGGGACATTCATTAGACATAGACATACATTAATTGATAATATTCATTACAAGTCATTGAAACAACAATGTGAACTGTGAAAGAAACCTCTGTAATATAATATTATTGAGTATCAAATTATCGTACCTTTTTTTATTAAAACGTACTTTACGTGGTTAAGAATACACCTACCTATGCACCCCCTGGATACGTGCTTGTTGAGGGGGAGGGCCCGTAATCACGTGAAGATTATCACGATGTCACTATTACAACGCGCTTGAATTTTCTTTTGTATTTAGTGGAGGAGGAATTAAAATTTTGTTTTGTGATTGATTGTTTACGTTGAACTAAACCAAGTGCCAACAATAGAAAGTGTTAATTTTGCAAACATTACTTATCTCTCTAGTTTTGCGACACTTCAGTATGATTTTCTAAAACGAATGAGTTTATATTAAGTAGGATAATAATTTAGACAATAAAGACTCAAGCTGCTCGTGTTGTTTTGAAATGTGTGTATAATTAAATTTGTAAAAGATTGGATGCTACAAAATAGAAGTTTGTTCTCTTTTCTCCAAACTCAAACATCCAGTGATTTCTCTGTCATCAAAGCGCACTGTTATATGGAAACTTGCAATGTTAGAATGAAAGCCGCACTAAAATCAGTACAGTATATCTAGAAATACCTATAACAAGTGTATAATGAAGAAAAGGTAATGTTTTATAAGTATATCAAAGCGCCTGCTTTGAAAAAGAAAGCCTTTTCCTTAACAAAGTAGATACCACAGCTGAGACTCATTAAATAACACTCGACTTTACGGTCACTCTCAAGTTTGACCGAAACGAAGAGCATTTTTAATGAGTTACAACTGAAAACGATTTCATAAAGATGGACTATTAGGCTTTAATAAACCCTGTGTAAAATTAAAATATTGTCTTTTTGTGAGTACGATTTTGTCGGTAATGTTTCCTTGGAAGTTATTAATTGCTAAGTATTACAGATATCTAGATTGGACTGTTTTTTATTGTTTTAAATAAAGATATTAATTATAGAAGAGGTTTTTGCGATTTAGTTATTTGAGATTTGCCAAGTGACTAGTGTGTGTGTGTGTAGGTGGCAGTGGTCCGCCTCGCCCCGTCCGGTTGCCCCCCCCCCCCCCCCCCCGGGTTCGCGCCGCACAGTGAGCTGAAATCGAAATAAAAAACAACATTACCTACTGTTCCGATTGTTGAGACTAGGGTACGTATTCTACTAATTACGGCAATGATTTATTTTCGTTTTTACACCATTATCAAGGGTCTCCATCCATCCATCCATCAGCCCGTGTTGATCAATGGTTGGTTCGCGCCGCACAGTGAGCTGAAATCGAAATAAAAAACAACATTACCTACTGTTCCGATTGTTGAGACTAGGGTACGTATTCTACTAATTACGGCGATGATTTATTTTCGTTTTTACCCCATTATCAAGGGTCTCCATCCATCCATCCATCAGCCCGTGTTTATCAATGGTTGGTTCGCGCCGCACAGTGAGCTGAAATCGAAATAAAAAACAACATTACCTACTGTTCCGATTGTTGAGACTAGGGTACGTACGTATTCTACTAATTACAACGATGATTTATTTTCGTTTTTACACCATTATCAAGGGTCTCCATCCATCCATCCATCAGCCCGTGTTGATCAATACAAAAATACAAAAAATACAAAAACATTTATTTTCTCAAAGTACATTGATACACAAATAATATTACTAACATGTAGGTAGGTATACAAAAATATTCGCATATAAAGCACAAGACAAAGTTTATTGTACAGTACTATGACAAACTAGAAAATATTTACAAATACAAATACAAAATACAAAAATACAAAGACATTTATTTTCTCAACGTACATTGATACACAAATAATACTAACATGTAGGTAAGTATACAAAAAATATTCGCATATAAAGCACAAGACAAAGTACTATGACAAACTAGAAAATATTTAGAAGAATATAATATACATTTGAGCATTTGGTACAATTAAATATTAGCAACAGACTACGCACTAAGTCAGACTTGTTACGCGCGAGTCTAATCTTTGATTGCCAGTAAAAGTTCACATGTGGGCCAATTTCTCATAGAGTATTTATTTATTATTTACTGTTAGTCTTTAAATAATTCAAGTCTAATGACATAAACCAAAACTTAAGTAACTAAAACAAAGTGAAATTAATATTATTTATTTTAGAAGACTCCTGCATGTGTGTAAATATAAGATATAATAAACATAAATATAAAATTATGTAATATATAATTTATTTATTTAAATTATAACTGTACATACATAGTTTTTATATATAAGAAATAGATAAGGGAGTAGGTATATACTCGTAGGTATTAAAAGGGGGAAAAAGGACCTTAATTATTTTTGAATTTTTAGAATGGCTTCGGTGGCGTCATAATTTAAAGTCAGCAACCATTTTGTAATTTTAGTTTTTGCCTCCCATGTACTGCAGTTTTTGAGGTCACACGACTTGCATATTTGTTTATAGATGTAGGGAAAGGAGAAAGCGCTGAACCTTTGAGCAAAAACCGTTTTAACCAACGGAGTATCAATATTGAGACGACGCCGGCGTCCTATACGAGCTTGGTGAAAACAGGAATTTAGCTCTGCTCTGTGATGGGCAAGCCCTATTTTTAGGAAGTATAGCTGTCTAACCGTTAGTATCTTCGCTTCTTCGTACAGCACATTGGTAGGATGTCTATAAGGTTTTCTTAGCATTACCTTTAGAACGGATCTCTGCGCTCTTTCTAATAAAAGCATAGTTGTTTTTGCACAGTTACCCCATGCAGTAATGCAATAAGAAAGAATCGACTCGCAGAGCGATAGGTAAACAAGTCTTAGTATAGCTCTATCAGCACTATTACGCAACAGTTTCATTATACCTATAAGTCTTCTTACGCGAGTGGCTACAGTTTTGACGTGCTGTTTAAAATTTAATTTTTCATCTAATACAACCCCAAGGTACTTTGTTGACTCGACTTTGCTAATGCTTGTGCAAGCACAGATTGGATGCGAGGTATCAGTGGATGGGCTATACCAGTCATTACATGTGTGTACGCTAATGCTGTGCTTGGGCGGAGGGCCAGAGGCAGCAGTTTTGTGAAAACATACATATTTTGTTTTATCGACATTGAGGGTCAAAAGATTTGTTTGGAGCCACTTGGCCATAGTTGCCATCCCCATTTCAACTTGATTGAAAACATTTGACCAAGAAGTGTCATTAAATACTATTGCAGTGTCATCAGCGTAGCATACAATTTCAACTTTGGGATTGTTTTCAAACAATTTTGCAATGCTATTTATGTACAATATAAACAAAGTTGGCCCCAGGATACTGCCTTGTGGCACTCCATAAGTCAATGTTTCGAGATCACTGACGTAGCCATCGACCTTGACACACTGCTTACGATTCGTTAAATAACTGCGAAACCAATCAAGGGCAGTCCCTCGAATACCTGATAGCTCCAGTTTTCTAAGGAGTATCTCTATGGAAACGGTGTCGAATGCCTTCGCGAGATCCAAAAAAACGCCGACACAAGCCTGACCAGCATCTAATGCTGAGGAAACCGTCGATAAGAGCTGTAAAACTGCGTTTTCAGTGGATTTGCCGCGTCGAAAACCAAACTGTCTAGAAGATAAAAGTTTCTGGGATTCTAAAAAGTCAATCAAACGTTTATTGACAATCTTTTCCAATATTTTGGAAAATACACCTAGCAACGAAATAGGACGATAATTCGACGGGATATTTTTAGGACCGTTTTTGTGTATTGGGATTACTACAGCAGTCTTCCAATCACTAGGAAAGTTGCCAGTGGATAAACTAAGATTATATATGTGAGTTAAAGGGTCTAGAAGCTGATTACATATACTTTTTACTAACGAATTTTGAATGCCGTCAACCCCAGGAGCACAGTCATTTTTAAGTGTTTTAATAATTGATTCAATTTCGTATTTATCTGTTGGATGCATAAAGAAAGACTTGGGTTGGTTCGCGCCGCACAGTGAGCTGAAATCGAAATAAAAAACAACATTACCTACTGTTCCGATTGTTGAGACTAGGGTACGTATTCTACTAATTACGGCGATGATTTATTTTCGTTTTTACACCATTATCAAGGGTCTCCATCCATCCATCCATCAGCCCGTGTTGATCAATGGTTGGTTCGCGCCGCACAGTGAGCTGAAATCGAAATAAAAAACAACATTACCTACTGTTCCGATTGTTGAGACTAGGGTACGTATTCTACTAATTACGGCGATGATTTATTTTCGTTTTTACACCATTATCAAAGGTCTCCATCCATCCATCCATCAGCCCGTGTTGATCAATGGTTGGTTCGCGCCGCACAGTGAGCTGAAATCGAAATAAAAAACAACATTACCTACTGTTCCGATTGTTGAGACTAGGGTCCGTATTCTACTAATTACGGCGATGATTTATTTTCGTTTTTACACCATTATCAAAGGTCTCCATCCATCCATCAGCCCGTGTTGATCAATGATTGGTTCGCGCCGCACAGTGAGCTGAAATCGAAATAAAAAACAACATTACCTACTGTTCCGATTGTTGAGACTAGGGTACGTATTCTACTAATTACGGCGATGATTTATTTTCGTTTTTACACCATTATCAAGGGTCTCCATCCATCCATCCATCAGCCCGTGTTGATCAATGGTTGGTTCGCGCCGCACAGTGAGCTGAAATCGAAATAAAAAACAACATTACCTACTGTTCCGATTGTTGAGACCAGGGTACGTATTCTACTAATTACGGCGATGATTTATTTTCGTTTTTACACCATTATCAAGGGTCTCCATCCATCCATCCATCAGCCCGTGTTGATCAATGGTTGGTTCGCGCCGCACAGTGAGCTGAAATCGAAATAAAAAACAACATTACCTACTGTTCCGATTGTTGAGACTAGGGTACGTATTCTACTAATTACGGCGATGATTTATTTTCGTTTTTACACCATTATCAAGGGTCTCCATCCATCCATCCATCAGCCCGTGTTGATCAATGGTTGGTTCGCGCCGCACAGTGAGCTGAAATCGAAATAAAAAACAACATTACCTACTGTTCCGATTGTTGAGACTAGGGTCCGTATTCTACTAATTACGGCGATGATTTATTTTCGTTTTTACACCATTATCAAAGGTCTCCATCCATCCATCCATCAGCCCGTGTTGATCAATGGTTGGTTCGCGCCGCACAGTGAGCTGAAATCGAAATAAAAAACAACATTACCTACTGTTCCGATTGTTGAGACTAGGGTACGTATTCTACTAATTACGGCGATGATTTATTTTCGTTTTTACACCATTATCAAGGGTCTCCATCCATCCATCCATCAGCCCGTGTTGATCAATGGTTGGTTCGCGCCGCACAGTGAGCTGAAATCGAAATAAAAAACAACATTACCTACTGTTCCGATTGTTGAGACCAGGGTACGTATTCTACTAATTACGGCGATGATTTATTTTCGTTTTTACACCATTATCAAGGGTCTCCATCCATCCATCCATCAGCTCGTGTTGATCAATGGTTGGTTCGCGCCGCACAGTGAGCTGAAATCGAAATAAAAAACATTATTACCTACTGTTCCGATTGTTGAGACTAGGGTACGTATTCTACTAATTACGGCGATGATTTATTTTCGTTTTTACACCATTATCAAGGGTCTCCATCCATCCATCCATCAGCCCGTGTTGATCAATGGTTGGTTCGCGCCGCACAGTGAGCTGAAATCGAAATAAAAAACAACATTACCTACTGTTCCGATTGTTGAGACTAGGGTACGTATTCTACTAATTACGGCGATGATTTATTTTCGTTTTTACACCATTATCAAGGGTCTCCATCCATCCATCCATCAGCCCGTGTTGATCAATGGTTGGTTCGCGCCGCACAGTGAGCTGAAATCGAAATAAAAAACAACATTACCTACTGTTCCGATTGTTGAGACCAGGGTACGTATTCTACTAATTACGGCGATGATTTATTTTCGTTTTTACACCATTATCAAGGGTCTCCATCCATCCATCCATCAGCCCGTGTTCGTCCACTGCTGGACATAGGCCTTTCCCAAATTTAGCGACTCATGTCGGTCCTCCGTCCTCCTCATCCAGCCGCCGCCCACAACGTCCTTCAGGTTGTCGGTCCAGCGGGCACGAGGTCGGCCTGCACTACGCTTTGCTGTACGTGGTCTCCATTCTAAAGACTTTATGCCCCCACGGCCATCATGTCGGCGATAAATATGGTGTACGATGCACTTACGTACATGCTAAGTCATGTGTAACCTACATTGTCAAAACTGCATTATTAGCACTAGATTTAGTTATACCTTATTGTTGTATTATTATTGGAGAGTTCATTAAACCACCGCCGCGAACTTGCCTTTACTTTACATCCTACCATCCTACATATGGCCTGCCCACTGCCACTTCAACTTACTGATTCGGCAGGCTATGTCGATATGGTCTATCTATACAGGTTGTAAAAGTCGCCTATTTTTTAAATATCAATGTGTTTAGGAATTTAATTTGAATAATGTATATTTTTTTGCTTTAAAACCGATTTTATAAGTATTTTAGTATTTACAAGAAATGACGTCATCACATTAGGTTGGACCACTAGTCGCATCACTCCGAGTGAAACCCACGCGTTTTGAAAAGGGACCCAATTCAAACGAATGCAAAGCAAAGCAGTCAAAGTGACAGACACATCAGTATCAGTGTTTCCAACAAAAGAGTAATTTCGAAATCGGTATTTCTTTTTTCAAAACTTCGATTCTGATAGAACTAAAAAATATTATGTACCTACCTACCCAGCTCGCGTGAGTTCAAACAAAAATCATAAATCTACATTTAACACCTAAATCAGGTTCATGATCCGACAGCCAATACATTTCTTTTAACATAAACTAGCTTTTAAGACTTTTCTTTGTTGATTTTGAATAGAAAGTCTCGAATAGATACAAGGCGAAAATACATAGCACCTTTTAAATCAACCCTCTTCGGACGAAAAAATTTTTACTCTACTGCGCCTCGTCTGTACCATCTATTACCTGATAGTGTCTCCAACTATATTGATACTGACACAGAACCTTTCTTAAAACGTAAATCAGTTTTAAATAAAAAGTTAAAAGAATATTTATTAGAGTTAAGTGAAGATGAAATTGGAGATCTCTGGCATAAACTGCTCAATTGAAAACGCTGTGTAGGCAAAAAAAAAAAAAAAGAATTTTAGGTGCGGTTACCCTAACTAATTCATATACATGTGTAATTGATATATTATTACTAAAATCATTTATAATTTATATACATATACATATTAATATAATCATATAACTAGATACAAAAATATATTACATACTTATATAAGTACTTAATAATATTACTTGTAAAATTGCATGAGGCTGTTATAGCGTACAATTGTTTTCTTTTCTTTTTTACCATTCATGTAGTGTTTTTTTTTTCTCTCGTCCAACCCTCTCTTACTCTCTATGACCTTATAGTCATCAAAGTGTCGCATCAAAGTTGATGGTCCTGCAACAGGCCTTTGGCTCATTAGGGCTATCACAGTCGTTACATTCGTCCCTGTCGGCCCAAACACGAGTGCTCCTTTTTAAACACGAATGCATATGTCAATTTTTTCTTCCTTAAATAAATAAATACAAAAAAAAAATACCTATTCGTGCCTCTGTACCTCTGTCTAATATAAATAATTATTAGTAATTAATAATAATTTCTAATATAAATAGGTTTCAAAATTGACTCTTCATTATTTCTTGATAGTGATAGTGAGCCTTGAATCCTTGCAATGTTATACGGCAATCACGACATTAAAAAATCGTTTTCATAGGACTAACACAAGACAAACCAGAATAACTTTGACATACTAAAACTCTAATTCTAGAGTATATAGGTATACTCTAAAGTAAAAATGGGTTTCGGTGATTACGCCTTTAGCAAGGTTTGATTTTTAAGGAGTACTTGCATTTTTTGTTTTGATTGATGAGGGTGTTCTGATAATTATTGGTAAAATACCTATTCAAACAGGGTTTTTTGATAAAGTTGGTAACATTTAAAATTTGTCAGTCTTTCGAAAGCGTTCAAGAAAAAATACGTCTTAGGATGCGTTCAAAGAAAATGGAAATGTGTGATGATGACGTCACTTAAGATCAAGTTAATGTCATCGCTTTTTTTCTTCATTTAATAAATGTTATGAACGCTTATTTTAAATTCTGTACTAAAAACAGTTCAGGAAAGCTATTCCTCGAAATGGTTTTCGAATCGTAAATATTGGTGAAAACAAGAATAAGCCAAATTAAAGATTTATTTTTAAATACTGGGTCCTCTGAATAAAGTACCATTACCTCACAATAAGACGCATTTTCTTTACTCAAAATACACTAATCGCGTGGACACCTTCCCTGGTCGCTGGCGGTGGTTCATTTTCAAGTTGAGAGATCGATCGCGATGCAATAAAAATGAAACAGAGCGACGTGCACTCGCCGGTAATCAAATTAGCAACTAATATATTTGCGCGGCGGGCGGCGGTCACAGATGAGGGGTGCGGGGTGCAACTAGATGTGTGGAGAGGCCGGTAAGGTTGGATAGTCGCTACTGGGTGATTAAGAGGATATGTCACGCTTGCAAAGGTCACTGTTACTCCATGCGTAACGCCCCGCGGTGCGAGAGGGACGGATCCCGGAAAAAATAGCAAAATGTCGGTTTTAAATTAATATAAAATGTACTAAAACAGCTATCGAAACTTGCAACTGAGAAAATTTAGATATCGTTAAAATCTATGTGATAAAATATCGTTCAGGTCTGTATGTCATTCCTGTTTGTCATACTATGGAAAAAAGTGTGGAAGAAGACCTCATTTCCATAATTATTTCTATCGAGCGAAAGTTACGCAATCGCGTTTCTGTACTGAACAAAACAAGAAAAAGGTTCCGAAATTTATATACTGATTTATCAAATTAGTGGTTTCATCTGAAAAGCAGGTATACAACTTCAAAAAGTGTCATTTTTATCGAAATAGCCCCTTAAATTTCGTTGATAAGAATGCGTAGCCGTAGCTTAGCAAAATGATGGAATATTTGGTGAAAATTCGACTCATTCCCACTAGTTCAACTGAGTAGTTCATAGTTAAACTACTGTGACTTTTTTTCGCCACTAGTTCAACTGAGTAGTTCATAGTTAAACTACTGTGACTTTTTTTCGCCACTAGTTCAACTGAGTATATATCCATTTCAGAGTTAAACTACTGAGACAAAATAGTTGAACTCACATAGAATTTTAAACAAAATTTTTTGCACTCCTTTATGAACAGCCAAAGTGTGAATTCAAAGGCACGATTGACGGTTCATAATGGAGTGTTGGATCCTACGCTTATGTATGCTAGTGAATGTTGGGTCTGGCAAGATGAGCATCGCAGTAGAGTGAATGCAGTGGAAATGCGTTCCTTACGGAGTATGTGTGGTTTGACATTGAACGATAGAGTGAAAAATATCGACATAAGGGATCGTTGTGGCCTGAGAGAAGATGTAGTGACTAGAATAGGAAAAGGAATGCTTCGGTGGTGTGGGCATATAGAGAGGATGAATAAAAGTAGAGTGACGAAAGGAATTTATGCTGCACAAGTGGAAGGCAAATCTCGACCGGGCCGCCCTAGAAGGACGTATGCCGACCAAATAAGCGACATACTGAAAAAGGGCAAAGTGAAAAGTATCCGGAATAAAAGAGCCTGTATGACTAGGTTGATGGATGTAGAAGAAGCAAAAGAGGTGTGTCAGGATCGTAGCAGATGGAAATCTGTAGTCAGATTATACTGATGTAGTTTTCCCGTTACTATATACCATAGTATTTAATGTATCTATGCTTAAACCTGGCTGTAGTCACTTTTTCAAGCTTAACATTAGCGAGAGGTGTGTCAGGGTCGTTGTAGATGGAAATGTTTAGTCAGAATAAACTGATACAGTTTCCTCGTATGGAAAAACAACCGGTTTTATCACGTGTAACTAACCGTTTGGTCAAGGCACGCCAATAAAGCAGCTAAGCAGCATTTTTTCTCCCAACATGGTTCACAAATATTGAATTTTCAAACTGAAAACTTAATTTCATTAAAATAAAATATAGCCTATGTTACTCAACATTAGTGTAGCTTTATAGAAAGAAAGAATTTTTAGAATCGGTTCTGTAGTTCCAAAGTTTACCGCAAACATACAAACAAACAAACAAATCTTTCCTCTTTATATAATAGTGTAGAAGTGCAGATTAGTTTAAATATCGTAATATTACTTGAATATATTCATACGTGGGACGCACTATAAGTTTCCGGAATGAATATGAAAAAATACTATTAAAGGTACAAAATTAATTTATTGTTTTTCAAAATAATCTCCCTTGGCGTCTATGCACTTTTTCATTCGATCAAACCAGTTTTGAAAACTTTTGTGCCACTCCCCTGTGGTGACCTCTGAAACGTGTTTTTCATACTCCTCGACAGCCTCTTCTGGTGATGAAAATCGTTGACCGCGTAATTGGTTTTTAATTTTTGAGAACAGAAAAAAGTCACAAGGTGCCAGGTCGGGACTGTATGCAGGATGACTCATGAGTTCTACATTTTTCGTCTTCAAAAAGTCGTTTGTCTGTCTGGCCGTGTGAGAACTAGCATTGTCGTGGTGCAGGATGATACGGCGTTTACGGTTATTTTTACGGAGTTCGTCAATAACTTCCGGCAAACAAATGGTCGTGTACCAGTCACTATTCACGGTACGACGATTCTCTAAAGCAACAGTAGCCACGTGTCCAGTTTTATTAAAAAAAGAAGCAATCATCCGCTTAGATGCACTTTTCACGCGCGCCACTTTGGTTGGTTTCGGCTCATCTTGAAAGACCCATACGCTCGTTTGTTTTGGGATCGTAGCAATAAATCCATGTTTCGTCACCTGTTACTATGTCCCACACCAAATTTGACGCACCTTCGTTGAATCTGGTAAGCATGGCACTGCACCAAGTGACGCGGTCCGTTTTTTGAGCCTCGGTCAAGTTGTGTGGGATCCACCGCGAGCACAGCTTTCTCACACCCAAATGTTTGTGTAGGATTGATTGTATTTGACTCATGCCTATTTCTAAGGATGCGCGAATTTCATGGTAGGTCACATGCCTGTCTGTTTCAATCATACGGCGCACAGCATCGATGTTTTTGTTGGTCACAGCGGTGGACGGCCGACCATCGCGAGATTCGTCACTGAGATTGATACGACCACGCTTGAATTCTGCAAACCAGCTATAAACAGTCGTCTTGCATGGTGCTTCATTGCCAAAAGCTGTTTCAAGCCGAGCGATGCTCTGTTGAGCTGTCAAATTACACTTAAAATCGTAGAAAATCATACTACGAAAATTTTCGGGAGTTAAATCCATGTTGATGCAGACACACAATTTTATAAATGGCGCCACAAGGTAAAAACAAAAGACAGTCAGATGAAACAAACTGTATTCTACAGCCAAAGAGTTCTATTTTCAAATGTTGCAATAAATTTTTAAATATTGTTTATGTAAGTGGCCAGTTCCGGAAACTTTTAGTGTTACCTATGTATTCGCTAATACTGATATACATCGGTGTTAACCCATTGTCCCTTTTCAGATGGCGCGTCGTCGTTCATTTGAAGTGCACACTTTATATTCTCTGACAATGGTAACACTGCCCTACACTCATCACTCAAAATGCAGCAGTTTCTCTGGATCTGACTAGCTAGAGCCGCGATCACACCATCTGATTTATCGGCATCCTAACTAGGAAAGGATTGGACTTAGGACAGTGTAATCGCGTATATGACGCTCTGTTTCTTCGCGCGTCAATCAATCAATCAAATCAATCAAAATATTTATTTTTGCAAAATAGATACATTAAGTATACTTTCTACAAGTCAAAGTTAATTTACACAATATAATATGTCTTTAGAATATAAAAAAAATATATAATAATACGGGAAATAAAATATACACCTGCATTAATAAGTGATAGTCGTAAGTTTTTAAATAAATAAATAAATAAAAAATAAATAAAATTGGGGAATCTAGGAATAAAAATATTATATATACATAATACAATGAAGAAATAATAAAAACGGGAAATACATACAAAAAATATTAAGGGTGGGCTACTAAAATGTAATAAAGTTATACACTTGCATAAAATATAGAAATATAGGAATAGAAATATTGTATATACATAATGCCTAACCATCCGCACCATTCGATTAGTATTGCTAAGAAGAAGGGCAAGAAACTTAGCAAACATTCCTTTTTTCAAAATAAAACATATGATACAAAATCATATACATACCTACTCAAGTAAAGGCATAAAAAAATATAAGACTGCGGGAATTAGTCACGAGAAAAAAAAATATATCTTAATCAACCCGTCTCATATTGTCTATTACCTTTAACAAAGTAAGTTTACATATTAATTATTTTAAGCCTTTAGAGGAATCGTACAGTATTAAAATATGCTAATTATTAATTACAATATTGAATAAGATTATTATTATTTATTACACCATGCTTCATTATCATCCAAATAATCATTGATTTTATAATAAGCTTTCTTAAGTAGTCCCTGCTTAATATATAGTTTAAACTTATTTTCAGGCAAACTAAGGACCTCCTCTGGAAGCTTATTGTAAAATCTTATACCATGTCCTACAAAAGAGGTACCTACTTTGGCAAGTCTTAATTTTGGAAAAGCTAGTTTATGTTTGTTTCTGGTTTCAACAGAGTGGTGCGCCTCGGGAAATTATCAATTTTTTTTCTGACATATCTAATAACTTGATAAATAAATTCACAAGGGACCGTAAATATATTAATTTCTTTAAACTTTTCTCTTAATGAATCTCGGTACTTCATGTTATAAATAGACCGAATTGCTCTCTTTTGCAAGACAAAGACTGCTTCTATATCCGCGGCTCTACCCCACAACATTATGCCATATGACATAATGCTGTGAAAATAACTGAAATATACTAATCTAGCAGTATCTTCATCAGTAATCTGCTTTATGCGTCTAACAGCGTATGCGGCTGAACTAAGTCTACCACAGAGAGCTTCTATGTGGGGACCCCACTGAAGACGAGAGTCTATAGTAATACCTAAAAACTTAGTTTCGTTAACTAACTCCAGCTTGGACCCCTGCAAAAATAAACTGACATCTACTTGAATTACATTTGGTAAAGTAAACTTTATACATTTCGTCTTTTTTGCATTTAGAACTAAATTATTTGCAGTGAACCAATCAAGAATCAGAAAGAGGGTTGAATTCGCGTCATCAAGTATATCGTTATGTCGATTCACTTTAAAAATAAGTGACGTGTCATCTGCGAATAGAACTATCTCAGATAAGTCTCTAACTAAGTAAGGAAGGTCATTTATGTATATTAAAAACAATAGGGGCCCCAATATGGACCCCTGCGGAACACCCATTTTGACTAATGCTCCAGATGACTTTACTCCATTAATGTCTACCTTTTGAAACCGGTCACTAAGGTATGACTTAAATAACGCCAAAGATTTACCCTTAACTCCATAGTGATCTAATTTACATAAAAGTGTTTCATGATTAACGCAATCAAAAGCCTTTGAGAGGTCACAAAATACACCGAACGCATCCTGCTTTGCTTCCCAAGCGTCAAATATGTGCTTGACTAAAGCAACTCCTGCATCACTCCTGCGTCCTAATTATGATTCTAGTTAGGATCCCGATAAATCGGATGGTGTAATCATGCCTTAAGAGCCCGGTCTGCGACGACAACTTTGATGAAAAACAATAAGTTAAATATTATGTGTTCCGTTTGACGTCTGAAGTCCATTCTGAGAGTACATCGTTCGTTTCCGCCTGCGGCTGCTAGATGTCGCTAGTTTTCCGCCACGTGACCGCGCTGCTATACCCAGAATACCTGTCAACAGTCGCAAGGAACCCATAAGCGGCCATACTGTTCGTCATTGTTGACATTCTCTTTGGTTGCGTCGTTTTTCGAACCGTTCGCAGCTTGCTAGTTTATCGCGAAATAATTATCGTTTTCGAGTTACCCTCTTTCGAATTTTCGAGACTGAAGTAGAAAGTTCGATTGAGATTTTAGTTTTCCGTGCGTGTTATTCTTATATAAATGGATAACGGCAACAAAGGAGTCGCCGTGCCATCGAAAACATTGAGGAAGAGACATGAAAGTTCTTCGAGTTCTAGTTGGATCATCGAGTCTTCACCCGCAGGCGTGACTTGAAACTGGATAGAAGGCTTGACATTCTTTCTCAGTGCCTGGTGAGTCATATCAACCATGTTTTAGTGCAAATTATGGGTTGACAACTACATTTTAAACAAAAATCCCGTAGCACTCAAGCCCCAAGGTACCGAGACGCATCCATGCATCAATCCCGTGGGCGCTGCGTCCCCATATCAAAGATTTTCTTGCACGTTTGCTCAATGTAGAAAATATCGCGGATCTCACGGTTACGGTTAATTAACTTTCTGTACTGGAGCGAGTCCCGATTGAGTCACTAAAATCACGTACTTGCTTTCGACTCGATGGACTTTAAATCTGAAAGATATACTGAGGTCCAGAGAAAGTATGCCACGTGTCCAGGGTTCATAGAACTGAAAGTGAACGAGGAATGACGACGACCCTTTCGCTTCCATGCATTTGTCGGCTAGTCCCTAGTCGGCTAATTTTAAAAGATCACTAACAACGAGTAGGACGTACAGATACGTTATGTAAACACATAAAAAAATGAAAAAAAAAAATGTTTGGGCTGTTGCTTATAGATTTACGTAAAATCCAAGTAATTATTTGGAACAGATTCGAAATATAAGACCGGTAGTGGTTATGACGTTCACCGTTGTGGCCTGAAGTTGCTGGCAACTACATTTTTCTCTACGATTTTTGACGTTTATTGAATAATCGTGGGTGTTTTTTTTAAAGAAAATTATAGTATGTTGTGGACTCATGACCGCACTCCTATGACATTCACAACATTCCGCAAATCATTTGCTAGAAACACGCTGAAGTTTTGGAACTTCGATTACTTTAACGATAAATATGTACAATATCATCTATTGAGAAAATACCACTCTCCGTCGAATGCATGTTTTGTCCTTAAAGTTTATCGCTACAATTACAAAAAGAACTCAGTTGTTTAATTGTAAATGCAAATAATAATTATAATAATATATAAAAATAAAAACCAAGTATGATGGCTCACGATCACAAATGCTGAAGTCCTCATAGCCCTCTACTTCTGCTTATCAAGAGAAGTCGTTCAGCCTTTTTCAACGCAGAGCAAGCCGATAGAAACTACCCTAACAATATTCAAAAGATACGTGAGGAGTACAATAAAGGGGGGGGGGGAGATAAAGGCGCAAACGGCCCTAATAATGAAAATAAATAACTCTCCAGGTTCCTCTGTGAATGTCTAAAGCATTATCAAGACATTTAGCCACACGAACATCCCCCAAGAACATTCTTAATATTATAACGAGTATAAGAATTATGAAATACCTCCATAGTCGAGCCTGTCATCAGCTCGGTACTAATGACATCAGAAATTCAAACAATGAAAGAAAATCACATTTTGAAACTAGCCTCTTCGAACTCGAGCTTCATTTCGGCCCTGTTCGATAAGCCTTGAATCAATACATCACAACCAAACATTTTCATCTGTTCAGCCATCAACAAACACAAAATCGTTTACAACAGCAAGATTTGATGAACTTCGAGATGTCTATCGTCACACCGACAAGACATATCGAATTTTTGGGAGTATCCTAGGACACACAGACCAACCCAAAGTCCTTGCCTCCAGACATGACGAATACAATTCACCAGTACCTGTCAACCCTACTAGCTGCCGGCAGTTGGTCACTCAGGCAGGCGCAATGCCTCCTAGGGTATCTCAACTTTGCAACCTTCATCACCCAACGGGGAAGGTTGCATTGCCATGTACTTCAGCAGGACTGCCATCGACTTCCAAGAAATCAGCGGGCTCCCGGCCCTTTTTTCGGAAGAAGTGCGCTTCAAACTGAAATGGTGGTTAAAAAACCTGAGCCAAGTAACGGAAATCCACCACAGACATAACCAACGAACTTTATTACAACAGACGCATCCGTTATTCAATAGAGAGCTTTAGTGAATGGCAAAATGAAGCAGAGTACGTGGAACCATGAACAAAGTATACGTTATACGCAGTCATGCAGTGATTTCGGCAGAGGCAGAGATACTGAAACACTCTTAAATCATTCTCCAAAGCGACAACGAATCCATAATCGTATAAAGAAAGAAAGTGGAACTTGGTCCAAAGTTCTGTTGCATTTGACAAGGCAGCTACTAAATCCGGCGAACGACTTCAATGTTGCACCACTCGCTCACCACCTTTCGGGAGTGTACAACATGGAAGCTGACCGACTCTCGCGTAACCACGCAGGCTCCGAGTGGCATCCGATGGGCGAAGCAACGCAGCAAATATTCATGGTCTTGGGCGACCCCGACATGAGCCAATTCGCATCACGGATTTCGTTCTAGACTATGCTATTCTCGACTTACTAGTCTTGAACGCCTGTTATTACGATGCGTTTTGCAAATGTTGGAAATACGATCTAGCTTGGCTGTTTCCTCAGCCTTGCCTGCAAATGTTGGAAATACGATTTAGCTTTGCTGTTTACTCAGCCTTGCCTGCTACCTCAAGTAAGACAACATTTAATCGTTATATAGTAGTAACACCCAAGTGAAGAAACCTGTTTCACGGCCAGATCGAATCTTAACATGCCCGATAAAGATCTAAGACCTGCAGTACACTTGGATATGGACAGACATAATCACGGGACATCCTCCAGCTCATTCAACATCAACAACCTCTAGCTGGATGATCGTGTTTTAGTCTCCTCCAACTTTTAACAACCTGCAGTTGGAAGCCAAGCTTAACCTCAAATAAAAATAATAATAATACTGAAAACTGTTCCCCGGATGAACAACAACTTCCTCCATCGTGTTGGCCAGCTTTAAGTTTTTAAAAACTTATGCTTTATAATAATAATAAGTTTAAAATGGTGTATTCTACTGCTGATATTGTTAGAACAGATCCTAAAGAAGTAGCGAGGTATTTAACATCATTTATTTAAAAACATTCTTGTACATAAGTCTGTAAATAATGGCTTCTACTTGTATGACTGTTACAAACATACAAATATATTCCAGCGACACTGTTATGCACATTTTAAAATTTGGGATGCTATGATACTTATTAAATACCTCTTTAGATCAAACCCTATCATCATGGTAAAGAGCCTCTATAAATGTTTCTAAACCTACAACCACAGTTTTGATGTTAGCTCCAGGGCGTAGAGTCCACAATTTGACTCTTTCATTGAATTGGCCATTTCACTGATAATGATTGTACTATTTTCCTGCATTCTTCTTTTGAATATAAAAAGGATGACTTCATATCACACCGCCAATTAAGTTGGACTTTATCAGCTTCTCCCAATCAATTGGCCTTATTTTTGGATGAAAACATTATTAAATTTGTCTAAATACATCACAGGAGTGTTCACTATCTTGTTCATCCCTACTAGGAACCGTGCCAGGTCAGCTCCACCAACATTAACCATAATTGGAGGTTTAATCAATCGTTCAGCATGCCTTCTGTGGGATGCAGGATACACCTGGGGTCAGTAGATTGGCCGTGTCTTACCTAAATTGGATAGAGAATTACCTAGTAAATGAAATTCTTGCTAAAGCAAATTGGCAACATAAAAAAAAGTATTTCTAATAATTTATACAGATTAAAGAATACTTATTATCAAAATATTTTGGAGAAGTCCTTGTCGTAGTTTTATCTCAACTTCTGATTAGATTACTTAGTAAAACATAGTCCAAGGGCTATTTTTATTGGCTTTATTGGTATGAACATTACCGATTCTTACCTGTCATATTTTTGCGTTATTAAAACATGATACATTACAATTTACAATCACATTGTTGCGTTATAATTTTACAAGCCACCAGGAGATAACAAACACATCTCTCATAATGGACTTCAGACGTCAAACGGAACACATAATATAATAATTTTACCTTCCAATAAAATTGTTATTATGTTTCCATAGACGTTTGAAGTCCAGACAATGTCTTCCTGGTGAACCATTATGAGCCGAACAATGACGAACAATATGGCGGCTTGTGGGTTCCTTGCGTAGACAGAGATCTACGGTTCCTTGCGACTGTTGACAGGTATTCTGAGTATAGCAGCGCAGTCACGTGACGGAAAACTAGCGACATCTAGCAGCCGCAGGCGGAAAAGAACGATGTACTCTCTCATAATGGACTTCAGACGTCTATGGAAACATAATAACAATTTTATTGGAAGGTAAAATTATTATATTTTTCTGGCCTTTATCGCGATGTTTTTGGAAAAACTGGGGACATACCTACACCACTTTATATTTGCCGTCTAAATAAAGGCCTAGAATTTATTTGATTGAATTGTTTCTCTTATCAAAATAACGCGCAAAGGAGAAACAATTGAGTCAAATCAATTTTTCATTTAGATGGCCAATACGAACTGGTGTATGTCCCTCATTTTTACAAAAACATCGCGGCAATGACAAGAAAAATTATTATATAATGCTTCGCATCAAACAGACGAAAAATACAAATTAAACATATAAATTTTGGCGAAATGGATCTCCATTTTTCTCAGCAATAAAAGAACATATAGGTAATTATTAATTTATATACTAGATTATAAGGTTTAAATGTTTATTCTCATAAGAACATAATATTGGTGACATTTTTAAAAATGTAAGCTTTAAGGAGTTTTTTAAATGTAAACATTGATTTCACATTTTTAATGTCTTTTGGTTAGTTACTTAAACATAAAAGTTGATCGAGTATTAGGGCACGTAACCATAAACTTGCGGGGCTATTATGTAACTCAGTGTTGGTTGCCTATAGTTGCTATTCACCAAAACAGATAAAAAATGAACTTCCAAAATAACCTTTAATGGGTATTGAACTTTCAAGTGCGAACTTATCCTTAGATAAGCGTATACGAGGGGTGGCTGAAAAGTAATCTACCTGACTATGAAAAAAAATACATGGATTAATGATTTATTTTTTATTTTTCAATATAGTCCCCTGCAACTGAAATGCACTTACGACATTTGTCAATAAGTGACATCATACCAATAAAATAATTATTATTATTTTGATCGTCAAAATAGTCATTCACAGCGTCCTTCATCTCTTCGTCTGTTGAAAATCTGCGCCCTCTCAAATTTTTCTTTAAATTTTTAAATAAGAAGTAGTCAGAGGGAGCCAGGTCTGGACTATAGGGTGGGTGGTTGATCTCTGTAAAGCCGTTTTTTGTCAGAGATGACCGCGCCTTAAAGGCCGTGTGCGCGGGTGCATTATCATGCAAAATCAAAACGCCTTTGCTAAGTTTGCCCCTCCTGTCTTCTTTTATTTTTTTGCATAGCTGGTCAAGTAAGTTCGCATAGTATTCAGCATTCATCGTGGTGTTTTTTGGCAGGTAATATATCATAAGAATCCCCTCAACATCCCAAAAAATGGTTGCCATTAGTTTGCCCGCTGACAGCCGGACCTTAAACTTCCTTGGTGGTTTTTCCCCTTTAAATTTCCATTGCATCGATTCTTGTTTGCTTTCGGGATCCCACTGACGAATCCAAGTTTCATCACAGGTCACTATTCGCAAGATAATTTCTTCCTCTTTATCCTTTACCAAGTCTAAAAATGACTGACAACATTCCACACGCTTTTGCTAATCAAACGGGATCAACATTTTAGGCACCCAACGCGCGCTCACCTTGGACATTCCCAAATGTTCATGAATTATTTCATGAACTCGTTCCTTGCTAATGCCAACATCTCTAGCTATTTCCCACTGCTTAATTAGCCGATCGGCAAGGATCAGTTTCTTCACTTTTTCCACATTATCTGCGGTAACTGCAGAAATGGGCCTTCCACTACGGGGATCGTCTTCTAAGCTCACACGGTTTTGTTTAAACTGCTTTGACAAAAACTTTATTACAAATTCGGAAGGACATGAATCTCCGAACACCTTAAACACGCGCTCTCGGACCTGCGTCGGCGTATTCCCTTCTTTACCGAGGAATTTAATCACAGCGCGATACTCAATTTTATCCATTTTTAATTTTATTGCAACTTGATGAAAACGAAGACGCGACAAAAAAAAATGAACTCGTAGAAACAAATAAGTGTCATAATTTTTAAAAAAGGAATAAACAAAGAATACGAGAATATAGTGGCCAGTAACATTTTTTAAACTTTCTTTAACAAAGGAGATTTTATATCAGCCACCCCTCGTATGTATGTTTTAGACAACGACCTTAATCGTTGGTTTTAGACGATAGACTTGGTTTGGCAACTGAGATTACGATACAGAATCAGGGGGCTGTATTAAAAACCAGCGTTTTCAGTAGGTATTTATCGTTTAAATACAATATAACTATATAGTACACAATAAAGCCGATTTTGAAGGCTTTAGTTTAAGTTTGACATACATAAAATTATACTTAAGTACATAAAATTATACTTAAGTACAATTATACTTAAGTAACTGAAATTTTAGTTTGATAGCCATAATTTACTTAACTTAGTGATTTTAACTTGTTTTGGTAATTTCGAGGCACATTTTAGAGCTGTCATTTGAATTTAAAAAATTTAGTTTGTTTAAGAGCATTTAAAAGACTTGCTAATTTTAGTTGGCGTGCTCTTCAGAATAGCAAAATATAGTGCTGTCACTTAAAATTACGTTTTTATTAAATTTCTTATCTTAAAATTAAAACCTTCAAAATCGGCTTTAATATACAGAATAGTTTAGTTTTTGGGAAAGACCCCGTAACAAACTGTCAATTTTGAAGGCCCCATTTCTTTATTTTTGAAGGTAAAAAGTTAAAATTATAATATTTCTACTCTATGAGTTCTAGACAATAAAGCCGATTTTGAAGGCTTTAGTTTTAGTCTGACATACATAAAATTAAACTTAAGTATGGTTAAAACGAAGAGCCATTTTCATGTCACCATTTTCTAAACGTCAAACTAAAATTTTAGTTTGACAGCCATAACTTACACAACTTAATGATTTTAACTTATTTTAGTAATTTCAGGACACATTTTAGAGCTTTCATTTGATTGAATTCAAAAAAATTAGTTTGATTTAAGAGCATTTAAAAGACTTGCTAATTTTAGTTGGTGTGCCCTTCAGAATAGCAAAATATAGTGCTGTCTTTTACGCTTCTTAGTAAGTTTCTTAGATGAAAATTAAAACCTTCAAAATCGGCTTTAATAAAGCTGACTCTGAAGGCTTTAATTTTAGTTTTAGTGTTGTCAAAACTTAAATTTTTCCAACGTAATTTAGCTTTTGTTCCTAACATTTAAGGACTATTTTGCAATGAAGCAAATTTAGTTTTGAAAGCACTAAAACTAAAATTAAAGCCTTCAGAATCGGCTATAATGACACTCCATTCCAATATGCTTATTTCATTCAAAGAGTAAGAAATTCTTGATAAACGTTCATAAATTAACACTTTCGTCGGGTTCCGACACTGACAGCAGGATAGCGTATATAATTTTCAGATCGTGCGACAAAGATGGCATTAGAACCCGTGTCAAGACCCCTAATTTATGAACGCAACCAACGCTCTAAAAAATACGACCCTTCTCTGAATTTTGCGGGTTGTCATCAAATCGTCCTACCAAGTAAAAATTAATTAATAATAACTAAATTGCAAACGAACTAGTGACGGGCAGCGGCGTCACTGGTGCAAGGGTTTCGGCACCGCGCTCACCAACCCGCCTGCCCAGCGTGTGTGAGTATGGGCATTTCTTCCAGGAGGACCGCCACGAGTGGCGAAATCCTGGAAAGGCCTATGTCCAGCAGTGGACGAAACAGGCTGATGGATGGATGGAAACGAACTAGTTATTCTTTCGAGGAACTAGGTATATAGGTATGTTGCTCGACTGATCTGGATTTGTGGTTTCGATTGAGATAATTTTTTGGGGGTTCGTCAACGACCTTAAGGGGTTCGTTATTAGTAATAAAGTATGTAAAAGTAAGTAGGGTAAACGAACCCCTTTACGACCACTGTACGTAAATAACGAATTCAACGTGAAAATTGTCTATGAACCCATAGTGTTTCACGTAAACAAAAGTGCTGTGCCCAATCCCTGTTCCTAATAGTTTCATAAACTAAAGTAAACAATAGAAATATTCAAACTCAGAATTTATAAAAAATATTTAATCAAAATAATACCATTTATACCGGCTTACGGCCATTTTGCATAGTTGTCGGCGGTCAATGTACTGGTTGTCGACCACTATTTTTGGAGTAGAAAAATGTATCTTAAGTGCATCAAATAAGGTATATTTTGGGTTTCTAAGTAATAATGCTTTTAATATATGAAACAATTATATTTAATTCATTAAATATTATTATTATTACTTATATTATTTAATTTAATTATATTAACAGCTGGCTGGAGTATATGAGTTGTGTTTGTCGGTAAGGCGTACAACATAATATCATTGGCTTCACAAAACACAGGACACACTTTAGGACAAAGCGAAATTCCTGTTTCGTCAGCATTGAGAATACGTTTGGGGTCTTTTAAAATATCAGATATGCCTCTTTCTGCTAAAAAAGACTTCCATATCTGCAAACCATTTTCGTATACCGCTTTCTTTGACAGCTGCCCTGGCGTTATTGATAGATTCAGGATCACTCACACTGATTTCGGGATGTCTTTTCAAAAAATTTGGTAACGACTTATTCCAGGTTTTCCACCTTTTCCTTTCAAGATCTTTAGCTAGATCTGCGACTGTGTTTAGCAGATCTTCTTTATTAACTGGAAGTACAGCTTTGGCCAGGTTAATGATCCATTTCACAATTTTGGCTTCACCTTTGAAACCAAATATAGGATCAGGGCCAACTTTTCTTGGCTTTTCTGATACTTTCCCCGAAATTAAATCTTGAAGTGGAGTGCGTGGTATGCCATTATGGCGACAAGCTTCTCTAATGCCTGTGTTCTTTTCGCGGAGATCACTTAGAGCATTGGCTAGAGCTTCTTCCATCCATCCATCCATCAGCCTGTTTCGTTCACTGCTGGACATAAACCTTTCCAGGATTTCGCCTACCCTTAGCGGTCCTCCTGGATGAAATGCCCATACTCACTCACGCTGGACAGTCGGGTTAGTGAGCGCAGTGCCGAAAACCTTGCACCAGTGACGCCGCTGCCCGTCACCAGTCTGTTTTATATAAGGCCCGGTAATTGGGGATGGATATACCGCCATTCATCGGTCCCAGGCAATGGTGGGCCGCCTGGTTTAGCTTCTTCAGTACACCCAAAATTAGCTTTCTTCTTTTTTGGTTTTTTAGAGTTAGATGGCATCTGGAAATAAAATATTCTAAATGAAATTTTATCTATACTTCAGGGCAATAGCCTCAAAATGCTTTTAGTAGCACTAATCTCCTATGGTCGAAAACAGGCTTAGGAATTATTAGTTTCCGGCCACTGTCTTGTACCGTGGTCGCAATTGGATTAGTTAACAATTTATTTGCGACCACCCTTAATCATGATGGAAGCAGACCGGTAAATTTTAGAACTAGTTTACGGCAACCCTTAAATGCTTAATTTGAATAAGTTGTAAAGTATATTGGCGTCATATATTGATGGCCGTAATCTGGTATTAAAATTACAAAATTACAATTGTTTCCTTGTATTGTGCTAAATTGAACTTTATTGTAATGATTTTCGAAGTAAAAGCCGACGACGAAAAATAAAATAAAAGCGGTTTGCGACCACGTGGTCGGAAACCAAATTTTGATGGAAAACGCGGACCTGTTTCCCGACCAGCCAAAATCTTGATAGAAATTATGTTTTATCTAATTTGGTTTGCAAAGTCCTCAAAAACAAACATTTACTTACTAGTATTTCACATCGCATTAGTATAAAGTCAAGTAAATAAGAAATAATCTTACCTTTGAGAAGTCTTCACCTTGTTATTTTCTTGTAAAAAATGCCACACATCCGCATAGTAGATTTTCTAATGGCGACTGAGATTTTTTTTATGGCAGTTATGAGGTTCGAATTTAAAGCAATGACGAAATGAACTCGCACGTATCAAATGCCGTGAAATTCAAAAATGATGTTTGGATACATTGCTTGTTTTGGAGGATAATTCGTTGAATGGTCGTAAAGGGGTACTGGTCGCGAAACCGGTCATTTTACCCTATTATTAGTAATAACGAACCCCAAAAAAATTATCTCAATCGAAACCACAAATATCCAGATCAGTCGAGCACTCGAAAGAATAACTAGTTCGTTTGCAATTTAGTTATTATTAATTAATTTTAACTTGGTAAAATAAATTATACACAAATTCTTGTACTTTTATTCCACATATATTTATTTTTATTCTAACTTAGGCTACCGGTTTCGTATTACACATCATCGGGCCAACAAATTATTAATTATTTAACATGACAGAAAGAAAACAAAAGAAAACATTTTTAACAAGCAAATATAAAATAAACAGAGGTGAACTCTGTTATTTAACTTGGTAATTTTGCGAAGAGATTATTTTACTGTTAAATTTTGGTAGAGGAACAGAGTGATTTTACTGTAAATCGGACCGAAAGACGTAGTGTACGGCGGACGGCAGCAACTTCTTTTCTATGCTCAGTGAGTAACTCATTATTTCTAAACTGGCAACATTCAACATTGGCAGATATGACGACCGAATCCAGGGCCGTAAAACACATAAAAAAAAAAGCAGATATGACGCAATAGGGATCATAGTGACGGGACCACGAAATATTTTTTTGATATCGAGTTTCTTCTTTTTCGGATGTTTTTCACTTCTAATATGGACTATCATATCGAGCTAGATAACGCTCGATAAAATGCTCTGTGTCACTGTAATTTTAGTTGGTGTGCCCTTCGGAATAGCAAAATATAGTGCTGTCATTTATAATTACTTTTTTAGTAAGTTTCTTAGCTTAAAACTAAAACCTTCAAAATCGGCTTTATTACCCACAAATATTGGCTATGTCAATGCTAATTTATTATTTTAAAACAATAACTAGGAATGTTATTCATGAGTTTAGTTTTCGTTAACGAAGTTTTTATTAATGATGTGGAAGGAAGACCCGCAATATCGGATATGATATGACATCTATTGCTTATGCTAATTCCAATTTTATTATTTTAAAACAGGTAATATATTATTTATGAGTATTAATTTAAAGTAATAGTTTTAGTTTTGCCCGATCATACTGAACTGTTGTTGGTTTTTTCAATTTTGCAAGCCAAAACTCAACCGCTTGGTCCAAATCCTTATTGAACACTCACTGAGTTCTACACCAAATCCTCGCGCGTACATCGCGCTATGTGGACGCAACACAGGCTCTTCTTCGCGCGAGGCCTCGTACGTATACAACGCCGCATCTGCTAGTCTAGCATAGCAAACCATATGGAGCTCGATAGCGCTTGATACGGTGCTCTGTTTCACTCTGTTGATCTACCTAAAGAGCGACAGACAGTGTATATCGAGCTGTCAAAGCTCGATTTGGTCTACTATGCTAGTTACCCTGGACATGAAACAATGTAAAGAAAAGCTATTCTTAAAAACGGTTTTCTAATCGTAATATTGGTGAAAAAGAGAACAGCCCCGTGATTCTGTATCGTTAAATCAGTTGCGAAACCAAGTGCCTATCGTCGAAAACATACATATCCGCTTATCTAAGGATGCGTACGCACTTGAAATAACGTCACAATTCGTAAATCGTTCAATACCTATTAAAAGTTATTTTGGAAGTTCATTTTTTATCTATTTTTGGTGAATAGCAACCAAAGATAGCAACCGGCACTGAGTTACATAATATACTTTAAGCCCGCCTTCTGTGCAGGCCAGAACTATACAAAAACTGGTTACCTTATTTATCGTAAGGCAGATATTTAAGGTTTTACAATTCAAAGTGAATAAATTTAATAGATGATAGAGTAGGGATACTCATTAGACCACATTCCACCGAAAACAATTTTTTTTAAACCACCAACCATAGACATACTAGGTACCGACAAAGATATTTTGATAAGTTTCATGGCCCAAATGTCTTGGTGGAATGAAACCGTTGAAACGTCATAGCTTCAGTAATATCACGACTTCATCACTAGTCCTAGGCCGCGTTCAGTTTGATCACCCGCTCATAACTGACAGCAGGATAGCATATACAAAATCAACGCGTGCAAAAGAAATCTCATGATCGCCGGGCGTGAGCGAGCGATCAAACTGAACTTAGCCCTAAATCTAAATAGGGAATTTTAGAATCACGATATCCTTTTTATATAACTACATAGACATCACTACTTGGTCTTTTTTTTTTGCGCCATGGTCAATTTTTATCCAATGGCATTGTAGTGCGTCATTAGACGATGATTCTGATTGGTTGAATAGAAGAATTTTCTAGAAAACGCTAGTGACGTCGTCAATGCACGCGTGCTATAAAGTCCTCAGTATATCGTCCGCCATTTTATTTAGTGAAAAGAAGCCGTCAATCGCGCACCGTTGCTGAGTAAATTGCTCTTCTAGTGAATTCTACACGACTGAGTTTTAGATAATTATAACAAAGTGAGTGACTTATTCTTATTATTTATATTTCTAAGACCTTGATATGTAATAAGGTGTTTTCATTACTTATTATAAATTCTGGTTTTTGGCGTGACCGCCTGGTACGGAAGTTCCATGAACTCTAGTACATACTCGTTACGTTAGTCATCATGGCTTAATTATCATTATTCTTGGTATTTCATTGTGTAACCTAGATCCTTTAAAATTCGTTAGCTGCCGATACAGAGAAGATTCTTCTTTGTTCTCTCTCTTCCAAGAGGAAGTAACCCACGTGGTGGCGTGACGATTGAAAGAACCAAGGTCTTTCAGTTTATGTTAGACGTGCCCTATTGTATTGTAGCCGACAGTCGAGGTTTCGTATTTATTTTTTAGCTCCGTAAAATCGAGAATATTCCGATTTTACTAATCGATTTCCATTAGCGATGGCGGGCGGCGACGCGGTCTGTTGCGGGGTTTTTAACGCGGGAAATTTTCCATTTACCACCACGCATGCCTCACGTGGACATGAAACTTTATCACTTGAATTTGTAGATCAAAGTGCTACAATGAGGCAGATATTTTTCCCAGATTGTATTCTATTTGTAACATGATGATTCCTTGTCGACACAGATGGCGACCAAGGCCCCCGCAGTAGGCATCGACCTGGGTACCACGTACTCGTGCGTGGGCGTGTTCCAGCACGGCAAGGTGGAGATCATCGCCAACGACCAGGGCAACAGGACCACGCCCTCGTACGTCGCCTTCACCGACACCGAGCGGCTCATCGGCGATGCCGCCAAGAACCAGGTGGCGATGAACCCCAACAACACCATCTTCGGTGAGTACCTAACCTTCTCGTGAGCCATGCGCCCCTGGTAGCACTTAGTTGCGGCAGTTGCCCTCTAACGTATGTTGTATCACCTCGGTTTTTGTTTCTTCCGCAAAGGGGAAGCATTGTACATGTAATGGTATTTTATTGTGTCGATAAGGGGGCAACCCGATAGTGTCCTCTTATCTACACCCCAACCATTGTTTGTTACTAGTTACAAAAGTATGATATTGAACTGAAATGGGGCGGTGTGTGGGAGGGAAGGTAATGAATCATGAGGTAATAAGCTTAAGTTAGCACTTCCAGTTAGTGATTCCATTCTATTTCAAAATTTATTTCATTAATATCTTGGCAGCAGTCATGATTCTTATAATAGCATTCATTTAGTAATAAATAAACAACTAGCTTACTACTGGAGAGAAATTTTTACATTTTTTATAAATGATGAGTGCGAAGCTGGCAGTCTTGAGGTGTTATATTGCAAAAATATTTATCTGATGTCTTTAAGATGGATGGGACAGGTTTTGTTTTCAAACTATTCTAACAATTGTGGTTTTTGGCATTATGTGACCATGTTAATGGGAGCTATCCATGTATGACAGTGCATTGGTCAGATGGTCAGGGTAAAAGGGACAATGGTATGCATACATTATAATATCTAGGAATGATACCCATCGCTATCCATTTAGGCCTTGGCCGACAGCTTGGATGATGGCAACTTGGGTGGGTGATGAGGGACACTGCACAGTAATGGCCACACTATTTTCTATCTATCTTGTTTAACTTTTTTGAAAGTACTGTTGATTAATTGTGATATACACAGTCTGCAGTAGTAAACTATTGATGAGTCATACTCTGACTTAACTTCCTAGTGACAAAAACCTTGATGATGCAATATTTATGATAACAATTTTTTATGATGACAACCAATATAACTAGACTAGAGTCTCTGAACATAATGAATGATAAAAATAATCTGACAATAATAAAGAAAAACCCATTAAAAGCACTAAAATGAGTGATGTTTACCTAAGATAAACATTTCTTCTTACAGATGCCAAACGTCTCATCGGCCGCAAATTTGAAGATGCCACTGTACAAGCAGACATGAAGCACTGGCCCTTTGAAGTGGTCAGTGACGGAGGCAAGCCAAAGATTAAGGTAGCATACAAGGGAGAAGATAAAACATTCTACCCAGAAGAAGTTAGCTCAATGGTACTCACGAAAATGAAGGAAACTGCCGAGGCGTACCTAGGTAAAACGGTGCAGAATGCAGTCATCACGGTTCCAGCCTACTTTAACGACTCACAGAGGCAAGCCACAAAAGATTCAGGTGCAATCTCTGGCTTAAATGTTCTCCGAATCATCAACGAACCCACTGCTGCAGCGATCGCGTACGGTCTAGACAAGAAGGGAGGCGGAGAACGCAACGTCCTTATCTTCGATTTGGGCGGCGGCACCTTCGATGTCTCCATCCTGACCATCGAGGATGGTATTTTTGAAGTTAAGTCCACAGCTGGAGACACTCACTTGGGAGGAGAGGACTTTGACAACCGCATGGTCAACCACTTTGTCCAGGAGTTCAAGAGAAAGTACAAGAAGGACCTCACCACAAACAAGAGGGCTTTGAGACGACTCCGCACTGCTTGTGAACGAGCAAAGAGAACTCTCTCCTCCTCTACCCAGGCTAGTATAGAAATTGACTCCCTGTTCGAGGGCATCGACTTCTACACCTCAATCACCAGGGCACGTTTTGAAGAGCTCAATGCTGACTTGTTCCGTTCCACCATGGAGCCTGTTGAGAAGTCCCTCCGTGATGCCAAGATGGACAAGTCGCAAGTTCATGACATTGTCCTTGTCGGAGGATCTACCCGTATTCCTAAGGTACAAAAACTTCTGCAGGACTTCTTTAATGGCAAGGAGTTGAATAAATCTATTAACCCTGATGAAGCTGTGGCTTATGGAGCGGCTGTCCAAGCTGCCATCCTCCATGGAGATAAGTCAGAGGAGGTCCAGGATTTGCTTCTATTGGATGTGACTCCTCTGTCCCTCGGTATTGAGACGGCTGGAGGTGTGATGACCACTCTCATCAAGCGCAACACCACCATCCCCACCAAGCAAACTCAGACTTTCACCACCTACTCTGACAACCAACCTGGAGTGCTCATCCAAGTCTTTGAAGGCGAACGTGCCATGACCAAGGACAACAACCTCCTTGGGAAATTCGAGCTGACGGGAATTCCTCCCGCGCCCCGCGGTGTGCCTCAGATCGAGGTGACGTTCGACATCGACGCCAACGGCATTCTCAACGTGTCCGCCATCGAGAAGTCAACCAACAAGGAGAACAAGATCACGATCACCAACGACAAGGGTCGTCTCTCGAAGGAGGAGATCGAGCGCATGGTCAACGAGGCAGAGAAGTACCGCAACGAGGATGAGAAGCAAAAGGAGACCATCGGAGCTAAGAACGGTCTAGAGTCATACTGTTTCAACATGAAGTCCACTATGGAGGACGAGAAGCTCAAGGACAAGATCACAGACTCTGACAAGCAGATCATCCTGGACAAGTGCAACGACACCATCAAGTGGCTCGACTCGAACCAGCTCGCCGACAAGGAGGAGTACGAGCACAAGCAGAAGGAACTGGAGGGCATCTGCAACCCCATCATCACCAAGCTGTACCAGGGAGCTGGCGGGCCGCCCGGCGGCATGCCCGGGTTCCCCGGCGCAGCCCCGGGAGCCGGCGGCGCGGCACCCGGCGCCGGCGGTGCCGGACCTACCATCGAGGAGGTCGACTAAACACATTCCACCATGTACCACCAGTATTGGCGTTGCTGTTACAAAGCCCTAGTGTGAAAGTTCAATAAATGGAAGCATGCACATTATTTTATTCTTTTATTTACTACTGAAACCACTACGAAATAGTGTTCGTCTGTTTGGCGGACCCTAAGTTCATAATAGATTTTCACTCATTTCATGATTTAGCTCCCGAATTTGCCAATACTGTATGCCAGGGGTCCGCAACCTTATGATATAGGAGGGCCAAATGTTACCAGGGTGATCAACGAGGGCCGCATCTCATTTTTAGGGTTCCGTAGTCCGACTAGGAACCCTTATAGTTTCGCCATGTCCGTCTGTCCGCGGCTTAGCGCAGAGACTTAGTACTAGAAAGCTGTAATTTGGCATGGATATAAATATTAATGACGTCGAAAATTGGTAAAATATAAACTTTAGGCCGTTCAAAAACATTGTGGGTGTGTGAAAACCATTTTTCTATTTAGGGATCCGTTGGTGAAATATTAAGCTTTTAAAGTCAAAATTGTAGTTTGAGTGGGGCGTCCCCCCTGCCTGCTAAACGGTTGTATTTAGAAATGTGAAAAAATACACAGAAGTAGTATATATTGAATTTAAAAGGAAAATATCACAGCTAAGTAGGCTTTACGGGCTGCAGTCTCGACAAAGATAGCGATCGCTTTACGACCGATATCGGTTGTAAAGTGATAACGATTATTTTTACGCTTTTTGGTAGTCTCGGCCGTCAAAACTAGCGACTAAAATCGTTAGCATAACGAATTCAACTGTCAACTTTACGATTTTTGCGAATGTCTTTGCGACTGAATTTGACAGCCCGATAAGTGAATCGTTACGGTCGTTATCCAACATTTAATTACTTAATTTCAAAGATTTATATTAAAATAGGTACGCATTCACGAAATCTACAGTAACGGCGGAAGCTTATTTAGCGTGGGATTTAGGTTGTGCTTGAACATCGACACAAAATGGTGAGGTGACCACGAGGAACAGGCGAAATACCCAAAACCCGCTTCCTTTGGACGAAAGCGAGTTGCTTAGGCTCCATAGAATCTCAAAAGATATGTTATACGAGTTTGTAGATCGTGGCTTGAGAGCATCTCAAAGACTGCCGCGTTTCGGGGTTACTATCCCCATCATATCAACAAATAGTTTTACAACATGAACTATAGGGTGGATCAATTTTAGCGTTTTTTGGAAAAAATGTTTGAATGGAAAAAAAAAATGTTTTTAATATTTTATGTAAGCAATTTACAAAAAATGAATCATGAAAATTCTGTTGCGTTCCGAAGTCGTAAGATAAAAAAATGTGATAAAAATGCCTCAAATGGGAAATTTGTATTAATTTGCACAGTTTTTATTTAATTTGAGATATGTAAATGGATGAATATTTTTATGTGATATACTTTATATATGGCTTTAACATAAACAAATTATAAAAAATATTAAATACTAAAATATTTTTTTCCTTTCATACATTTTGTAAATTTCAACCCCCTTGGGGCAGTACAAAACATTATAGATATTTTTTTACTATTTTTTTCATTTCCATAACTGTTTTCTTGTAGCAACTTTTCCTCGGGCTCAAGTGAAAATCCAAAAAACGCAAAAATCGATCCACCCTAATGAACAATCATACACGAAAAAACCGGCCAAGTGCGTGTCGGGCCACGCGCAATGTAGGGTTCCGTAGTTGCCCGGTACATATAAGTTGGTCTACTAATACTAATAAAATAAAATAAATAAAATTATTTTATTGCAGACAATATTACAGTCCATAGAGATGTTAGTAGGCCTTATAACTATGTTAGCAAAACTTATCATATTAAAAAAAAAAAATTAAATTAATTTAAATATTTGCCCGTACAGCTCGACCCTGCCACCTGTACATGATTTTGTATCATGTGTCGCAGGATCGGGCAGTCAGGCTTCTCGCTAATGAGTTTGAGAATGGTGTTGGAGCTCCCGCGCATTCCGCGTAGAAGTGATGCGGTGCGCTTGCGCACTATCGCATGGAAGCCATCGGTGTGCACCAGCGCAAACATTCCGGACGCACTACAGTAACGCGGAAGCCCCAACAACATCCTAAAACCATTATTATATTGTACTCGGAGAGCATTGATAGCCCGCTGCGTACAGTTGTCTCTCAAGCAAACCATCAAGGACCTTAGATGTAGACAGACTTAGATAATACAGACCGCGCCAAACTTCTGGTCCCATACATTCTAGGGGACCAAAAGTTTAGCGTGACCTGTACTCGTAAACCTATAAAGCCTACTTAGCTGTCATAGTTTTCCTTTTAAATTCATTATATATACTACTTCTGTGAATTTTTTCACATTTCTATAAACAACCGTTTGGCCGGCAGGGGGGGGGGGCTCCACTCTAACAAAAATTTTCACTTTAAAGCTTAATATTTCGCCAACGGTTCCCTAAATCGAAAAATGGTTCTCACACACCCACATTTTTTTGAACGGCCTGTCGAACAATACCCTACACTATGGGATAGACGAGAAAAAAAAATCATCTCCAGTTTACTTGTATGAGAGGTACCCTTAAAAATATTTTTTTCAAAAGATTATATATTTTACCAATTTTTGACGTGATTAATATTTATATCCATGCCAAATTACAGCTTTCTAGTACTAATAGTCTCTGCGATAAGCCGCGGACAGACGGACATATATAAGGGTTCCTAGTCGATGAATAAATTTGCATATTCCTTAACGTAATCACATAATAACTAATTATTTTGTATTTCATACGATAAAGAAGACAATTTCAATGTGAAACGGTGCTTAAGTTATAGTTTTATATAGTTCAGACGTGATATTCAATATAAATACACGAGTTAATCAAATCACCTTTAGCTATTTTCCTCAAATTCGGGAAGAATTTTTAATAGGAATCATTTTTCACTTGAAATAGCCGGTCTATGAATACAGTTTTTCGATAACTAGTGACGTCCTTGGTTACGATTTTGCACGGTTTTATGGCAGTAGAGACTTGCAATCGGTGTAAACATTGTTACTGCAAGCGAATTTTTTCGTTATATTTTTACGATCGTTAGTTTACGATCGGATTGCTAACTTTATCGAGACTGCAGGCCAGTACAGGTCGCGCCAAAATTTTGGCCCCCTATAATGTATGGGACCAGAAGTTTGGCGCGGTCTGTATTAGTAGACCAACTTATATGTACCGGGCAACTACGGAACCCTACATTGCGCGTTGCCCGACACGCACTTGGCCGGTTTTTGTATTTTTTAGTTGGAATATATTTATTGTAGTTTACAAATAATGATTAGTAAAAAACTAATTCGATTTTTGCGGCTGCATTTGGCTTGCAAGGTTTTGTACGTTCGCTTGCATTTTAGATGTGGAAATGATACCTAACTATTATATATACCTACTATTATACCTTCTATATTCATGTAGGTTTAGGTTTTGCTAATACGAGTACTTATTGTAACTTTTAATTATTAGCTTTGATATAAAAACCATTTCACATTCATTAGATATTAGTAATTTATTACATTATTTTAATTATGTACAGTGGAGACGACATCAAGCTATACACTTGCAGTACGACATTAGCCCCTACAGAGAAGAATATAAGATAGGTACAAAGTCCGAAGTGTCTAACTTGATGCGGTCTCCACTGTACCTACCATTTATCTTTCTTTCTTTCTTTTTTATTAAAGTTTCTACTAAAAAGTGATCATGGAGGTTTTTTTTTTCGTCAAGGCTAAGGTTGAATGACCCTTGCGAAATACGAAAAATATCGTTTTGTGCCTCTATACTTATTCAACCTTGACTCAACTAGTATATCAAGTTTAAGTTTTGTTTTTTGTATTTCCTAGAAGGGGTGATAAAACTTAGGTCCTGACCACTCACTGAGTCTCCAGTATGAATTTGGCTATATAATTAGAAATCACCTTATATAAGGTGACCTTTGTTTATATGACTAAATTCATACTGGAGACTTGGTAAGTGGTCAGGACTAGGGAATGCAATCTCGATCTCGCGAGATCTCGTTGTTCGCGAGATTTCGAGCAATTTTTCGAGATTTAATCTTGTGGACGGGCAATCTCTTTTTGGAAATCTCGTTCGTAATCACAGGCCAGAACGAGATTTCAAGACTGAGCCCGTGCAAATCGGTGCGCGTTAGTGCAAATTCGCACATGATACAACAGTGTAATTGCCTGACATAAAGAGTTTTGTACGAAAGTACCTCAGACTTACTCAAACGATTACATTTACATCGTAGCCACGAACAATCAGATTCTCATTTGATTGAAGATCAAATGTTTCACGTGTTCAACTTCAGCTTCAGAAAGTACAGCATCAATATCATAGTTTGTTTGGCGAGATCTCGAATGGCCAGTATCGACCTCAGGGCTGTCACGCGAGATCTCGAATTGCCAATCTCGACTCGAGATTGCATCCCTTAGTCAGACCAAAAGTTCAATGACCCTTTCTGGGAAATACGCAAAATAAATTGTTGACTTCCTATGCTAGTTGAGTTGAGGTTATTCTTGAGCAAGTATAGGGATCCGTTGGTGAAACAAAACAATATTTTTCGTATTTCGCAAACAGGGTCATTGAACCTTGACCTGACCACTCACTGAGTCTCTAGTATGAATTCGTCTATATAATTAGTTTTTCATATGACCACATTCATACTGAAGACTTGGAAAGTGGTCAGGACTAGGGAATGCAATCCCGCATCATAATCTCAGTCCCGCAAATCTGCGGTTCTAAGATTCACAATCGCGAATGCGCTATTGTCATTATCATTAGTATTATTGTCACAATCGTAGTCATTTTCTTCAATGAGGTTATCAACTGATTTATTCGAAACAGCGACCTCTTCGCTTTCTTCTGTTTCTGATGATTGCTTTTTGTTGAGAACATCAAAAACAGCCAGCTGTAGACCGTGACCGAAACATAGCTGGTGCTTTGCTTTTGTCAATCGGCCATTTTTTTTCATAACTGGGACACCATCTGTCGTTATTGCAATAATATCTCGTTGCAAATCAATAACGTATTCATTCAGTTTCCTTTCTAGTGAGACCACAAATGATGCCGCTGGAAAACTACCAGAAATACGTACAAGCCCTAAATTCCATTTTTTCACAGATCCTCAGCAGATGTGTTATGAAGGTTAACATTTAAGTAACGACGGTTTCGTGTCGACGTCCACTCATCAAAAGTTAAAGAGAATCAGCATCTTTAAATCTCGAAGTTCAGTAGTGATATCATTTTTAATAGTTGAACATGAGTTGAACCATATTTCAAAACAATGATTCTAATGGAATTAGTAGAAGCTGGTAATTTATACTCCTCCGATTTTAATAGTTCTCTCAAGTCACGAGATGTAACAAATTTTGAAAATAGCAAGCCATCTTTGGCTGCCATTCGAGATACTCTCATTTCATTGTTACTTTTTGCCAAGATAGAAAATAATCCGTAATTTTTACCTTCTTTGCCGATTCACGAGTAGTGGCATTCCGAGTGGCATCGGAACCGATCACGCTGCTCGTACTTGGCTCCGACTTAATAGTAGAAGTACTAGTATCTTCAAGGACTAGATTGCGCTTTGCCCTCAAATGTGTTTGTAAGCTCTTAAAGATGGAGCACTTATTTAAATTATAGCAGGGCATAACTTGCACTTAGCGGACTGGCCATTTTCAGACTTCAAAAAATGTTTCCAAACAAAATTTGAGCTTTTGCACTCTTTAATTACTATTTGCATACTCATTTTTACTGGAACCTATAAGATTTAATATTTGTCATACTTTGAAGAAGAAAATAAACTTTCTTAATTAACAGAAAACAATTTTCACTAATAAATAACCACGAGCGCACAAAAAAGTTACATCTGCATTCAAAACAATAACAAATGAGGTGACTTTATGTTACGTGTCTCAAACAAACCCCTTCCTGGGCTTTCCTGCACCACCCACCTCTTGCCCCACCCGCCCGCTCCAACGAAAAATGCAAATAATGCAATCAGTCGCCATCCAGTGTCGCTTTTCGTTATTAATTACAAGAAATATTTAGTTAGAACAATTCTCTATGAGTAAGTTCAAGTGTTTATCGCGTAGGTAGGTGGGTGGAAGTGTATAAACATGTTTTTAGGGTTCCGTACCCAAAGGGTAACCAACGGGACCCTATTACTAAGACTCCGCTGTCCGTCTGTCACCAGGCTGTATCTAATGAAGAGTGATAGTTAGACAGTCGAAATTTTCACAGATGATGTATTTCCGTTGCCACTATAATAACAAATACTAAAAAACAGAATAAAATAAATAATAAAAGGGGCTCCCATACAATAAATGTAGTTTTTTGGCCCGATATCGATAACGGCAACAGGTAAACACTTGAAATATTCACAGAATATTTAGTTATATATTTACTTTAAAAATAAATAATTCAATTAAAATAAAACAAATATTTAAGGGGGTTCCCATACAACAAACGTGAGCTTTTGTCGTTTTTTAAAGATAATAGTACGGAACCCTACGTGCGCGAGTCAGAGTCGCACTTGGCCGGTTTTTTTAATTTTATTTAGTTTTAGTTACATCGTAAGTATCTCGTGCAATAAGTTAATATTTACTTAATAATTATTTTTGCTATAAATCGAGTACAAATACAAGTACACGTAAAAAATACAAACAAGAAGGTATGTCTTATTTCCATTTTTTTTTCTCTTTTATAGCTGTAGCTGTAGTTGTTGAACTGCTATCAATGTTCAACTAAAAACAGGTCAGATGCGTGGGGCGTCGGGAAAGATGGTGGTCTTTAGGCAGGAAGAGCCACTTAAAATTCCGGACGTTGGAGTGGATCGTAGAGCGCGTGATATTACGCACGTTTTCAGGAAATTGTTTCAGTTCCGCAAATCCCGCGCATCCCGCATACGTAATCCCGCAAGTTTATGGAATTAGGTACTTATTAATAATTATAAAATTTTAAAGGTGTTAATTGTTATTGATTGTTTGATTTTATTTTACAATACCCGGACCCCGATTTATAAGACTTGTTGTAAAAACAGTTGAATAGGTATTCGAATGTTTGCAAGCAAGTTCCTAACCACTCACCGAGTCTCCAGTATGAATTTGGCTATATAATTAGAAGTCACCTTATAAGATGACTTTTGTTTATATGACCGAATTCATACTGTAGGCTCGGTAAGTGGTCAGGAACAAGGTTTAATGACCCCTTCTAGGAAATACGCAAAATAAAATAATTTTATCTAAATTATTTAGACTAGTTGAGTTATTCTTGAAAAAGTATAGAGACACAAAACAATATTTTACTTTTTTCGCAAACAGGGTCATTGAACCTTGGACCGATCAAAAAAATACAAAACTGCCCATGATCACTGTTTTAGTAGGAACTATATATTATTATTAGTAAGAAAAGAGGGAAAATGTAATATAATATTTATAATTAAATTATTTTCGAATAATAAATTGTAATTCTAACAATAATTTACAAAAACGTGACTGGCTTTTTTATTTTATTATTTAAAAATAAAATTAAACTAGTAACATAACTACTAAAAACTATTTAAAAAACTAAAATTAAATAACTTAAAATAAAAAGAAAATTCCTACCTAAAAATATAAATTTATTAAAATTAAACTAAATAAAAAATATTAGCCTGATCGCCGTCATCATGTGGAAGGGTACCTAGAAGGCTGGCTGCGTTTCCTCTTTGTATGGCCAGACTAATTCTCTGGCCAAAATACGCGCCAGCCCTCGGGTCCCCACAGACGTCGCCCAGCCGCGCAGCTAGCTCCTTGAAAAGGAGTTTTGCTTCTGGACCCCACGGCTCGAGGGTCTCAACGCCAAAAGGCGCAAATATGCAGTCCAAACTGAGGCCAGCATATCCGCGTCTCTTGTGTGCTTCTGCCGCTGCTGCGGCTGCGCCAGCCCTGACAGCAGTCACACCGGCGTGGGACGGTGCTAAAGTATCGACACACGTAGCGTCCCACACCAATGCCCTGCCGTTCTTCCAGGGGATTAATGTCATCCCATCGGGCCTCTTGCCATCGTCACGCGATAAGCCTACCGGTTCTAAAATAGCCGGTACGTTGCCGGTGGCAAGGGCCCTGCGGATGACATCGTTTAAACTGGTATGCCGCGGGAAGCGGCCAGCACTGCGTCGACATGAGAGGCCGTGGTGTCCAAGCTGATCGACTTCTGTGCCACACCGACAGCGATGTGGCTCGTTCGTCCTTGCGCCGAGACGGAGGCTTATAGCAAGGGAGAAAGTTACTCTATCCAGCTGCGTGCCGATGTTAGTTGATGGTACAGCGTGCAGCCAGAAACCTGACTCCCGTTCGCCAGATGCCAGAAGACGTGCTCGATCTGCTGAGTCTGAAGCAGTCTCCAATAGGTCGTTTTGTACCTTACAGCAGAAAGGCTCGTCCCACAATCTTTGTAATGTCAAATCGGTGGGCAGATCCTCACCAGGACAGGCTTGCACCCATGAATCCCTGGCCTCCGTCAAGCACGATGTCTCTATGTCACCTAGTGAGGGGAAAATTACAGTACCGAATAGGTGATGCGTGCTATAGACGGATGACAGAAAAGCAGGGAGTGCCACACTGGAGATTTTGCGGATCCCTAGGCCACCGAAGCGGACCGGTAGTGAAGCAATTTTTTTTTTTCTATTTATTATTTTATTTATTTTTATTAAATTATAGCCGATTTCTGGATTTGCATCTTTGTTTTTTCTCGTTTTAATCTTGATTTTATTTTGTTTGCCATCTCACAATCCTCAAATCAAACAGTCGGAACACAAATCTATGCAATTAAACTATTAATTATAGTAATTTAGTGTGGTTGCGCATTGAGCGTGGTGTTCTCGTCACAACGGAGCGTGTGCGACTGATCGGTGAGACAGAAACATGTCCGGACCCGGAGTATGGGCGACGTGCGGCGGAAGATACCGTCATTCGCGAAATAAAACGGATGTAAGCGCCAGAAGCTTTATATGTAAATAGCTCTTGAAATATTGTTATGTTTATGAAATCCTCGTCCATTGCATGTTTTTTACATAAACGTGATATTATTTACCTAATTTTTTGCTTTGTTATATGTACCATATTAGGTACAAATAGAAACTCCGTCAAAATTAGAGGTTACTTCTGGATTTTTTTCTATCGAGGCAATTTTGGCCTTTTACGTTTTGAACGTCGATTGCATCTTGGAATTATAATCTACTAACCATAAATATTTTTATTTGTTATTTTGGACGAGATTTAGTGGTCTGAAAATCTAATTTACAATTGCAATTTTTAGGTGTGCCCACTCTTAAGGACTTTCCGTATCCACTTTCCACTTCCATTATCAGACCCTGTCACCAAGTTATACAAAATTACTTATCAAGACAGAACTAGTAATCCCAACCTAGAGAGGTCTGCTGTTGTCCGTTAAGGAGTTCCCGTATTCACATTCCAGTCCCATCATCAGACCCTGGTCACTATATTTCAGCAAAGTGCTAGTCAAGACCAATCAAATAAGCCCAAACTCGAAGGGTATGCTGTTGTCCGTTGAGGAGATCCCATATCTACCTTACATATTTAATATTACACTACCCAACCGGTTTCACTATTTGAGCATCATCAGGGGCTTTACATATTCTCACAATATTTCTATTGCTAGATGTCCGTGCAATAAAGGATATAAATAACTTGCGGGTAGATCGAATACGCATGACAGACAAACCTAAAATTTAATGTTTGCTGAATTCACCGTTTTGTTGAAGATTGCTGATAATGTGTTTGGCTTTCCGCATTTTATGTGAACGTTAGGTATACGTCAAACCGAAGCCAAGGCATGTCACACAAAAAAAATCCCGTGAAAGTCGGGGAATAAAATTAAAGTCGAATATATGACGAATAAAGCTAAAGATAAATTAGTAAAAATATGAATTCTAATATTCAAATCTAATAAAATAATGTATAATTTTAAATTCCAAAAAGTAAAATTGCCGATGTCGGATAATTTTCAAAAATACAAATAAAATCATAGTCCAATAAAAATATTCAGTCGTAGAAAATTTCAAGAAAAATGTCAAAGGTCATCAAATGTTTATAGAAATGTCATAGGTGTAACAACTATTTAAAATATTGTAATATGGGTGAATTATTAATGTCAAGTTGCTCATTTAATACGTCTTCTGAATCAAAATGTGCTATCTGTTTATTTCAGGGGCTTCTAATGCTGTCAGTTTTTTGCCTTTTCCACAAACGTGAAGAGCTCTAAAATTTTAATTGGGGTCGAATGTATGTTTTTCGGTAATCAAATGTTCGGTAAAATTTGAGTCTTCCAGCTTCTGGTATGTTCGCCTACTCTAGTATTAAATGCTCTTCCGGTTTGACCAACACTTTTCTTATTGCAATCACGACTGAATATTCTTATTGGACTTTGATTTTATTTGTATTTTTGAAAATTATCCGACATCGGCAATTTTACTTTTTGGAATTTAAAATTATACATTATTTTATTAGATTTGAATATTAGAATTCATATTTTTACTAATTTATCTTTAGCTTTATTCGTCATATATTCGACTTTAATTTTATTCCCCGACTTTCTCGGGATTTTTTTTGTGTGACATGCCTTGGCTTCGGTTTGACGTATACCTAACGTTCACATAAAATGCGGAAAGCCAAACACATTATCAGCAATCTTCAACAAAACGCTGAATTCAGCAAACATTAAATTTTAGGTTTGTCTGTCATGAGCATTCGATCTACCCGCAAGTTATTTATATCCTTTATTGCGCGGACATCTAGCAATAGAAATATTGTGAGAATATGTAAAGCCCCTGATGATGCTCAAATAGTGAAACCGGTTGGGTAGTGTAATATTAAATATGTAAGGTGGAAATGCACAAGTGTTTTTCATCACAACAATAGCATAAAGTATACGTTTTACAGGTCAAATCTAATCGTTATTAAAAGGATGATGATACGATGAAACAAATAATACCGGAAATACATAATAAACCTCTATTTAAGTTGGGCTGGTAAAATTAAACACCTGCATATAATAAATAATACAATAATAAATAAATATTATAATAATATTATTTCACTGAACTAAAACTCTTATTGCGCTGCTTTCTTTGGTCATAGCGTGAATGATGATTACCCCGAAACCTCCCTGGAGAAATGCTATACCATACCTCAAAAAGATAACTCCATCAAAATCCACTGAGTGCTCAGACCATAGTGTTTTCCAAGTTATAAATAAGTAACGGCACAGGCAGACGACGAGATGAGAGATTTAATTCAAATTAGATGTAATATTCCACAGTCCATTTAATAAATAAAAACAAATTCAACGTTCAACTCCCAACCTAATACAATCCTCACATAATCAGCGAACGGCGAAACCATACGTAAAAGTAATTAATTACATTTTTTTCTAACAATTACAATAATTGCAAACTCTCATACAATTTAGGGTTCAAGCGGACACATTTTTAATTTTATTACAAAGGCTATGTACATCCGCGTATATGTCGTTAGGTACACGTACAAAACGGTAATATAATTTATGTGATTAATTACTTATGCCAATACGAACGTATTTGTAGAGATGTCAGACAGAAACCAGGCTTCGAACCCGGAGGTTTGATCGGTTATCTCCGGACCACTAGTACTATTGATCGGTTGTCTAACAGACCACTAGTACCATTGAACAGCTGTTGCGGCTTATGAAGAGTCAACTCTGTGAAGATTTTACTTTAACATTAATTTCAGCTATTGCTGCGTTCTGCGTGATTCTAACATGGTCTAAAAGCAAATTTATACTCAGCGTCTGTTAAGTTATTAACTATTTAAAAAAATTGCACTGCATTACACAGTAATCCAATTCAATGTACAAATAAAAAGTTCAATATGATCTACATAAAAGCTAAGAGATAGATAATATAAAGATGCTCACTGTCGACAAGCTCATTATAATAAATATTTAATTCGACGGGTCTACAGCGATGTATTTTATTAACTTTTGTTTGAGAAAAGGCACCTGACGTTTACAGTTTCCCGAAGTGCACTGTCTCGTGCTTGTCTAAATAAATGTTACAATGTTTACAAAAGAAGCTCATGTCTACAAATAGGTTCCCATCGTTCTCCCCTGGACAATAAGGCTTGGCTTCAGCCACAATTCTTTCACTCCGTACAGTACCTATAACTAGTTTATTATGTACCTACAATTTATTTCGGGTTTTAAATTACATTTACATCGTTTCTTTAATCTTTAGGCATAACGTCTTCCAAGAAGCGTATTTTATTAATTTTACATTTTTCTCTTTGGGAAAAGTCAAGTAAGCGAATTAATGTAAAAATTTGGGAAATTACTTCAACAAAACTAACAATGTTCTTAGGTAAGTAGTTGTTAAGTAAATTGTTCCATATCGTTCAACAACACTAGAAACAACACTCTTTCTAGCTAAAGTGTTTTGTTACAACTACACCACCTCGACAAACTGCGTTTTATTATCGTCTGAATACGGTGATTGCTTTTGAACTCTGAAAATCTGTTATGTATTAATAATAACATATAATACAGGTTGTTGATTTGTTCAGCAACTTACGTCACAGGGTAGGTTCTATTCATAATACCGATGACGAAAAAAAATATGAAAAAAAAAGATTTTTTAATCAATTTATTCACCATATTTAGGGGTCTCAAAAATGTTAGTGTGCGACAGACAGGATGAAAATGACTCAGTACTATTGGAGAGGCGTGTCGGCGGGCCATCCAATGAGCTGTAGATACTTAAATCGTAGAGGCCACCCGAGTAGTAGGTAGGCTCCGCGCCGCAGTGACCATTTTTCAAAAGGACAAATAAAAAAAGACGTATCTCCTTCTTCAATTGGTGTTTTTATTTTTTGGCTTAAGCATTATGTATATTAATAATATTCATGTGACGGACGGAAGTTGTGAACCAAATCAACATTCTGTATAGGTACAGAAATTGAATCTTTTTCCCAAATCACACAACAGTAAATAAATGTCAAGATTAATGGAAGTAAGCAAATCTATCTAAAGCTAGACCCTTAAGAAGGTCAAACCTATCAAAATTCCAAATTATCTATTGGTAGCTATTCATTATTCTATAGATGCCGAAGCACAAAACGTGTTGTATAAAATACGCTTGCTTGTAATTTTTACATTATAACATTGTTTATTTTGACCAGTACTTGTTTTAACAACTTATTCTAATTGCAATTTTTCGAATACTGATGTTATTTGACTTATTTTAACTGTGTACACTGGAATAAATTCATTTATGAAACAATTTAGGTACCTTATATTTGATGTTTTCATAAAAAGGGGTTCATATTTTTGGTGCTGAGAATTATTGAACTATTTTATGAAAGAAAGAAGACTAGATTATCTTGATCCTGTTGCACAAGCATACCCCTGGTATGATATTGAGTCACTGGCTTCCTTAAAACATATTCTTAATCATCTGTTTACATACAATAGTAATCAACTGACACTCAAAAATAGTTCTTATCACACATGCTATCGTGCTCATTTCCATTGTCAACAAATTACCGTTGGAATGCGCCATTTCAGTCAACACATTTGGAGTTGTAGAGTCTACATCCAAGCGATGGCAGGGGACCCCTCGGAGGAGAGAGAGTCCAAGGAGCGCCGGCTGCTCCCGGGGAACCCCTGCTGTCAGTAAAGAGACGAGCTCGTGCAGGGACCGTCTACTCCTTGTAACTTGCTCCCTTCTGGTTTGGTGATCAGCTGAAAGAGACATTATAGGAATGAAAATTAAAACACCAGACAAGTGCGAGTCGGACTCGCCCACCGAGGGGTTTTGTACAAATTTGTTACTGCAAATTATAATTATTTTATTAAGTTTAATTTATTGAATTTTGTATGATTTAATTACAAATGTATAGTTTTCAGATTTTTCCCTATACTTTTAGTATAAGACGGTATTATACTTGCCAAATTTCATAGTTCTAGGTCTACGGGAAATACCCTTAGTTTTTCAGAAAATAAGTTTAAATTATATATTGAGCAGGGACTCTTGAGAAAAGCATATTATAAAATCAATGACTATTTGGATGATAGTGACGCTTGGTGTCATGAGAATATTGATTGATACTACTGTTCGTTTATTTTCTAACTGATTTGTGTTTTTCAAATCGTTTGTTTTTATGTAGACTAAAATTTTTATATTGTTTTTTTATTATTATTTTAACATTTCTTTTTACATATTGACATGAACATTTGGAGTTGATGCTCGTGATTGTTGGCACTTGGTGGAACTTTTGAAACTTTTGGTTTGTCCTACCCGCATGCCAAGCGATTCATATATTGTACGTAAACAACCAAACAAACCTTTGATAATGCTTTAACAGCGAAACCGGTAAGGGAAATTAATATAAATAAGTGGACAAGTACAAGTGTTTATCAAACAAAAAAAAAACATGAACATTTTATAACTTAAACTTAGCATTTATTAGTTATAACCTGACTATAAAAAAAGTGATAAACTATATGAGACAGGTGGATGATGTTTTGCTTAGTATTTTAACTTACTACCTCATTAGACAGGTAGACTAAGATATATATATTTTTTATCATGACACAATTTCCTCCTATCTTTTATATTTTTATCCTTTTTTAATACATTGTTTAGTATTATTTTATATAAGTTAAAAAAAATGTAATAGTATTAAGCCATATTCAGAAAAAAAAATACTGATGAAAAAGACATGATCTTGCTAAGTTTCTTGCCCTTCTTCTTAGCAAGATTAATCGAATGGGCGGATTTAGGCATTAAATCTATTTATAGTTTATTTATCTATTAACTTATTTATTCATTGCATTATGTAGGTATATATATACAATATTTTAATTTCTTACTTATGTTAGTATATATTTGACTGGGCATTATATTTATTTAGGGTCTATTCAGTTTATTTATTAACTTATTTATTCATTGCATTATGTAGGTAGGTATATACAATATATTAATTTTTTACTTATGTTAGTATATATTTGGTTAGGCATTATATTTATTTAGGGTCTATTCAGTTTATTTATCAACTTATTTATTAATTGCATTATGTAGTTATAATTATATTCTTATTCCAATAAGTCTTTATTTTATGCACGTGTATAACTTTAGTAGCCCAACATAAATATAGTTTTTTTATATATTTCCCGTATCATATTTGTCTCATCATAAAATATTATTTTTGTACAGATTAGATTTGACATGTAAAACGTATACTTTATGTATCTATTTTACAAATAAACAATTTGAATCTTTGAAAAAAATTTTTCACCTAATGTTAAAAATGCGAAAGTTTGTGCGTGTGTGCGTGTAGGTGAGGGTGTGTGTGTGTGTGTATGTTTGTTACTCTTTCACGCTGAAACGGCTGAACGGATTTGGATGAAATTTAGAATGGCTTATACCCTAACTTAACACATAGGCTACTTTTTATCCCGGAAAAAAGCATCTCGATAAACCGAAGAACACGCGGGTGGAGCCGCGGGCAAAAGCTATAATTAATAATAGGATTTCTAATATAGTAGGATGAGTTTACTCACCATAATGGACTTTCGGTCTTTTTTAAATAAATGATTGATTAATTGATTGAACCAAAAATTTTTTTTTTAGTAATCGTAAATTTTTGCTCTTATTCCCTGTATCAAATTACCATCGACTGCGTCTCGGCAAAAAAACTCCGTCGTGACTCGAAATATTAACCTTTTCGCATTTACCATTAAAATCTATTTTGCGGCATAAACGGCCACATCTATTCTTTACGTTAACTTAGAAGTTTGATTTTTTCACAGCTTCAAGTTTTAACTTCAATTCGATATTTGCACGCGTTCTCGAGATAAAGGGTTTTGACAGACAGACAGACGTCGTCGTCGGACGGACGGACGGACAGATGGACAACAAAGTTCTCCTATAAGGGTTCCGTTTTTTCCTTTTGAGGTACGGAACCTTAAAGACGAACATGCGACCTAGGTGTAAGTCAAATTGAAACGAGGTAAAGGCAAATAAATGTCACCGTATCTAAACAATAAAAGTAAACAATTTAGAACGGTGATTACTTCTCTGATCTCGCAGACTGACGGCAGCAGCCCATCGGTGGAGTTGTTGGGAGAGCGGGGTGACGGCGTCGGCGCCGGCTTCGGGACGTCCCTCCCCGAGCTCATCTTGTCGTGCAGCTGCGCGAGCCGCATGCTCATCTGCCGCTTCTCCTTCTGCTCCCGGTCCTTCTCCCACCTCCGCGAGCTGTAGCTCCGGATCGAGGACGAGCTGCTCTGTATCGAACTTATACTTGGACGTCTCGAACCTGTGTCGGAACCAGAGATGAAGGCATGCTTCAGAAACTGCCGTCACTGGAGATTCTTGCGTTCTATGGTTTAGCGAATGGCGATGCATAGCTCTGTTTTATGGAACTTATTTATAATTACTATGTTGTGCGTGTTAATCAAATATGAAAGCTATTTTATAACTTGCATAGATTTTTAATATACAAAAATAGATGGGAGTTCAAAATCTTTATAAAAGTAAGCAAAATATTTCAAGATGTGACAACTAAACAATACTTTAAAAATCTGAAGAGTTAAAGCTATTAATAATTAAGACATGTGACAAACACAAAGGGCGACATGCCGTATACATAGACACGAGTATTGTCGAGTTAAGCAGTTAGCAAACATACATTAAATACGATATGATCAGGTTAGTAAGTAAAGGCAGATACAAGTAGTAACATAGATAATTACGATGCCCTTAAGTATTACAAGAGCCATCATGCATTTGCAACGAGTGAGGCAAAGAGTGAGGCAAAGAGTGAGGCAAAGAGTGAGGCAAAGAGTGAGGCAAAGAGTGAGGCAAAGAGTGAGGCAAAGAGTGAGGCACAGGGTTGAGAAAAGCGTGTGCTGCCCGATTCTTGAAATTGATGAAGTCTAGCTCACCTTTGGTATTTCAATTTTAGTACTTATTATTTCACCTATCCAGTAAGCTGTGTTTGATGTAAGCAATATGCCAATTCAAAATCGTGAAAATTACTGAAGTGATCTATACTTAAAATAAAATCATAGTTGGGGTTGTCCGTATAAGGGAAATCAATATTAAAAATAGATTCCTTGGCCCCAGAGACCAGTAAAGAAAACAAATATTTTTGTTTGTCTGTCTGTATGCTCCCAATTTATGTTTGGATGGGTTTTCACTGTAACTTAGTGTTCTGGGAGTAACTTACTATTTTTTTTTCGCCCGTTGCGTTGCGGTGCGAACTTCTAAAAGTTTTGTTAAGCAATAATTTTTCAAAATCCATAGGTAAATCACAATAAAACTTATTCAAAAGTTTCTAAGATTCGAGTTCAAATGAACCTCGAGTAGAATGGCACCGAAGGCCAAATCACGTAACCCAAGAACTGCTGAAACACTGGTCTACCCGAACCTATCGGCGTAGTACATGGTACCGGCGCGGCACGCCACCAATCTGCTCTGCCAAGTTATTATTGTAAATGATTTTAGCGACTATGATGACGCCGCAATGAGAGGTAGCCTGTCATACTGACCTACGTACATAGTAGGTCAAGCCAGGGTCACCTACTTTAAAGGCAATTAATACTCTAAGACTTTTCAACGCGGCACCACCATGATCTGGTCATTTCTGCGCCTCTATACAATTTGCGTCCTGCCGAAACCCCCCTGGCACTGCCCTAGTTACGGAATTAAACTTAGAATACATACTTTTTTGAAAAACTACTTGATTGTGCTGCACATAATTATGTTAAACTAAAAGAAAGGAAACGCTTTTTGAGCAAAAAAACGTCCACGAAGCGTTGTGGTCACTTTAAATCAACCACGACTACGACGACGTGTTATTCGTGCTGGGCACAGAAAAGGGTCTTGCATGACTCACGACACGCGTTGTGGATAACTCAAAAAGGCCAGAAAGCGAAACAAATCATTATATATTTGACCAATACGCGTTGTGACAAGTAGGAATAGCCATAACCCAAAGATTCAAGATTCAAATTGTTTATTTGTAAATATATACGTTTTACATGTCAAATCTAATCTGTATAAAAATAAGTAATATTGTATGATGTAACAAATGTGATACGGGAAATATATAAAAAAAACTATATTTAAGTTGGGCTACTACAAAATTTATTCACAAGCATAAAATAAAAAGACTTATTGGAGTAAGAATATTATTATACCTACATAATGGAATAAATAAATAAGTTGATAAATAAACTGAATAGACCATAAATATATATAAACTAATATAAGTAAAAAAAAATGTTGTATATACATACCTACATAATGCAATGAATAAATAAGTTAATAGATAAATAAACTATAAATAGATATAGATAATAATAGCCTAGATCCGTCATAGATCCTCATTCCAGATATTCTGCAGCTTATCATATTATTTAATTAATTTTTTTCGGAACATTTCGGAGGGAGTTTGAACTCCAAAACCCCCTCTGGCTACGCTCATGAATGTAACCATGACGCGACGGACAGGTTGAAAAAATAAATATGTCATAAATAAGAATAACGTTTTACTTTCTTATCATCGCCTCTTTGTATGTTGACATACAGAACTTGTGGTGACTTTGTTGCACTTTGTTCCGTAGATAAATGGTATCAAACAGAACCCAGTAACCAACTCTACCCTGTCTGTTTGTTAGCGAGGGGTCTACAGCTTCAATCGTAACAGACAGGCAGGCAGTTGAAATTTACAAAGAATATTTGTTACTAGCCTTTATCAGGGCAAATAAAAAACTGCAAAATGAGGTTGGTTACTAACTAGGAAGAAAGAAAGAAAATATATTTATTTTACCATTTAAATACATAATTACATAACAATTACATTAACACAAATATTTATAAATAAAAAAACATCATTAATTAAAAAACTCTTATGTGGTAAAAAGGAACAAGCTCAGCATTTGTTGTGAGCTAAAAGCAGCAGCACAACGCTGGTTTTCAGCTTGTTCTTTTTCATACAAGGGAAACGAAAATTACAAGTAGACTAAAAATTAATACTTACTTAATAATAATTAAAAAACTGGGTTGTTCCACTAATCCCCATTGACAATCCCCATTAGTTTAAAAATAAAATAATAAATAACAACATAGTAATTTATAATCACGAAGTCTTTATTTCTTAAGGAGGTAAATAAAATCTTAGTTTTACACTCACTACTAAATTATTTATTATGATTTTATTAATGATTGTAAGACTGTGATTTTATTAATAATGATTAAATCTGTGATTTTATTAAGTAATACGACACTTAAAAATCTGTGATTTTAGTAGTGAGTGTGAAACTAAGATTTTATTTACCTCCATAAGAAATAAAGACTTCGTGATTATAAATTACTATGTTGTTATTTATAATTTATTTTTAACGGGGATTTGAGAACTTTTCTGAAAAAAAAAGTTCACAAATCCCCATTGATGGGGATTGTCAATGGGGATTAGTGGAACAACCCAAAAAACGGTACATAAAAAACCAAATTAAAAAAAAAACGAAAAAGAAAACAATTAAAATAAAGAACAAAACAAAACACACAAATCACATAAGAAACATAAGCAAGCAAAGGACAAAGAAAAAAGATATTCAAAGATAAGAAAGAATACAAAATATATTTGTACTGTACATATGAATGAGTTCATTCCAGGGTATGAAACCTTCTTTTCTCCTTTTTCACTTATGGGACCTTCTGAATATATAATTTATACTTTGAAACTACAAACTACTGTGTTTCGTATTACCATCTGCCTGTCATGAATACATTATCTACCGCTGAGAGCGCGGTTTGGCTAATCTTAATACCACAGCGCGAAGTTGTAAAATATCGTGAAACCCACGACGCGAATTTAGCTTCATGGCCTTTTTGAGTTAGCCACAACGTGTCGTCGCTGTTTACTGAGTGCCACAAGACTAATGATCCATCCATCCATCCGTCAGCCTGTTTCTTCCACTGCTGGAAATAAGCCGTTCCACAATTTGGCCACTCTTGGCGATCTTCCTGGAAGAAATGCCCATAATCAGGCACGCTGCGCAGACAGGTTAACAGCGTATATAAAACATGAACGCGGCGTGGCTGATCTAAAGTGACCACAACGCGTTGCGGATGTTTTCTTCGCCCAATGAGCGTTTTCGTTCTTTGAGTCTAACATAAATATGTATAATGTATATATACAGAATGTTGGTTTGGTCCACAACCAGCGTCAAATGAATATTAATATACACGATGCTTATTCCAAGAAACAGCATGCACAAATCCCATCCCGCCGCGACGCCTCTCCCGTCACTGCTTAGTCAATTTCATTATGCCTGCCATACTGTAAACGTTGTCTGTTGCCCCTAAAACCAAAAGTATAGTATTTTTTTATACTTATTCTTCAGCAGTATCGTGAATATAGCTTGAAGTTGGTGACCAAGTTAACATCCCATATATCGGGCAAACGAACTCGTGGGCAAAAGCTAGTACCTAATTGAATGTTATTATTACTTTCTGCTGGGCTACTCTACCTTCAGTTTCGTTAACATGTTGGTACATACGCTGGTATTCACAAAAGCTATGTAGAAGAGGAGGGACAGAAAGAAGAAAGGACCATGGCCATCTTGCTTTCGTCGCGCCATGTGCACATATAGGTATAGTCCTGCGACTGGCACTTCACCAAGTCTCTGAACATAACTTACCGCTACCGGTAATATCGCGTCAACAGGTTCCTTATACAATATACAAGCCATGTTGACCATAATAGTGTTCAAGAGTGCCAGCTGATACCGTACATGGACTGGACTGGTGAATGAGACGCAAAAGCTTCTTAGGACAATTAACACAAGGTTACAAATTGCATTTTAAAAGGTATTGCTGCGAGGCCAAATTATAACTTGAGGTAAAAGATTTGAAAATAAATAAAATTTTAGAAAATAAACTAGCCATTATGTACTTTTACTATAAACATTTAACTAATAAATATAAAACATTCGTTTCATGGTTCACATGTTGCGTTCTAATATCATCGGGTCTCTTGCCATCGTCAAATGCTATGACAATCAGGTCCAGGCTATCGACACACTGATTGTACCAAGGACCCCTGAACTTGATGCCGCTGCAAGCAGATGTCACTTCACCGAGAATGTATATGGTGCTGCGGTAAGGAAGGCTCGTGCGTGGCAACTGGCACAGCAGCAGTCTTCACTTTTGTCATTGCAGCGAGGGAGTAGACCTCTATAGCCGCGAGCCGATGTCGATGGAACAAATGCAATCACAACACCGGCTCTTGTGGCGTCGTGCACAAGCTACATACCCATGCGTAACTTAACAGACACATTTCTCGATAGAACAACTCTAAATTATACTCGTATGCCTTCAACGACAAAATAATTGAGATCTAAATGGATGCCAAGTTCAATGGTCAGTCCTGAAATTTATTAATAACAACATAATATATTTTATAACAACTTAAAATATCATTTCTTCTTAGAACATAGGATAAAAATAATCGCTAGTCCCCACAGTAGGATTCCCTGGGTGGTAGGAACTAGTCATATCATCGTATAGATATAATAAATAACTTAAACGAATGTTTTTACCGATTGCTACTTCACATGAAGTATAACTCGGGAAAAGTAGATCAATTTGATAAATTATTAAAAGATTTTCGGACACCTAAAACGTGATACTCATCATGTTCTAATGTTGGTGGCCATTGATGGCAATATTACTGAAAGTCCTGTGTTTGTGAATTGAATACCTCGCTTGAACATCGTTCCTTGCACTCAGACATCGAATCAAGGACTCGGGAGACATCGTTTAGGTATATTGTCACTTGGGGCTCATTATGGACATGGACTTAACTAACAGACCGACACGACTTGACCTGACTAATAATAACCTTACACCTACATGAAATCTAAATTTAATAATCTAAAATGATTATATTCATTTATATTATACAACGTGAAATTTAAGTCATTTTGTTCATTGCATCATTTATATATACATAATATTTTTATTCCTAGATTTCTTTATTTTATGCAGGTGTATAATGTTAGACCAACCTAAATATTTTTTGTATGTATTTCCCTTATTAGTATATATTTTTTATATTCTAAAGATACATATTGTAAAGATTAACTTTGACTTGTAGAAAGTATACTTTATGTATCTATTTTACTAAATAAATATTTTGATTTTGATTTTTAACGAAAACTGGTGATAGTACTCGTCCATATGAACAAATTTTACTATAGGGCCAACCCTAAAAAATATCAGCTGTTCCATAGAAAAGTTTAATACCCACTCGATCAAAATGTATGAAACAGCTATATTTTTTCGCAATTTCAGGGTTTGCGCCATAAAGATGCTATTCACCAACATGTTAAACGAGCTATGTTGCAGACAAAGATTTGGACAAACTGTTTAGAAAATCACCCCAAAAAAGAGAATCTCTGCAACTGGGGCTGGCAAAAGGCAAATGATATTCCAAATAGTTGATCTATATCCCAGTATGGAAAACTATTCCAGATGCCAGCCACTAAATGCCGTTGTGTACAAAATGCACGGTCCTTTGTGTTTGTGAAGGTACTTAACTTTAAAGAGATTTAAATTCCTAATTAATATGGGTACTAAATCTTTGACCTATAATAATAATTATTATGTTTTTTTTTCTAAAGCATCGGTTTTGCCTTTAAAGCACTCAATTTTAATTGTGAATGTTGTTCTATTATTTAATTTTACGACATAAATTTACTTTTTAATGAACTAAATAATTTATAAAATATGTCATTTACTTATTTCTAGTACCTAACCTACGCTTACAGCCAAAATTGACTTTTATAGCAACGCATTTTCTTCATAACGGCCCACAGTGGGCGGCGACGATGCATGGCGGCACGCGGATACTGTAACTGCGGTCTATTGAAATCTATGTAAATCGCTTGTTTTTTGTCCGATTGGAACGACTTATTTTTTTTAAATGCCTATAAATTTAGTTCTAATATTGATATGTATAACTTTTAATTTTAGTGGACAGTTGAGGAGATACAGATGAAACATTAAAGTATGAATTCCTCACTTTTATCTTTTAAATGTTTTATTTCAATAACAACCTTCAATGTGTTAAAGATATGTAATTTAATTTCCAATCATTGGATACCCCACATGTATCCAAGTTCAGTAGTTTATAATGAGTGAGCAGTTTTTCAAAGCGCGGTGGCGGCCATTTTGATGACGTCATAAATTGGACATTGTACCTTAACAGTCTGTGTCTCGGCGATTTATTGACCAGCATATCATACTTAAAATACTTTAAGGCGGCGTTCGTATCCGCAATGAAACTTTTCGGCTGAAATTACGACCTAAGGGAAGTAACTGTCAGCGCCGCGCCATACGTCATCACAGGAAGGACGCACTGGCTGAACATCTTAGCGGTATTGAAATGTGACGCGATGTGACTGCGGATGTGAAATGTATGTACTCTCCATTCATGTTTGTGCCTCGTCCATTCCAGTTTAGTGTTTTAAAGACGTCCTCCAACGCGGCGGTAAACAGTTTTGGGGAAATAACATCGTCTCACGCTGCGCTGAAGATGTATCGGTCTTGTTTGTACTATCAACCCCGTACTTGGAAAAACATTAAAAACAGTGCTATAATATAGACTTGGCATTGCTGCAAGGACTGCAGAACACACCAAGTTTCGATGGAGTCGAAGGCTTTCTCGTGGTTTAGAAACGCTAATTATATTCTTGAGTTTTCTGTTTAATCTGCCTTAGCATGTGGAGTGTGGATGTATTCCTCTGGGCGTTGAAAATCATCGTATTGTTGGGCGAGGTGACTTGCGATAAATCTTAAGAAGATATTGCAGATGTGGCGCATTTTCTATAGTTTTTAAGTAGGATTTTGTCCTCTTTTTTGAAGTACAAAATGACCAGGCTCCAGCTTTCAGGAGTTCGGTTGTGATGCCGTCTTCGCCAGGCGTCTTGTTGTTTTTCAGCTGTTCAAGAGCTATCCTAATCTCATTCATTTCGAAAGCCGAGAGTTCGTTGGTGTGATGGCAGACTGAAGATGCATGTTTCTCATCCTTACTATGAGGAGTTGGCTCGGGAGCGTGTGAAGTATATAGGTATAGGAGCCATTGAGCTGTTATTACTATGTGCGTACCGCAACTGTCTTACCCGGCTTCTTCCACACTTGAGTCTGATCCTCCTCACCCAGATGGGCTTGCAGCCAGGCATTTCTGGCCTTCTCCAAGAACGATGGCTCAACGAATACCCAAGTGGCAGGTACGTTTTCCTATTGTAACGCAGGTAGGTTTCATCACAACCGGAATGCGGAGGGAATGCTAACATGTCCGGAGTGAAGAAAGAGAAATTATAACTGAAATAAAATACATGTTTGTCAACAGTACACCTACGAATAGTATATGTATTTATGTAAATATCAAATGTGATATTATATTTTTTTGTAATGAATCATCTTTATATTTAAATCTCCCAGATATTATAACATGCAGCATTTCTGTTTCTTTTATAATAATTTCATAAAACATTTCACACGAAACATCTTCACTTCACACATGAATTCGACTTGCCATAAAATTAGAAGTTTTACAGAAAACGTCCTGAATAATTGCAATCGTTCGGAATTTTCACCGGTTTTTGTTTTGTTTTGATATGGTTAGTCTAAACGTAGGTAGATGAAATGTGTGCTGTGGATGGGATGGGTGACATTGTAATTATGAAATTGGGATCTGTATATTGGGCTATATCTGTATACTGGCACATTTGGACACATTATTTTGGACAACATTCCTTGGTGGTCACACAGTCGCAGACGTTGGCTCAGGTTTGGCCGCTAACACCAACACGCAACATCTAACGGACGCGGGTGACGCTTGCACGACTCATGCGCACCGGATTTGGTTCTCTTTGACTGCATTTAAAATTAGCTTCAAGTCATCTGAAAGCTGACGTCATCGGAGGAAAACAAAGGTAAGTTCTGGTTACCAGCCAGCAGTCGAAGAGATCCATACTCGAGCTGGTGCAGCGCCGCCCGCCACACCGAGATCCGTGCAGAGATGGTACGACCGCGCGCTGCATACATTATCCAGATCACCTTTGGCGGCGCACTTAGGCGGGTGCGCGCCGCCGTCCCGCCTTACGGCCTTCACGTGGCGCGAGATAAGCAAGATGGCCGCCGTGCGCGCCGCACCTGCGCGCGACGCCGACACCGGAACGCCACGTGCGCGGGAAACGCGCCGCGACCCGCTCGAGTCCAGCGTGCCGCCGGTGGTCGCGCTGCGCGTCGACGACTGCGAGGACGGCCGGGTCGCGCTCAGCATACCTCCTGGAAGAAGAGCAACCAGCAAGGAGATTACTTTAGTAATGTTCATAGTACCATGCACCAAGTGGAGGAGGCTCACCACTCACCAGTGTCGTTCAGTGAGTACAAGCAGGGCGGGGTGAGGCGCGCGTCGGCGAGGTGGTCGGGATGGAAGCGCGCGCGCGTGTACAGATGCAGCACCATGCAGAGCAAGCCTGCGAGCACGAAGATGCCGGACGCCACTCCTAGCAGCGTCGGCATGTCCGCCGTCAGCAGCACCAAGTCTGCGGACCCACCAAATCATTCAAATTGCTTTACGTGCACACACCAGGCAGAGACCACCTGCCATTGGCATGAGTATAATATATTACCTACATAATATATCACGCTGGCAACGACAAGGTGATCAAAGAAAACGAGAAACTTATTATGTTTATTTTTAACACTTGTACTTAACTATGCACATACATAAAAGAAACCGTTTTATGTTAGGTACTACACGTATAGGATTAATTTTTCTCGTCTATCAAATCAAATAAAATAATTTAAACAAAACAGATATAATAAAATAAAGTATACTTTCTACAAGTCAATAATTAAAATTATGAAAAAATATTAAATCAAAAATATGTGAAAAATTAACAATAAATAAATAAGTATGAGATGACTCTCGTCTTCACAGCTAAACCCATACCAACATAGCCATGGTGTTGGCAGTGCCGTAACTAGGGCGGTGCCAGCGGTGCCCAGGCACAGGGCGCAGACCCTGGAAGGGCGCAGAAATGACCAGACCAGTATCTAGTTTTGTTTCATGCATGGTAGTTAGTAGGTACATTTTGTTTTATTGCGAATATGGTGTAGACGCGCCCTCTGTACTATCTATATCTATATGGCATTTTTCAAGCGATCTTGAAACAACAACACTTGTAAAGGTGGTTTTATATTTGTCTGATGTGTCGTGACGTGACGCGTCAGAACGGTATCGGTTTCATACATTTAGTACTAGCTGGTGCCCGCGACTTCGTCTGCGCAGGATTAGTATTTCGAACAATATGTTTATAAATTGTAGCCTATGTGTTATTCTGATGTATAAGCTATATTATTGTAAAGTTTCATTAAAATCCATTCAGTAGTTTTTGCGTGAAAGAGTAACAAACATCCATCCATCCATCCATACAAACTTTCGCGTTTATAATATTAGTAGGATGGTAACGTTCACACTAGTGCGTAACGTGTTGTGTTGTGATGGCTTATGTATGGAACCGATACAGTTCTGACGCGTCACGTCACGACACATCAGACAAATATAAATCCACCTTGTCTTGCTCGCAATATTACATACACAAACAAAAGTACCTATACCGTAACTATGAGACAATTTCTGTCTATATTCATTTGGAGGGCGCCACTTCTAACTTAGAAGTTCTAAGCAAATCTGTCAATCTAGCTGAGGAGATGTACATATAGTTCACGTTACGCTGTCATTGCTGTCAGCCACATTCATTGGTCCTCCCTTTATCTTTGATTTTATTCATTAACTACGTGTGGCGTTACTGACGCACTAGCGTGCGAGAGATAGATAGAAAATTCATCGTGCGACAAGAGTGAAAAGGATGACTTACAAAACTAAACGATTCACAAACGTTCCATTCTGCCGCGCCGTCCCACCCAATGTTCGGGGATTTAATGAAACACTTAAATATTTCATTGAAAAAACACGCCGACACTAGATGGGCCTCTAAAGCTAGGGCCGTCAAAGCTTTGAACACGCAAATACCCCAAATCAGGTGTGTGTTAAAGATTCTAACTACCAATGATTATAATGCGGAAACAATCGCTACAGCTAAAAGGATAATGGACCTAATTAATTATAAATTCATATGTACTCTGCAAATTTGGGATCAAATTTTGGAATCTGTTGACAGAGTGAATGTAGCTCTACAGTCTAAAACCATTACTATCGACAAAGCCTCTGAATTAATCAAGGGATTAACAAGCCAGATTCAGAATATTCGCGACACTGTGGACATTGTTTTCGAAAAGGCAAAAAAAATTTGTGAACAATGTGACATTGAAGACAATTTTCCTGAAAAGCGACGAAAGCGAGTAAAAAGACACGATTTAAGTGAAAGTTCAGACGCCGGCTACTACATTACTCAGCAACAAAGTTTCAAAATTCAGATAAATGAAGCAATAGATACAATAATTTCTGAATTAAAATGGCGATTCGAAAAACTACGCGACATACACCATTCTTTCGGTTTTTTGACCGTAAAACACATAACTACATATTCGGTTGAAGAACTAAAAAAACATGCAGCTGATTTGAGTATCAAATATTCTGCAGATATAAATGCCACAGAATTTTGGGCCGAAATAGAAACTTTGAAGAGTCAAGTTGAAGCGACTACATTATTTGATAAATTGATAAATGTTTCCCAATGTAGTAGTCGCTATAAAGATATTTTTAACGATGCGCTTTGCAGATTTGGATCCATTTTGTACAAGTAAATCTGTTTTCAAACGCAACATTTTTCAGCGGCTGCTGGATCAACTTTAACTTTAACCAACTTTCATTACTTGCACAAGACAGACATACAAAACATAACATACCTTACCCATTACTCGTATTCACTATTTCACTATTTATAATTAACATTGAACACCGTTAATAAGCTGTAAAATACCACTTAATAATCCTTTGTATAAAACTTGTCATACAATTTTCCATGTAAACCCACCTTTATTTACATCTTTATCTGAGTTTCACTCACCCACACACCCTCACACGTACACATACACACCTATCAATCTACCCACATACTCTCGCAAAAAAATTCCTAGTTAGTAACCAAACACAAAGTCTTGCGTCTTTATTGTCTCTAAATTGAATTGTTTAAACTTATAAATTAATTATCATGTTCCCAGTCAATAGTATGTATTTATTGTCTAGCATAGTGAAATCCTTTATTGGCCTTGTTAGCTGATGTTATTATTAGTTTATATTTAATGTATTTGCTGTGGATTTTTGTTCATAAATAAAATAAAATAAATAAAATGCCAGTGACTGTAGCTTCCTGCGAGAGATCATTCAGTAAGCTCAAATTAATAAAGACGTACCTGCGCTCGACGATGGGCCATGAAAGATTGTCTGGCCTAGCGATTTTGTCGATTGAACGCGACATAGCACGGCTCCTGTCGTATGACAATGTAATCAAGGACTTCGCAATGAGAAAAGCGCGGAAAGTAAATCTTTGAGTAGGTAGCTGTCCTTTTCTTGTGATTACGGTTTACCTTAGCCTTGGGTCTTAGCGGATATAGAAGCAGTCTTTGTCTTGCAAAAGAGAGCAATTCGGTCTATTTATAACATGAAGTACCGAGATTAATTAAGAGAAAAGTTTAAAGAAATTAATATATTTACGGTCCCTTGTGAATTTATTTATCAAGTTATTAGATATGTCAGAAAAAAAATTGATAATTTCCCGAGGCTTGGTGTGCACCACTCTGTTGAAACCAGAAACAAACATAAACTAGCTTTTCCAAAATTAAGACTTGCCAAAGTAGGTACCTCTTTTGTAGGACATGGTATAAGATTTTACAATAAGCTTCCAGAGGAGGTCCTTAGTTTGCCTGAAAATAAGTTTAAACTATATATTAAGCAGGGACTACTTAAGAAAGCTTATTATAAAATCAATGATTATTTGGATGATAATGAAGCATGGTGTAATAAATAATAATAATCTTATTCAATATTGTAATTAATAATTAGCATATTTTAATACTGTACGATTCCTCTAAAGGCTTAAAATTAATTAATATGTAAACTTACTTTGTTAAAGGTAATAGACAATATGAGACGGGTTGACTAAGATATATTTTTTTTTCTCGTGACTAATTCCCGCAGTCTTATATTTTTTTATGCCTTTACTTGAGTAGGTATGTATATGATTTTGTATCATATGTTTTATTTTGAAAAAAGGAATGTTTGCTAAGTTTCTTGCCCTTCTTCTTAGCAATACTAATCGAATGGTGCGGATGGTTAGGCATTATGTATATACAATATTTTTATTCCTATATTTCTATATTTTATGCAAGTGTATAACTTTATTACATTTTAGTAGCCCACCCTTAATATTTTTTGTATGTATTTCCCGTTTTTATTATTTCTTCATTGTATTATGTATATATAATATTTTTATTCCTAGATTCCCCTATTTTATTTATTTTTTATTTATTTATTTATTTAAAAACTTACGACTATCATTTATTAATGCAGGTGTATATTTTATTTCCCGTATTATTATATATTTTTTTTATATTCTAAAGACATATTATATTGTGTAAATTAACTTTGACTTGTAGAAAGTATACTTAATGTATCTATTTTGCAAAAATAAATATTTTGATTTGATTTGATTTGATCTTTACTATCGAGTACTTTGTGTCATTTCTGTATTTGAGCAAATATTTTTGAATAAACAATTTTTATCTTAAAGAAATCTACTAAGTACCTATACCTTCGTAAACAAAAAATAGATAGATTTATTTTTATGCACATTTGTCGACTTTATTGTCAGAGCCTGGTTAGAGCATTTTTCAAGGGCGCAGTTTTGAAAGCTCGCACCGGGCGCATAAAAGGCTAGTTACGGCGCTGGGTGTTGGCTGTTATTGGATCTCTCGTCTTCACAGCTAAACCCATTCCAACATAGCCATGGTGTTGGCTGTTATTGGATCTCTCGTCTTCACAGCTAAACCCATACCAACATAGCCATGGTGTTGGCTGTTATTGGATCTCTCGTCTTCACAGCTAAACCCATACCAACATAGCCATGGTGTTGGCTGTTATTGGATCTCTCGTCTTCACAGCTAAACCCATACCAACATAGCCATGGTGTTGGCTGTTATTGGATCTCTCGTCTTCACAGCTAAACCCATACCAACATAGCCATGGTGTTGGCTGTTATTGGATCTCTCGTCTTCACAGCTAAACCCATACCAACATAGCCATGGTGTTGGCTGTTATTGGATCTCTCGTCTTCACAGCTAAACCCATTCCAACATAGCCATGGTGTTGGCTGTTATTGGATCTCTCGTCTTCACAGCTAAACCCATACCAACATAGCCATGGTGTTGGCTGTTATTGGATCTCTCGTCTTCACAGCTAAACCCATACCAACATAGCCATGGTGTTGGCTGTTATTGGATCTCTCGTCTTCACAGCTAAACCCATTCCAACATAGCCATGGTGTTGGCTGTTATTGGATCTCTCGTCTTCACAGCTAAACCCATTCCAACATAGCCATGGTGTTGGCTGTTATTGGATCTCTCGTCTTCACAGCTAAACCCATACCAACATAGCCATGGTGTTGGCTGTTATTGGATCTCTCGTCTTCACAGCTAAACCCATACCAACATAGCCATGGTGTTGGCTGTTATTGGATCTCTCGTCTTCACAGCTAAACCCATACCAACATAGCCATGGTGTTGGCTGTTATTGGATCTCTCGTCTTCACAGCTAAACCCATTCCAACATAGCCATGGTGTTGGCTGTTATTGGATCTCTCGTCTTCACAGCTAAACCCATACCAACATAGCCATGGTGTTGGCTGTTATTGGATCTCTCGTCTTCACAGCTAAACCCATACCAACATAGCCATGGTGTTGGCTGTTATTGGATCTCTCGTCTTCACAGCTAAACCCATTCCAACATAGCCATGGTGTTGGCTGTTATTGGATCTCTCGTCTTCACAGCTAAACCCATTCCAACATAGCCATGGTGTTGGCTGTTATTGGATCTCTCGTCTTCACAGCTAAACCCATTCCAACATAGCCATGGTGTTGGCTGTTATTGGATCTCTCGTCTTCACAGCTAAACCCATACCAACATAGCCATGGTGTTGGCTGTTATTGGATCTCTCGTCTTCACAGCTAAACCCATACCAACATAGCCATGGTGTTGGCTGTTATTGGATCTCTCGTCTTGACAGCTAAACCCATTCCAACATAGCCATGGTGTTGGCTGTTATTGGATCTCTCGTCTTCACAGCTAAACCCATTCCAACATAGCCATGGTGTTGGCTGTTATTGGATCTCTCGTCTTCACAGCTAAACCCATACCAACATAGCCATGGTGTTGGCTGTTATTGGATCTCTCGTCTTCACAGCTAAACCCATACCAACATAGCCATGGTGTTGGCTGTTATTGGATCTCTCGTCTTCACAGCTAAACCCATACCAACATAGCCATGGTGTTGGCTGTTATTGGATCTCTCGTCTTCACAGCTAAACCCATTCCAACATAGCCATGGTGTTGGCTGTTATTGGATCTCTCGTCTTCACAGCTAAACCCATTCCAACATAGCCATGGTGTTGGCTGTTATTGGATCTCTCGTCTTCACAGCTAAACCCATTCCAACATAGCCATGGTGTTGGCTGTTATTGGATCTCTCGTCTTCACAGCTAAACCCATTCCAACATAGCCATGGTGTTGGCTGTTATTGGATAGGTCGTTAAAAATATTACGGGTGTGTGAAATCCATTCTTCGATTTAGGGATTCGAGTGCAAATTTTTGTTAGAGTGGAGTGCCCCCCCTGCCGGCTAAACAGTTGTTAATGGATATGTGAAAAAATTCACAGAAGTAGTATATATAATGAAGTTAAAAGGAAAACTATCACAGCTAAGTAGGCTTACAGGTTTACGAGTACAGGTCGCGCCAAACTTAATCCCCTCTAAACACGACAAGTATGGCCCGTAGAAGTTTGGCGCGATCTGTATTAGTAGACCAACTTATAAAATGTACTGGGCAACTAGGGAACCCTACACTGGGCCTGGCCTGACACGCACTGGGCCGGTTTTTAGGGTTACATACCTCAAAAGGAAAAACGGAACCCTTATAAGATCACTTTGTTGTCCTTCTGCCCGCCTGTCTGTCAAGACCCTTTATCTCGGGAACGTGTGGAGGTATCGAGTTGAAATTAAAATACTCAAGTCTCTTGAAGCTGTGACAAGTAAAAAAAAGATACCGCCATTTATGCCGCAAAAAACGTATATTTCGACACTCTCGGGGGAATCAAAATTTATAGGGAACCTCCATAAGCCTCGGCACCCAATCATTCATCTCAATTCTTTATTCGGCGAAGCTGACTGCACTGCCAGAGAATATAAAGTACTGATCTGCTTCTGTACTAAACTGGCCCCTTTTTCACATTAATGTTTTCGGTGGGATATCTTTGATATTTGTGATATTTTTCCCGCGCGAATGTAATTAATTACTATGTGCCTAGTTCACTAAGGGTGCAGTTCACTGCCACCCTCAAGGAACAAACTATACTTATATGGCCTTTGTCCAAGTGGAGAGGCTGACCATTACACTAGTTAAAGAATTTTCAAAATCGGTTTAGAAGTTCCACTGCCCCCCCACCCCCCTCCCAAGAAATTTCGAAAATGTTGCATTATTTAAACGTTATTGTTTTGGGTCTTGCTCAAAAACGATAATATATCAAATTTTAAATTTAGTCAGATTGTAGGACGTACTTTAAAGTAAAACGGGAATAATAGAAAGTAGGGTTCCGTACGCAGGCAGCGCCTAATTTTTCATCAGGCGCTACAATTTTAGTGACTGGTTTCTTGTAGGCTTGATGTTGCTTTAGCATGTATATTGTAGTTATTTAAGGGTTCCACACTCGTATTGAATTCCTACGTCAATTTACATTTATTCCCTGAATTCTGATCTGTGTGCGTGCGGTACAATACAAACGCGTTCGTTAGAGCTCCAAACGATTATTATCAAAAACAGTGATAAAAATGTCGAAAATCGACAAAGACGTATTGGTGGATGTAGTGAGAAGTGCAATTGCACCACTGGAACAAAAAAATTCCAGTTTAGTGACCCTTGTGCACGCATTACAATCCAAAATAGCTGAACAAAATGCCGGTAAATTCCCAACCGGTGTGGAACTGTCAGAAAAAACAGCTATACGACCGCGCCCGACCAATGAGCATGCGAGGAAATCCTTCGCTGCCGTGACGTCAGGCGATGCGAGAGAAGAACGGAGGATGAAGCGAGCAGGACCAACAACCGCAACCTCACACGCAACAATTATCGATAAACGCGACAAAACCATTTTCAAAGTCAGTTAACGGCACCCCACCCGCTTCCGCCTCAACTACACTGAAACCGACGACGAACGACAACCTGAATCCTTCCGAAGCGATTTCGATGACCATTGCGGCGGATACGCAAGAGAAAATTGAAGTCACAGGACCCGCACCGAGACATTCTCTTCATAATGACGCTCAACAAGCCAACCTCACAACACATCATGACGGCTGGACAAAGGTGAATAAAACCACCCGAAGACGACATCCAAATATCGTTATTGGCGCCGGCAAATTGGACGACAGTCTCCAAACTGTGCAACCGCTCAAATTCATACAGGCCGACGACTTCGGTGTTCAACTTCCTCAATAAAGTTGCAAAATCTGACGAATATGTTGTGACAAAACGTGACATCAAGACTGAAAGGCATGCATCATTTCTGATTGGCATTCCAGAATCGCTATTCACGATGGTATCCGATGCTTCTGTTTGGCCGCCGGGAGTGAGATTCGTGGACTGGTTTCGCACCCGCCCCCGCCTACAGCGGGACAAATACCATAATCGGCGAAATGACAAACAAACTGACTCGGCGGAATGAGAAAGTCATCACGGGTACGAGTACTGAGTCCAAACTCGCGCTCATCAACAACAGCGCTCAAACATCAATAACAGCTACTATATAGTATATAGTATATATATTGGCATATGCCAAGGCTGTGGCACCCCTAACCGTTGTTCATCAAAATATCAACAGACTCGAGAACAAAACCTCAAAACTGGAATGTGAACTTCAACTTCACAAAGACATCGACGTTCTGTGCGTGACGGAACTGTTTCTTCATCCCGACGAGCTGCCAAGTGTCCTCATCGCTGACTACAAACTGGCCGCCAGCTACTGCCGCCCCAAGCGAGGAGGTGGTGGCTCCTGCATCTACGCCAGAGTTCTGTGTGTTATCTGTGGAAATGCATTTCGAAGTGTGTGCCATTGAGTGTGTTGGTCTGGACGTTATCGTGGTATGTATATACAGGCCTCCTAAAGGAACGGGAACAGGTGATTTCACAATATTCTATTACTTAGTTTGCATGTTGTCAATAATTACAAAGTAGTTATTTTAGGCGATATGAACATAGATCTGCTAGAAAAAACACCAAATTCCAAGAAACTGATATTAGATCTTAAGGCGCCTAGGCACGCCACCGTTTTAGTACAAAATGTAATAATCCGTTTCTCAGTTGTTTTTCGTAATAGATCAAACTATATGACCTCCATCATCTGGTGCTGGTATTTTAAAAGGCACCATTTTGCCAAAATTTTGAATATTAATTTTGTTTTAAAGATATCAAGCTGGACAGATTTACATACAAAGTTGTTTTCTTGCCTCAGATTGTACCTATATCAAAATTTAACATTTCAGCCACATAGCGACTTTGTTAATGCCTGTACTAAACTATTGAGGTCTATACCTTTAGTCTATAACGAAAAACAAGAGAGAAACGGGTTATCAAATTTTGTACTAAAACGGTGGCGTACCTATGCGCCTTAAATCTTCTGGATTAAAATCCCTAGTCAATTTTCCAACTAGAATAACCAACAAGACCAAAACATGCCTTGATCACGTCTACACCAACATACCCAAATCCGAAATTATTAAGGTCGAATCGACAGAATGGCATGTGTCTGGTTTCACTCAAAGCCTTGATCATTTTAACTGGAACGACCTACTTAAAAAATCAAATTGTCCAAAATTCATCCTCGAAGCGCTGTTGAATTGTATAAACCACTTCTATAACATTCACTTTCCCATAAAAAAATACCCCGTGAGAAAATATTCATCTGCTTGGGCCAACGATGATGTGCGCAAAAAACGCCATGACATACGTGAATTAAAACAGCAACTATCTTGTGATTCAAACAACGCAATGCTGACCAACAGGTTACTTGAGCTTGAAAAATCGTATTATACCAAACTAAAGGACACTCGACGAAAGTTCATAAACAATTCTATATCAAAAACAAAAACCGATATGTGTCGTAGCATATGGCGAGTTATAGCATCCGAAACCGGGCGAGCAGCTAACAGGGCTGGTGGCGCCCTCGATGTGCTCGTGAGCAAGTCAGCTGGAGACAGTCACAGCGAGCGAGCGCGCTCAGCGGCTGTCGCTCTCAACCGCTTCTACATACAGACCAAAAACTTAAACGCGCACCCTCACCATGACTCGGCTATTAAATACCTCGATTCATACTTAAACACAGTATCCGTACCAGCATTTGTAATTAAATCTATCTCCTTGACGGAACTAATAAATGACCTGACAATCGCATCAACAGAAGCCGAATATGTATTATTTGCCGAAGACGGCTGTGTCATCGTCGCAGCGAACGACTACGAAACACTGAAGTCGAAAATCGCCCGAGTTATGAACAGTATCACAAAGTGGTTCACTGCAAACGGAATGTTACTTAATGTCGAAAAAACAAACATAGTGCACTTCCAATCAAAACATACAAGGGGTCATGAGTTGAATGTCACCTGTAACGGGCTGCTGGTACCTCAAGTGGACCAGGTTAAGTACTTAGGATTTTCGATAGACTCCGGCCTCACGTGGGCACCGCATATTGACGTCACGAGTGGACGACTAGCGTCAGCTTGTTTCGCCCTATCGAGACTTGCCCCAACTCTGTCTAGCGAAAACCTTAAAATGGCGTATTACGGGTACTTTCACTCAATACTAATCTACGGAATCGATATGTGGGGTGACGCGGCTGATCACGACAAAGCGTTCAAAAAACAAAAACGGGCTATACGAATAATAGCTGGTAAAGTCTGGAACCACCCTGCTAAGGACTTATTTATAAATTATAAAATACTCACGCTTCCTAGTTTATACATCTTAGAAATAGCCAAGTATGCTAGACGTAATTTGCACCAGTTCCGCACAAACGCAAACATGCACGATGTCAATACCAGACGGCGCCACCTTCTATACGTTCCCGCGAGGAGACTGGCAAGGGCGAACAAGTCACTACGGGTTATGGCCCCGAAGGTATACAACAGTCTTCCAAACGAAATAAAATCAGCCCCCAGTGATACTGTATTTGTTAACAAGTTAAAGAATTTGTTGGTCAAAATGGCGTGCTATACAACTGAAGAGTTTTTTAACAAAATCGCGTTGACCCAAGTTACTGCGAATATAACAAGCACAGTTGATGTAAGAGGATGGCAAACGGCCACCACGTAAATTTTATTCAATGGAAGCAGATAAATTGACATAACAATATAATCTGAAAATTATAAAATATACAAAATAAATTAATTTATAATTATAATACAATCACTTGTACATTAAGTACGTATCTAATATAGTAGATAGTAATAAGTATGAAACATAATATAATATAATGTGATAAATTATGATATACTAAACCAATGACCTGTAAAGATTTTTTGCCAATAAATGATTGAATTGAATTGAATTATTATATCATCCACTAGCTTTTGCCTGCGGCTCCGCCCGCGTCGAAGAGATTTTCGTGGAAATAAGGAAAACAAAAGAATATGATTTTTTGAACGACAATATGCAACGGTCACCATGTTTTACCAAAGTGCTAATAAATACCAACGAAATAAGCCTAAACTCGAAGGGTCTGCTGTTGTCCGTTGAGGAGATCCAGTACCTACCTTCCAGTCCCATCATCAGACCCTGGGCACCATGTTTTACCAAAGTGCTAACAAAGACCAATAAAATAAACCCAAACTCAATGGGTCTGCTGTTATCCATTGAGGAGATCCCGTACCCACCTCCCACAGTCCCGTAATTAGATCCTGGTCACCATGTTCTACAAAAATATTCATCAATACCGATCAAATAAACTTAAACTTGAAAGGTCTCCTAAAAAAACATTTACCAGCGGATGATTGAAACCCCGACGACGAGACTACATACGTACGACTACGCAAGGCGTACATACCACACGATTAACTAAAAATCTTATTGAGTGCTTAAAGTTACTAGTTTATAAGTTATATTGTATTACTAACACTGTATGGATCCTGTCCGAAATAAATGATTTTATTATTATTATTAAATAATTTTTAAAGTCAGTCCGTAGTTCTAGATATTACCCATTATATACAAACAAACAAACAAATCTTTCTTCTTTATATAATAGTGTAGACAAACTTTAACGTGAGTTGATTTGAACCAGACTGCGCCAAATTCAATATTTTGAAACATGCAGCGCCATCTAGTGTATTAAAATAAAACAATTTCAACGCTAGCTTACAAACAATTTCAACGCCAGCTTACTGAGCCGTTATCCAGGATAGCTTCCCAGAGATGGCGATTTCTAAGCACTTGAAAATAAAAATATTTTAGTTATTGGTCTTTGCTCAGTCAAGAAATAAAATTTCAGCTTTAATATTTTTTTTACAGAAGGAAATATTTTTTCTGAAAATAAAATAAAAAAATAAAAAATAAAAATTGAAAACAAATTTTACTAGTCGGGGTTTGAACCCGCGACGATCGACAATGCTACGGCGGCGAACCTTCCATATGTCTCACTAAAATTCTCATTGCGCTGCTCCCTTTTGTCATAGCGTGATGATACATAGCCTTAAACCTTCCCGAAGAAATGCTTTATCTTTCAGTGAAAACTGCATCAAAATCCATTGATTGGTTCTCGAGTTGCAAGCGAACGAACAGACAGATGGACAGACAGACAGACAGACGTTGTATTTTATATGTATAGAGATAGAGATAAGAGTTGCAATCTTCTGCAGCTCATCCAACGGTAAAGAAGGAAGAGCTTTAGTAATTATTATACATTCAAGCTCTTTTACATAATTTAAGAAACGGTTCATAAATAAGATTGAAAATAGTGAAGGTTACCTTCAGTACAGAAGACCCTAGACGTAGGTCGCAGGTGGCTGGTGATGTGGTACCCAGGGTCGCACTGGCAGTATGCGTTGTGATTGACCTGGGCGCACGAGGCGTGTGGGTCGAAGGCTTGGCAGGTCTCACGGTAGAAGCATTGCTCGCCGAGCTTCTTCGCTGAAATAAGATCATCGTCAACAGTTACGTAGTTCCCACTCTGTGAAAAGTAACGATTATCTACAGGAATTTGTGATGGGTTCTGAATGAAATTGTAGTCACGAGGGAATAGACCGCGGTGTCAGGGTATGGGAAACTGACCGAGTTAATATATAATGAGGTTTGCGAGATGAAATGTCGAATATTTTAAATCTTAGTTGCGAAGTAAGAAGCGTCTCAGAGTTAAGCGAGGGCCACAGGCAACGACGGCGACGCCCCAAGCGAATTCGCTCTGCGCATACAAAATACAATTTTGTATGAGCTTGACGCCACCGACAACGCTTGCAGCGCAGAGCAAATTCGCTTGGAGCGCGTTACCTGTGGCCCTCGGGTCGGGTTATATCTGTCTAAAGATGGCTGCAGATCGCAAATAAAACATGTAATTCTAGTAGGAAGCTGTGCGAGTCGGACTCGCGTACAAAGGGTTCCGTATCACAACACAATACGGGTACAGAACCCTCAGAACATTATGATAAATAACAACAATATAGATGTCATATCAACATCAAGGCTACAAAAAACAAGGCGATAAAATGGTAAGTAGCTCCTGACAAAAAATTTGGTGCCGTCTACCTACAGAACCCTACTTTCTATTACTTTTTGTTTTTACAATATGATAAAATTTAAAACTTGTATGTAAGAGCCTAACCAAAACCAATAAATTTGAAATAATGCAACGTTTTTGGGGTTTGTTGTACGGGGACCTGCCTTAATTATTTAATTTTTATATTTTATTATTTGTCATCAAAATAGAGGCCATAGTAACACGTATTCTGTGCAAATTTCAAGTTTCTGCCTGTTACGGTTTAAGCTGTAGACCCCTGTGACAGACGAACGGACAGAGAGACAGACAGATAGCAGATGCTTAGTAATAGGGTTCCGTTGTGCACCCTTCGGGTACGGAACCCTAAAAAGCGTTGTATAAGAGTATAAGTCTTTGACTAAGCGGATGTTTGGTATTGGTCACTGCATATTAAAGTGGCATAGCTCCTTCACGCTTCCTGATTCCTAACACCGAACTAAAACGTAATTGTTCTTATCAATTGGACCCTGCCAAGCTCTCTGATGGCAAATTCCGCTCAGAATCAAATCCTTTTTTTTAGAAACCCTGACTTATTTTAGACGTCTGTTTTTATAGAAAGCTTCCTGAATAACGTCTGACTTTGATCCAATGTACAGATGTATATTATGAGTTAGTGCGGATGATCCTAGATGGTCAGTTTACGGGAATCAGCAGATCGAACTTCGAGACGCTTCTTACTTCGCAACTAAGACTTATATATTCGACATCTCGTACAAAATGCGAAACTCACCAACACCGTATAGGTTTGAACCCAGAAACATCTCGGCCACTTTGCGTATCCTGACAAACATCGACACTCACGTTTAGCGCAGCCCTTGGCGGGGCCCAGCCGGACCGGGTGCTTGGGGTCGCACTGGCACGTGGAGGTGGCGGGGTCGCAGTACACATGCTGCAGCTTCTGGTTACACGTGAACTCGCACGGGGACCCGAGGTACAGGCCCTTGGCTGGAAGTGACAAGGATTGCGTCAGGGGCAGGGGGAGTAATGCGCGCGCTGGTCTGCCTGCCTCCGCTCAGAGACAAGCTGTGCTCGCTCCGTCGTCGTCCCGATACATCGAGACTGTCACTGTTATTGACTAGACGACGACGCCGACCATGTCCCGGTATCTGCGCAGACGCACGGCACGATGAACAACACGGGCGTTGGCGACTCGAACATTGTGAGAGCGGATAAGTTCGCGGGGTTCAACACATAAACTATGACTTCCGCAGAGATTAATTAACGTATAATAATAATAAAGTACTTCTTCCACTACAACTACGGAAATGTATTTTTATCTAAGTAAGGTAATAGATATTTATGGTGTATTCTTTCTTCTCGTCCCGATTAGACTTTAGCATGGTGATGGCAGGCTAGTGCACCATGGTGCGGCATCCGCTCCGTGGCAAGCTTCCTCACCTAGTCGGGAGTTAGTTCATCGCTGGAGTTTGCATGCTGTTATCAACGATTAGATAACGATGTAGTATATGTAGGTAGGTAGTTTTAACTTTTATGATGATTGCTGTTGTTTTGCGAATGTGGGTAACGGGAGATTGTCATTCTGTTTTCCGAGAAATATAAAGTGATACGTACAACGGTTTTTTATTTAATTAAATATCTAAAAACACGATATTTTTGGCGACGAGAAAGAAATTCACGCGTATCGAGTAGTGTTCAACATAATTGTGTTGAAAATGGCAAACAATATTATTGGAAACAGTCTCACGTTCGACCACCGAGTGCAGGAGTGGAGCATTTTTAAAAGTCGGTTTAATCAGACGTGTCTAGCAAATGGAATTAACGAAGAAACCGACAAGTCTTTTGTAAAACGAAGAGCTTTACTACTGGCGGCTTTGGTGGAGGACACATACCGTGTCGTGAGAGATTTGGCTTTCCCCAATGACGTGGAGAACACGGAATTTTCTGCAATTTTGGTGCTACTGGATACCCATTTTGCTTCCAAGAAAAGTAGTTTTGCTGAGCGATATGCCTTCTACAAAGCAGAACAGCGAGTCGGAGAGGATTTAGCTGAATGGGCGGCGCGAGTGCGTAACTTGGCGTTATACTGTGGGTTTAAATCGGAACTAGACACAGCGTTAAGGGATCGTTTCGTTCTTGGGTTGGAAAACACCAAGGAAAAGGAAAAGCTTTTTGGTGAAGATGTTAATAGCCTCACTTTCAATAAGGCGGTAGACCTGGCGAAGAGCATGCGGTGTGCGCGGCAGGGGGTGCAGTCTTCACGCACCGAGGCCGCGGCCGCGCTCGCTCAACCGGTATTCGCTATGCAAGCTGATGTAGGCGGTGCGCGAGCGGGACCATCATCGGTTACACGGAATGTAAAGTGTTGTGACGTGTGCGGCTATAAAAGTCATTCGCGAGACCAGTGCCGTTTCGTTAACTATAATTGTCAGAAATGCCATAAAAAAGGTCATTTGAAGCGTATGTGTAAAGCTCAAGTGAAACAAAATAATTATTATATGGCGGCGGACGATGACGACACTGTAGAAGGTATTTATGATCTTTATAATATCAAAAGCGTGAACGGTGACCCGATGAGTCAGAGCGTTATGATAGCTGGCGAAGATATTTTATGTGAAATTGATAGTGGGAGCGCCGTTTCAGTTTTGCCCGAGTCTATCTACGATAATTGTTTTAGAAACAAATATAATTTAGAACCTTGTAGGGTGATTTTAAATTGTTATAACGGAAGCAAAATTTCACCGTTAGGTTACGTGTCTTTATTAATCACATACGAAAACCGCACGGAACCGATAAAGCTATTTGTTATTGCAACACAAAACAAACAACCCACCTTGCTAGGTAGGGATTTCATAAGCAAGTTTAATTTACAGTTATGTAGGGTGGATTGCAATAATATAACGAGCGAGGATGTAGGTTCAATGTTGACAAATAAATATTCAAAATTGTTTTCAGATGAATTAGGAAAATTTAATAAGTACAAAGTTCACTTAAAAGTGAAATCTGAGGCAGAATTCAGATTTTTTAAGCCTCGTCCGGTTCCTTTGGCATTGAAGACTAAAGTTGAGAATGAATTAAAACGTTTAGAAGAATTAGGTATTTTGGAAAAAGTTCAACATTCAAACATTGCTACGCCAATTGTTCCAGTGTTACGCCGCGATGGCGAGGTAAGAATTTGCGGGGATTATTCAGTTACCCTCAATAAAGTTTTATTTTTGGACAACTACCCCATTCCTCGTATTGAAGATTTGTTTGCGAAGCTGCACAATGGAGTGGAGTTTTCTAAGCTAGATCTGGCTAGGGCCTACAATCAGCTAGAATTAGACGAGTCTAAAAACCTAACTTGCATCAATACTCATAAGGGTTTATACCGTTTTAATCGTTTGGTCTTTGGTTTAAGTAATGCACCCTTTATTTTTCAACAAACCATGGAAAATTTGTTAGGAGATATTGAGGGTACCTGTATATTTTTAGATGACGTTTTGGTAACGGGGGAAACAAAAGAAATCCATATTCAAAGATTAGAGCAAGTTTTGAGTAGATTAGAAGATGCAGGTTTGAGATTGAAGCCCGATAAGTGTAAGCTGTTTCAAAAATCTGTAGAGTACCTTGGGTTTGTAATAGATAAACATGGGCTGCACAAATCAAAAAATAAAATTGAAGCAATTTTGAATTGTAAACCACCCAAAAATGTTAACGAATTAAAATCATTTTTAGGGATGGTTAATTATTATAGATGTTTTGTTCCTAACACGTCTAGTTTGCTTAGTCCATTACATTTATTATTAAAAAAGGGTGAAAAATGGATTTGGGAAGAGGCACAGGAAAATTCATTTAAAAGAATAAAAAAAGAAATGGCTGATGAACGAGTTTTAGCTCATTATAATCCAGAGTACCCGACAATAGTGACTTCAGACGCTGGGCCTGAAGGGTTGGGAGCTTTACTAGCTCAACGGCAGCCGGATGGTTCAGAGAGAGTGGTGGCTTATGCATCACGCTCTTTGTCTAAAGCAGAACGTAATTATGCACAAATACAAAAGGAAGCGGCTTCCATAATATTCGCAATTAAAAAGTTTCATCATTACTTATATGGTCGCACGGTTCCATTTATTTTGCGTACGGATCACAAACCCTTAATTACTATATTTGGGGGAAAAAAGGGTGTACCTGAATTAGCAGCGAACCGTTTACAACGATATGCTATATTTTTATCAGCGTACAATTATAGGATTGAATACGTTAAAAGCGAGAATAACGTAGCAGATTTTTTATCTCGATCAGTCAAAGTCGATAGATTCGATGAGTCAGATATGCTAGGTACAGACTACACCTTGTACGTTAATTATTTACGTGATTCCTTTTTGAAAGCGGTTTCTGTTAATGACATAAAGGTCGAAACATCTCGTGATAACGTATTACGGGAAGTGATGGAGTTAATAAAAAAAGGGTGGCCCAGTAAAATAACGAACGAGGATTTAAAGCCATATTTTAATTGTAGGGTGGAACTATCTTTAGAGAATGACTGTATCATGAGAGGTCATAAAGTCGTTATTCCTTCGAAGTTTCGTGAGCAATTGTTAGAAGAATTGCACAATTCGCATTTTGGTGTGGTAAAAACTAAAGCTGAAGCCAGGTCCCATATGTGGTGGCCTAATATTGATAAGCACATAGAACAAAAAATAGGGTCGTGTAGTTTATGTAATGCGTTGCGTTCCGATCCACCACGTGCCTCCTTACAGCCGTGGCCGTATCCCGAGCGAGCCTGGGAGCGAATTCACATCGATATGTTTTCTTTACACGGTAAACAATATATGGTCGCAGTAGATGCGCATTCCAAGTGGGTGGAATGTTTTTTACTGCCTACTACGGACAGTAGTTCGATCGTAGCAAAACTAGAGGAAATGTTCAGTCGTTTCGGTTTAATTCGAACATTAGTAACGGACAACGCAACTAACTTTTGTTCAAACGTATTAGAGAGTTTCTGTAGTGCAAACGGCATCAAACACATAACAAGCGCCCCCTATCATCCAGCTTCAGAAAACAGCGTCAAAACAATAAAAAAAGTTTTAAAAGTCATTATAAAAGAAAACGAAACTCAGACTTCAATTGTTAAAAAATTAAATAATTTTTTGTTTGGGTATAGGAACTCTGTGCACTGTACGACAGGTTTTTCGCCAGCTCAGCTTCTAATAGGTCGCCCCTTGCGATGTAGGTTTGATCTTATGCGGGTCCCCGTTTGTGCTGAACATAATGAGCCATCAGCAGTGTCGTTAGCGTCCGAAGCTAAACGTATTGTTTGTTCTAAACAGATCTCACAGCATAATCAATACGGAGGCCATAGAAAAGTGAAGTTTATAGTTGGACAAAAAGTACTGATAAAACATTTTTTCTACAATGGCACGAAACATCTGTGGAAGATCGGTGTAATTAAAGAAGTAATTGGCTCAAGAATGTTCATTGTTTTTCTACCAGACTTAAATATTAGCATTAAGAAACATGTTGATCAATTGTTAAGATACACGGGATCAGAATTGGCGGATCTCAATGATGGCGATTTTAGTACTTTTGAAGATTGTCTTGATCAATCTCTAGATGATGACGATCGTGAACGAGTAGAATCATCCACGTATCCAGTTCAAACTGTTAGTGATGTGTGTACTCCTGGGAGTATTTCGTCACCACCATCGCCTGCGTCTGATCCAGGGTTGGAGAGGAGTGAGGCAAATGAGTTAGTTTTGGATGTAGCATCGACGTCCGAGGATAATGCTAATTCTGGTCCAGTGGAAGAAGAAGCATTTTTAGATTGTCGTCCAGATGATATTGTTTCCGAGTCTAATTCTGATGAGGCCATTCGCCGTCGTCCTCCCCGAAGGACGAGAAATCAGAATCCTTGTTATAAAGAACCTAGGTTAAGATAAATTGTATTTTTAGTATTTTATTTAAATAGTGGTGGAGGGATTGTAGTATATGTAGGTAGGTAGTTTTAACTTTTATGATGATTGCTGTTGTTTTGCGAATGTGGGTAACGGGAGATTGTCATTCTGTTTTCCGAGAAATATAAAGTGATACGTACAACGGTTTTTTATTTAATTAAATATCTAAAAACACGATAGTTTTGAAGCGGAATGCGGTATAGTACGAGTGGATTGGGCACGTGTGTCAAGTACTTCGCAAAGGTAGTAAGTAGTAAGTCAGGCCGTCTTTGAGTTCTAAGGAGGTTGAGGTGACAAGTTTGGAGTCTACAAAATGGCGAAGGTAAGCAAAGTTCACAGCAATTAAGTAGAGTTTAGGCGTTAATCGGCGTAACACGATATTGACTTCAGAACTGAACACTGTCTGAAGGTGGCACCAGCACGTCCTTGAATTTAGTGAGATATATACCTATACTATTCGCATCTGTTGGTGGGAAAGCAACGCCTGGCAACACTGTCTAGCGCTTCTCTCCTCTTTTCTTTGTTACCGTGTGAAACGGATGAAATGGTGGACTAAGATTCAAGATTCAAAATGTTTATTTGTAAAATAGATACATAAAGTATACGTTTTACATGTCAAATCTAATCTGTATAAACATAATATTTTATAATGAAACAAATATGATACTTACGGCAAATATATTTAAAAAAAAACTATATTTAAGTTGGGCTACTAAAGTTATACACAATGCATAAAATAAAGACTTATTGGAATAAGAATATAATTATAACTACATAATGCAATTAATAAATAAGTTGATAAATAAACTGAATAGACCATAAATAAATATAATGCCTAGCCAAATATATACTAACATAAGTAAAAAATTAATATATTGTATATACATACATAATGCAATGAATAAATAAGTTAATAAATAAATAAACTTCAAATAGATATAATGCCTAAATCCGCCCATTCGATTAATCTTGCTAAGAAGAAGGTCAAGAAACTTAGCAGATCATGTCTTTTTTTATCAGTATTTTTTTTCTCAATATGGCTTAATATGAGTCTTTTTAACTTACATAAAATTATACAAAGCAATGTATTAAACTTTAATAACTAAAGGATAAAAATATAAAAGACAGAAGGAAATTGTGTCATGAGGGAAAAAAAATACATCTTAGTCTACCTGTCTAATGAGGTACTAAGTTAAAATACTAAGCAAAACATCATCCACCTGTCTCATATAGTTTATCTTTTTTTATAGTCAGATTATAACTAATAAATGCTAAAATAAAAAGTACACCAATCTAGCAGTATCCTCATCAGTAATCTGCCTCATCCGTCTAACAGCGTATGCGGCTGAACTTAGTCTACCACAGAGGCCTTATAAGTGGGGACCCCACTGAAGACGAGAGTCTATAGTAATGCCTAAGAACTTCGTTTTGTTGAGGGGTGGGGGGGGAGGGTGACTCTAACACAAATTAGCAATTTATGGCTTAATATTTCGCCAACGGATCCTTAAATCGAAAAATGGTTTTCACACACCCATAATGTTTTGAACGATCTATCTGACGATATCCCACAAAATAAGACAGACGAGAAAAAAGAATCATCCTCACTTTACGTGTATGGGAGGACGTTTTGTCGGCGTGATTAATATGTATTCCCACACCAAATTACAGCTTTCTAGTCCTTATAGTCTCTGAGCTAAGCCGCGGACCACAAACCGTGCCGCGGACAGACGGATGGTCGGACAGACAGACGGACACGGCGAAACTATAAGGGTTCCGAGTCGGAATACGGAACCCTAAAAGCGCAGGAGACTATATACGAATACGAGCTATCCCGAGGGCGAGGTGTTCCCGAGTATGAACTGTTCGTACAAGCATCGCTAGGGGGTTTGTATAATTAATGATAGTTATACAATTACCGGAGCGAGTGCGGCGTACATACAAGGTTCGCAACTGGGCCGCTCTTGGCTTGACCATACGTCATGTAGAGACCTAGGTACATTCTGTGCTGGGCGCTAATAGTGCCACAATCATGAGGAACGACTTCTCCGACGAAACGAACGTGGTTTCCGAACTGTATCTCGGAACGTTGAGGGATATGAGCAGACAACAGACCTTTGTCGTTGCCGGCGGTTGTGAGGCCCCGCGCTGTATAGGGGGCAACCTCGATGTCATCACAATCCTAGTTCGTTCTCACGAGCCGGCTCCGTATTGAGGGCAGGAGTCCTATCTTACGAGTATCTATCGCCTGTGGACCGGAGGCCACTACTTCCTTTGGAAACTAAACTCTATATTTACTTCAGTGACCTGCCCTTATTGTGTTCTAGTTTGCCCCCACCTTGCGCCATGGGCGTAGCTAATTTCTTATGGAGGGGGCGGTCCAAGGATCCAACAATGAAAAATAACATGTTGACCTCCCATAAGTAATATTCTAATAATTGACTCGGAGCTGGGCTTGCGTTTGTCGGGAAGACGATTTTTTTTACGAATTTCATAATAATTATTTGAGCACTTACTGAGTCTTCATTATGAATTTGGCTGCATAAATTAATGTCACCTTGTATTTTATACGGATAATTCGTAACAGATACACAAAGTAAATATGGCGCGAATATTTATTTTTTCGCGTATGAATAGGGGTCTTGGGATCAACCTTAGCTGCATGGTTTGATGTTAGCATACCCACAACAGTGACCCATTTGCATCAAATCGGTAAGATAAAAAAGCTTGAATAATGGCTGCCTCATGATGTGACTGATCTCTAGCCTCTTTGAACCGGTACAGAAATGATGAACAGTGGATTCTTTACACAGATCGCAAGCGAACAACGCAATGGCTGACTCCAGGTCACACGCCACTACAATGCCCTAAGCCGAACCTTACCGACAGAAAGGTGATGGTAACATGGTGTAATTCACCACAGCTTCCTTAGATCCGGTCAAAGTCAAGCCGGTCAAACTGTACTGAACTTCGAACTAACCGACTCGTCAACCGATCCTCGCCAAGTGCTCCGTGATAACGCAACACCTCACACAGTCACACTGCTCGAGGACCTACAGTTGGAGACCATCCGCCATCCTCCATTTGTCCCGCGATTTGGACAATATTTTACTTTTTCTTCTCAGGAAGAGGAAGCAGTACAGAATGCGAATTTGGTCAAGTGCGAGTCGGACTCGTGCACAAAAGGTTCCGTGCCACCCCACAATACGGATGCCGAACCCTAAAAACAATATGGTAAATAACAATATAAATGTCAAAGGACATCAAGACTACAAATACCTCGCTAAAAAAGGGTAGCGCCCAACGAAAATATGGCACTGTCTGCCTACGGAACCCCACTTATTATTGTCCTACCTACAATCTGACAAAATTGAAGACTTGTATGTATTACCTATTGTGTATAAGTAAGAGCCAAGACCAACAACGTTTAAATAATGCAAGCTTTTCGAAGTTTCTATCATGGGGATCAACCTATTTTTTTCAACGTTTTCTTAATTGCCGTAATAGAGACCATACTAACACGTATTATGTGAAAATTTCAACTTTCTACCTATTATGGTTGAAGCTGTAAATTCCTATGACAGACAGACGGACAGCGGATAGTAATTGGGTCCCGTTAACGTTGGGTTGGGTCCAGTTTGGGTACGGAACCCAAAAAAGATTTTCTAAAATGATAACCCTCCAAATTAAACAGATCCCAGCTACGCCTTCTGGATCACTTAGCTGTATTATCGACACGGTGCAGCGGCGGAGGGGGGTGGGAGGTAGGGGGCTGACGTTATGTAACGAGACGAGATGTTGTCTCCGAGAGCTCCGGCTGTTGGCGCCGCGCCAGCACCGGGCCCAGCGGCGGAGCAGGCGGTCGCAGTAGGGCCGGACAAACAGACAATAACTCTAATGAAACCAGAGAACTAGTGTCCGACAAGGTTCACACACGCAGCATCAAGGTGTTCAATAAGATTACTGATTGTTGTGTGTTATCGCATTCTTATATTGAATTCGCAAACAGAGAGAATGCTGCTTTCTACCCTCACCTCGGTTAACAAATCAAACGCCGCCGGAGCTACTCGTCAAGTGGGACATTCGGGGAGCAGGATGTAACCGACCGAATTCCTTGATTCTATTAGATAAAACGGGATAATGGATCTCTCTTTTTGGTTTCCTTTTCTTCTGCATCCAACTCAGCTGTTGTGTTTTTCTATGTATCCGTACATATAGTTTACATATTATTTATATATGTATGTGACGTGAATATATATCCTTCTTCCTACTAATCATCGCACTACTATTATTATAAATGCGAAAGTTTGTGCGTGTGTGTGTGTGTGTGTTTGTTACTCTGTCACGCTGAAACGGCAAAACGGACTTGGATGAAATTTAGAATGGATATAGCTTATACCCCAACTTAACACATAGGTTACTTTTTATCCCGGAAAAAAGCATGTCGTTAAACCGAAGAACACGCGGGCGAAGCCGCGGGCAAAAGCTAGTTAGTTTATATAACTATTATATTCAAGTATTTGTGTGTAATGGTTTTTTGTATAGTTTGTTTTTGTGTTCACCGCCTTCGCGTTTTTCCCGTACAATAATTCAACCCAAAGTTTGTCTGGAAGAAATCGCTTTAAGCAATAAGGCCCCCAATTGTAACAATCTTTAACATTAGCAATATTTTATTTTTTATGTATTTTTAATGAGATTCACAATAAAGAGTATTTGTTTGTTTGTTCCTTCACAAAATCAAAGGGTCATGTATAGGTAGATAACATTAAGTTCTATTACTTTGTACCCGTGCAGCTCCTAGAAAACATACAGAAGCTGAATTAAACCATTTCACACCAAAAAAATGGGCATTGATAAGTGCATTATGATGATTTAGGTCGAGTTTGTCCCTTTTGTCATATGAAGTAAACGTGTAAAAACAAGAAAAAGAAACGTGAAAATAGATCTAATTCAAGTTACATCTTATATTGCAAATTAGAACGCGACTAACTCCATTTAAACCATTGTGTACCGCCAAAAAATTTACTTAAACCATTTTGTCATTATGTCTATCTTCGGTGTTTTTAAAGATATCGAAATTCCAGTTAGACCATATTGTAAAGAATTTTGTACTTACAGTATCTTTAACACAATGATAGAATTAATCATAAGCTATTACAGACTAAAATGAAAGCGAAACGAATAATTCCGTAGGAAATTTTGAGTGGTTTGTGACTTGATCGTTTTAATATCGCAGTCCAACTCAGGTCTCGGATCCATCTCACAGGCTGAGTGATGACAAGCACCTGGTAGTTGGACAACAGCTGGTCACAAGTGAAGGACGCACCTGATATGTTGAGCTTGGCCTCGTCATAGTAGTCGAGGTCGGGCTGGTGCGGGTCGTCCTCGTCCTCCGGCAGCACCACGGCGTGAGGACGCCGGTGGTGCGTGGCGTTGGGGGCGCCGGTCACCACCAGCAGGAAGCACACCGACAGGGGCCAGGTCAGCGCCGCCTCCATACCGACATCACCGCCGCGCTCCGGCGAGGGGGGGCGCTGCAACAAGGACCTGGCGTCAGTGCCGCTGCCGAAGTCACAGATGAGGGAACACAAATACCTCAGCTCGTAAAGGATTCTGCGCTCCATCTCGTTTTGGAAGGGAACGAGAAGAAAGCTTGGGAAGCTCTTAAGGTGCTAACGGAGGATCTCGGTGCAAAATGCACATTGTTTTCTTTACTTTTGAATAAAAAGTATGCAATATATGCGTTTTATAGCAATTCGCACAAACTGCTTGTTAATAGTTATGTGATCACATGAAAATTATTAAATTTTAGGCGTTACATTTTAGCTGCATTACATTACAACTGTAAATACGTTACGATTTTAAGTTTGTTCATGTAATGCAAGTTAGCTAGAGTTCTTAATCTGCGAGCATTGCTTCATTACAGCGGTCCTGATATTTCCGTTCCAACCATCACAGATATATCCTGATAGAACCTTTCTCCTTGCTCGTCACTGAAATCGAGATGGGAGTTGAGAAATGTGACATGTTGCAAGTAATTAATATTTAGGTACCTTTTTCTCTCTTTCACCTATTGTATATCAGTATATCACAGACACAAGAGCTAATTTAAAAAAACTGTGTCATATTAGTTTTTCTCAACCTACAATTATTAGTAAGAATTACCGCTGCTTAGCTTGAAGACAGTTTTCGCGGCAGTATAGTAACGAAGTTAAAAACAAAACTGTTACAATTAATCGGCTTTACAAGTTAACGAGTAATATTCAACTTAGTTAATCTTGATGTTCAGTTTATACATTTTCATACATCTTTGTTCAAATCTTAACTTATTTGAATGGTAAGGAACGCTCAAGCGGGAATCCTGCTCGCACTTGATCGATTTTTTCATGTTTTATAGGTGTGTATGGAAAGTTATTATCTAATTTAGTTAGTTTCAAAGTATGTGGAAAGGCCTCCACTACTATTGTTGCCGGGGGGCCACCACACCCTATGATACATCTTTGGCTTTAACAAAAACTCAGCAATTATAAATTTCGGCAACACTTTGCTCTGATATCGAGATGAGCGAGACGTCAGCGAAACAAACAAAAAATATCGAGTTTTTGGTATTTGTAGAGTAGGTACCTACTACAAAAACATAGCGTTATTCACATATGTGAAAGCAAGCTGACCAGATATATTGTAGAAGCAAAAGCAATAATCCTCTATGCAAAGGTTCCCAGTTGGTCCCGCCGCCGTCGTCGTAGCCCAGATGCCGATTTTTCTTGTTTCCCGTAGACCCCTCCCTGCCTAATATTTATACAGGTTGAAAATGAACCCTCTGGCTTTATACAAATGTTTGAATCAGAATCACAAATAGAACACAAAACCGTAAATTCTTTTTTCAAATTTCGAAACAATGGCCAACCGACGACGCGACGCAACATGTGACCCGTACATATTCCCGGCGGTAAATAATGCACATAGGCCATGTACACTATTGTACAAATAGGTTTTGTAGAGCATCATCTCTGTCACCTCACTGGAGTATTAGTGTCTCTTTGCTTGGCGGTCGATATCTCTTTAGGGTTCCGTACGCAAAGGGTAACCAACGGGACCCTGTTACTAAGACTCCGCTGTCTGTCCGTCTGTCACCAGGCTGTACCTCATGAACCGTGATAGTTAGACAGTCGCAATTTTCACAAATGATGTATTTCTGTTGCCGCTATAACAACAAATGCTACAACCGGCCGAGTGCTAGTCGGACCCGCGCACTCCCATACAACAGACATGATTTTTTTGCTGTTTTTATAGATAATGGTGCCCTTCGTGCGCGAGTCCGACTCGCACTTGGCCGGTTTTGTTCTTGTTATTAATCATGACAAAAGTAACAAAACCTGTAAGTATTGTTTAATTTTCGAACATAGAACAGTTTCCTTCGTTATAGCCGAGGGTTAATTTTCAACCGGTATTTTGCAGGTTGTGTTTGTGTGTTCTACGTGTTATTGAGAGCTGACGAAGCACTATTCACTTTGATAGAGTTTACTGCGGAGTAAACATCTCAATGCGCATGTCCTAGTTAGCGGCACAACTACAACATACTATATATATACAAGTACTGTGGCTGTGATCAGTTGCTTGCTCGTTTTAAAATAAAGTTTGTTGGTCTCCTTGCTACTGAATATGAAGAACTTTGCAAGTGTTCACAGCTAAAGTTTCAACCTTTTACATTTACCTCATACATGCAGATGAAAACATGCCAAGTTTGTTCAGTAGCAAGGACCCTAACGAACTGCCACAGGCCATACGTAACCGAGAGAGTTGTAGACGTTTCCCTTAAGGCGGGGCGCGCGGGGCGCGGGGCGCGGGGTAATGGCCGAGAGAGAGCCCATTCAGGGATAAAAAATCGTAAGAAACAAGAACTTACAACAATATTTAAAGTAGGTCATTGAAATATTTTTATATTTATACTACTTTGAGCTGGAAAAGTGGTATAAACAGTAGCTGTCACATTTATGTGTTGTCGTACAGTGGAGACGACATCAAGCTATACACTTGCAGTTCGACATTAGCCCCTACAGAGAAGAATATAAGATAGGTACAAAGTCCGAAGTGTCTAACTTGATGCGATCTCCACTGTACATACAATGTTTTACCTACCAGAGATGTAAACAATTTTACTAATTTGTAGGTAAAAATGAGTGTATGGTATGGTATCATTAACCAATTAGATTCTGAACTTGTGGTGGGATGCATGCACTGATATGAAAGTCCAACGCTGAAGTCCCCCTGTCAACCCTCTGAGCCATCGGCGGACGACGCGTCAGCAACTAAAATCTCTGCATCGCAAGTACATAATATTGTTGTATTTACAGACACAATTGGCAAAAACTTAGGGCCTTTATTAGGAAATAAACTTTTGCAAAAAGTGGTCAATATTTGCATGCCAGGTGCAACTTTTATACAAATTGTAGAATGTTTGCTAAAAATGGATTATAATAAAAATACTACAATTGTCCTGTTAATAGGAAATAGTATTGGTGTAAGTGAAAGAGACCTCATAAAATATCTTGAATTAATGTTAAAGCTTAGTGTTCGAAAAATCATACTTTGTGAATTCCCTTATTCAAAACTACTTACAGGGTCACAAAAAAGTAATTTATATAATTTGAATATGTGCATGCACAATCTTTCAGTTGGTCACAGTGACAAATTACAATATTTTGATACGAATACGTACATTCGGATTTTGTTTTGACGGAAGGTACTTTTTACCTTGCAAATTATTATAAAAAACAATTAGCTACTAAGTTAGCATGCATTCTACCCTGTATTGAACCTGTTACAATGTGTGTAACAGGAATTTTTTCAATACCAGTCATTATTGATGGTATTTTCAACAATAATAATTCTTTTCACAGTTTTGTCCCTATTGACATGGTTAGTACAAGTACTAACAAAATTGTAACAAATTCTTTTTAGATTTAAAGACAACGGGAAAGCCAACTGTATTTAAGCTAGTACGCCAAAATATACAAGGTGGCTTCCTCGGCAAAATACTTTCAATAGAGTTGTTCCTAGAGGAATCGAAAACAGATATTTTGTGTTTAACTGAACACCATTTACTTGAATATAATATGCGGTTTAATGTTAATAATTTCAGTGTTCTTAGGTGCTACAACAGATTAACAATACAAAAAGGTGGCTCCATGATTCTTGTTAAAAATAATGTAATGGCATAGGAAAAAAAAGACATTGTAAAACTTTCTGTAGAAAATAAGGTAGATTTAGCTTGCATAGAAATGAGTAAATATGTAATTCTTTGTGTCTACCGACCCTCGGGACAAGATTACAATATTTAAAAAAAAACAATGGAAGAAGTACTAAAATTATTGTTTGATACGAAGAAAAAAATTATCGTCAGTGGAGATTTTAACGTAGATTTACTAGAAAAGTCGGTTATCTCCACGAAATTAATACAGTTATTCAAATCATTTAATTTGTCTAATGTGTTCTTTGAACCAACTAGAATTACCTAAAATACGGCAACTTGCCTTGACAACATATTCTGTGATTGTGACTACTCAGACAATAAAGTTATTAACCGCTTGCAGTCTGATCACAGTGGCCAAACTGTAACTTTCATACAAAGTGTGAAACAGTTGCCCAAAAAAGCCTTTTACAGGCCTGTTACAACTCACAGACTAGAATGTTTTCAAGCAAACTTAGAACTTAAATTACCACATTTTAATCTTCTTCAAGATGATCCAAATGCTCTCTTTGCAGACCTGTTTAACATAGTTTCCAAAGAATTTGAAAATACGTTTACATTGCGGAAAGTTTCTAACAGTAATAAAATCACTTTTAGTGACTGGGCAACGCCAGGTATTTACAAAAGCAGAAATCATTTATACGAATTGTACGACATAAAATCCTACAATAATAATACTGAATTTATTGAACATTTGAAAATATTCTCGCGTACTTTCAAATTAGTGTGTTTAAAAGCAAAAAGTATATTTCTGAATAAAAAACTTAAAATGGCCAATAACAAAGTAAAAGCAGTATGGAATATCATAAATACTGAAACTGGGAAGAGTAACAAACGGAATAATGAACTAAAATTGAATATTAACAATGAAGTTTTTACAGGAGATAAAGAAGTTGCGAAGGCCTTTGAACAATTCTTTACTGACATTCCTTCCTTGACAACTAAAGGCTTAAATTCAAGTCCAAGACTTGCACAGGATCTTTTCAGTGATCACGTGCCTCAGTGCCATTCTGAATTTGCTTTTAAGCATATTAATTCACAAACTGTCATTAAAGCATTTAAATCTCTTAACTTTAAAAAACCGAGGACTTATGGGGCCTATCTGTTAAAGTTGTAAGCTGTATTATTGATTTAATAGTTCCATATTTAGCTTTAATCTTTAATAAATGTGTAGATGATGGTGTCTTTTCTGATTTAATGAAGTTGAGTAAATTAATCTCTCTTTTTAAATCAGGCGACAATGAAAACCCTTCCAACTATAGACCGGTCTCAGTTTTACCAGTATATAGTAAGATTTTCAAAAAAATTGTTTTTAATCAATTATCATCTCATTTTAACATAAATAAGTTGTTTCACAGTGAACAATATGGATTCACTAAAGGGAGGTCAACCACTGATGTGGGAGTTGCTTTAGTCAAGCACGTATTTGACGCTTGGGAAGCCAGGATGCGTTCGGTGTATTTTGTGACCTCTCAAAAGCTTTTGATAGCGTTAATCATGAAACACTTTTATGTAAATTAGATCACTATGGAGTTAAGGGTAAATCTTTGGCGTTATTTAAGTCATACCTTAGTGACCGGATTCAAAAGGTAGACATTAATGGAGTAAAGTCATCTGGAGCATTAGTCAAAATGGGTGTTCCGCAGGGCTCCATCTTGGGGCCCCTATTGTTTTTAATATACATAAATGACCACCCTTACTTAGTTAGAGACTTATCTAAGATAGTTCTATTCGCAGATGACACGTCACTTATTTTTAAAGTGAATCGACATAACGATATTCTTGATGACGCGAATTTAACTCTCTCTCTCTCTCTGATTCTTGATTGGTTCACTGCAAATAATTTAGTTCTAAATGCAAAAAAGACGAAATGTATAAAGTTTACTTTACCAAATGTAATTCAAGTAGATGTCAGTTTATTTTTGCAGGGGTCCAAGCTGGAGTTAGTTAACGAAACTAAGTTTTTGGGCCAAATCTAAATACACAGTATATTAAAAAAAATGGCCACTTTTTTAAATTTGAAATGGGGAAAGCAGTGTTGCCCACCTTTTTTCCCGAGAATGTATGGGATTAATTAAGTCATTGCTTAAAATAGTGACAGCTAATATAAAATTATACAAACGTGTCTCAAAATATTAAGATACATTTTTCGATTAATACTTGGTTTTATACAAAATCTCATATTTTACCATCGTATATATGTCGGAGAATTGGAGATGTTCTCAAAAGTTGAACGCTCCCATAAGCGTCTTTGATTGAATTGAAGTTTCATCTGTGTCGATAGTTGCATTCGCGGGCTGTCAGTTTTACAGTTAGCGATGCCGGGGCAATTCGTGCCTATTGACGCATTTCCATAAATACCTGAAAGTATAGTGATTTCTGATGTGGAAAGGTGAAGTAGAACAGGATAAACGTCCTTCCCCCTCATATATATTTTTAAAATATTTTTCGCATAATTAAAGGTAAGGACCAAAACTCTGAAAACCTGAAGCTGTTTCACGGACGACGCTCTCTATAGACTAGCCTGTATGTCGATGCGTTAGGGTTCACGCATTTTTGTTTGGAACTCAATTATTTAATAAAATAAGGGTGTCCGTGGGTATGATTCTTGGGAAAAGTGGTTCAGTAGAGTCGGTAGAATATGTGGTTTCATTTAATGGTAGTAGTCTATTTACCTATACACCCGGTTTAAATGTCATAACGTAACACAACAAACAGTAAAGAGTGTGAAACGAGACAAAACGATTTTTGTCTATGGTAGAATCCGTATAATACTAAGGGAATCCCATAGCACAAGGAATACTCGCCTGAAATAAGGGTTATCATACTACTGAGGTAGGAAAATTGATGGAGCTATCGATGTCGATTTTCATTAGAAGAAATAATGTGATTTACATTCTTCTCATGTTTTGTAAAAATATGCTAAACAAGAAGAAAATATGGCAAATTTAGCATAAAATATGCTAAATTTGCAACACTGTGTAGATTATCTAAACGTCATGTGGTGTACATAGCAATAACAAACGCTCCAGCTGTTTTTGACTATCAGCTGTTTGACAAACGTCATTTGGTGGACCACAAAACCATAAACAATATTGAAAAAAAAAAGTCATACTGTGTATTTAGCCAGTGCGAAGTTTTTGGGTATAATAATAATAATAATAATAATAAAATCATTTATTTCGGACAGGATCCATAAAGTGTTAGTAATACAATATAACTTATAAACTAGTGTTAGTAAGAGATCAGGCGAGTAAAAGTTGTATTAAAATTAAATTGACTTGTGGAGCTCTATCCACTTTTTAAGAAGGGGCGAGTCCCACCTGTCAGATAATACCTTCAGGACACTATTGGGGCTGGCCCGAGTTCGACTGAGCAACGACGCACAGCGCTTTCGCATGATTGCCGCGAAACCATCTGTGTGTGCTTCCGCGAACATGACAGAGGCGCTGCAATATCGCGGTAACCCCAACAGCATCCTGAAAGCATTATTATACTGGACACGCAGGTCACTGTATGCCCGCTGCGTGTAGTCCACCCAAAGACTGCACGTGTAAAAGGACTGGCAATATGCTTTGAAGAGCGTCACCTTTACCTGATTCGTACACCGTGCAAATCTGCGGGCAAGCATATTACATCGGACAGCCAGCGACCTGCGCTCCCTCTCTATATCCATACAATCACTGAGGTCCTCTCGAACCCAGTGCCCCAAGTATTTGAAGTGCTTGACCCTGGACAACGAGGTACCGCTGAGTTTGACTTCAGGCACAATAGGATAAGTTTTAGACCCTGCCTTGAATACTAAAAAATCGCTCTTTTTTGCGTTGTACTTAAGGCCATGCGCCTCAACATACGATTGGCATATGGAAAGAAGCCTCCTCAACGCGCCTACCGATGGACTCAGCAGCACCATATCGTCAGCGTAGCTTATGTTATTGACGCTGACTCCGTCTACATGACAGCCGACGTTGGTGCCGCTGAGCTCATCGAGTAGCTTATTGATATACAGGTTAAAAAGACGGGGAGAGGATAACCCACCCTGCCTGACCCCGCATTCCAACCCATATTCATCCGAGAAGGCTCCTCCCCACATAACTTTGTTTTTCTGGTTGTTATACCAATGTTTAAACAGACATATTATCTCGTCTGGTACAGTGGTCTCTCTTCTTAGTTTGTCCCATAACACATCATACGATACAAGATCAAATGCTTTAGAGAGATCTAAAAAGCATGCAAACACGGGGGTATTCCTGGCTGTATAGTACTCGACAGTCCGCTTGAGACAAAAGATAGCATTCTCCGTGGAGAGACCTGAACGAAATCCGAACTGCGCATCATTAAGAAAAATATGCTTTTTCAAATGTCTATCAAGCAGACTGTCCAGAACCTTAGCGATTACAGAAGCTAGAGATATTGGTCTATAGTTGGCCAAGTCAGAAGTGTCTCCCGTTTTGTTTTTAATAATTGGGACTACCACTGTACGCATTAACTTTTCAGGTAGGTATGTATGGCCAAGACACAGCGTATAAAACATGGCAAGCACTCTGGGTAGATGAACTCCTGCGTACTTCAAGTGCTCAATGCTGAGGCTGTCGTGACCAGGACTCTTCCCTCTGACCATGCCTTTGATGACAGTTTCTACATCTTTTGCACTGATAGTGACGCTACGTTCCCTCACAACAGCCTCATCATGAGTCCCCAGAGACGAAGGCCCCAGTGAAGATCGAACTCTAAAATGCTCTTTAAACAGGTTAGCAATGTCAGTGGGCTCGTGTACTCCGGCTACACTCACAGGGAGGGCAGGTCTCTGAATCAGCTTGTTTGTATTTTTCCAGAATTTACTAAAATTTTTATTATGATGGTGCTCAGCAATGATGTCCATTTTTATCTGCCGTTCGTTATTTATAGACTCTCGTCTTCAGTGATAGAATAGAAGCTCTCTGTGGTAGACTTAGTTTAGCCGCATACGCTGTTAGACGCATAAGGCAGATTACTGATGAAGATACTGCTAGATTAGTATATTTCAGTTATTTTCACAGCATTATGTCATATGGCATAATGTTGTGGGGTAGAGCCGCGGATATAGAAGCAGTCTTTGTCTTGCAAAAGAGAGCAATTCGGACTATTTATAACATGAAGTATCGAGATTCATTAAGAGAAAAGTTTAAGGAAATTAATTTATTTACGGTCCCATGTGAATTTATTTATCAAGTTATTAGATATGTCAGAAAAAATATTGATAATCTCCCGAGGCTTGGTGTGGACCACTCTGTTGAAACCAGAAACAAACATAAACTAGCTTTTCCAAAATTCAGACCAGCCAAGGTAGGTACCTCTTTTGTAGGACATGGTATAAGATTTTACAATAAACTTCCAAAGGAGGTCCCTAGTTTGCCTGAAAATAAGTTTAAACTATACACTAAGCAGGGACTACTGGACGATAATGAAGCATGGTGTAATAAATAATAATAATCTTTATCAAAATTGTGAGTCATAATTAGCAAATTTTAATACGAAATGTTTGATTCCTTTAAAGGCTAATCTTAAGCCCTATAAAGTTAATTAATGTGTAAACTGACTTTGCTGTAAAAAGTAATAGACAGTGTAAGACGGATTGACTAAGACCAATATTTTTTTTTCTCTTGGACATAATTCCTATGGTTTTATATTTGCCTTTACTTAAGTAGGTATAAGAAAATTGTATAGATTAAGTTTAAGTTACAAATGAAAAAAAATCATGTTTGCTAAGTTTCTTGCCCTTCTTCTTAGCAATACTAATCGAATGGTGCGGATGGTTAGGCATTATGTTAATATACTATTTATATTCCTATATTTCTTTATATTATGCAGGTTTATAACTTTGTTAAATTTTAGTAGCCCAACCTTATCATTTTTTGGATGTATTTCTCGTATATTTATTTATTAACTTGTTTGTTCGTTGCATTATTTATATATAATATTTTTATTCCTAGATTTCTATATTTTAAGTAGGTGTATAATTAAATTTTTGTAGCCCAACCTAAATATTTTTTGTATGTATTTCCCTTATTAGTATATATATATTTTTCTTTTTATTTTTTTATTCTAAAGATATTTATTGTAAAGATTAACTTTGACTTGTAGAAAGTATACTTTATGTATCTATTTTACAATATAAATATTTTGATTTGATTTGATTTGATATGTATGTGAATGTGAGTGAACCCACGCCACGCGACGTCACGGAGGTATAGTTAGCCACACAAATGTAGATATCAACAGGTCGTAGGTCGCGTGTGGAGGTACAATCGTGTTCACTAATCTTACATTATTGTTGCCCTTGTCGTAACGATTAAACCTGCAATTAGTTGCTTGTCGTGATATTCGAAAATAATTAAAATTAAATGAATGAATGAAATGAAATGAATACTTTATTTTTGTAATGTAAGGTACATAAACACACACTTATCGCACGTTGGGGAACACGACTCGCACACACGAGCATATAGTATTTATGTATATGACATCAGCTCCTTACAAAAGGAATACAAGGACATGCGGCCAATCAGCGTCCTTCCGGCCTTATCGAAAATAATGGAACGGGTTGTGCATGCGCAGTTGATTAAGTATGTAGAATCTGAGAACATCGTTCCTCTGATGCAATCCGGCTTCCGTGGAGGCCATGGTACGGGGACAGCTCTAGCCCATGTCACTGATGAAGTCATTGCTCGTCAGGCTCTGGGCTCGGTAGCATTCTTGTGCTCCCCGACTATTCCAGAGCTTTCGACTGCCTTAACTAAGAGCTGCTCCTTGCCAAATTAAGGCTTCCTACAACATACAACGAGCGCTTTGCAGATTTGGATCCATTTTGTACAAGTAAATCTGTTTTCAAACGCAACATTTTTCAGCGGCTGCTGGATCAACTTTAACCAACTTTCATTACTTGCACAAGACAGACATACAAAACATAACATACCTTACCCATTACTCGTATTCACTATTCACTATTTATAATTAACATTGAACACCGTTAATAAGCTGTAAAATACCACTTAATAATCCTTTGTATAAAACTTGTCATACAATTTTCCATGTAAACCCACCTTTATTTACATCTTTATCTGAGTTTAACTCACCCACACACCCTCACACGTACACATACACACTTATCAATCTACCCACATACTCTCGCAAAAAATTCCTAGTTAGTAACCAAACACAAAGTCTTGCGTCTTTATTGTCTCTAAATTGAATTGTTTAAACTTATAAATTAATTATCATGTTCCCAGTCAATAGTATGTATTTATTGTCTAGCATAGTGAAATCCTTTATTGGCCTTGTTAGCTGATGTTATTATTAGTTTATATTTAATGTATTTGCTGTGGATTTTTGTTCATAAATAAAAAAAAATAAAAAAAAAAAATTACGGACTATTAGAGTCAGCATGCGATTGGTTCCGTTCATATCTCCACAACCGAAGGCAATTCGTAGAACTAGATAACGATGATGGAAGCATATCGACGTCTGAAATAAAAACAGTTACATGAGGCTATCCACAAGGTTCCATTTTAAGCCCACTGCTGTTTGTATTATACACCTACTGCGGATCTTATGCACAAAACCAATTACTGTCAAGTGTACCTTTATGCTGATGATACGCAACTATACTACTCCTTTAAACCTGAAGAAACAGCAATGGCAGTTGCTAAAATCAATGAAGATCTTAATGTCATCAACAAATGGGCCAATGAAAATGGTCTGGTAGTCAACCCGGTTAAACCGAAGTTTATGGTGTTAGGAACCAAACAACAATGTTAGGCTATAAGCGAACTCAGTCCTGCTATACAGATAGTCGTTCAAAAACTCACACCGGCTTGGGTTCGTACCCCGGGTTCCAACACATTGATTTATAACTGTCACTTTTTTTTTTATATGGTCCTAGGTTATTAATACAGGTAAAGTAAGTTAATTAATCACAGTTTGGCGGCAAATTGTGTACATCAATGAAAGTTTGATTATTAACTCTATCTTGCTAGTAGAAAAGAGGATCTGCCGAGTCCACCCAAAATTTGGAGGTCCTACCCCCCCCCAGGACATATGAATACATAGGGAGGGGGAAACTAATAAATAACATTTCACATTTGATAATACCAAACTCGAAGTAGTAAATGATTTCTCGCTGCTTGGATTGCATATAGATACAAATATCAACTGGAAAGTGCACACCCAAAATATATGTTCAAAATTATCTAAATTCGCTTATGCACTCCGCGAAGTAAAAAAGTCCACCGATCTAAAAACGGCTATCGTCACCTACTATGCTTATGCATATGCATGGCTTAGTCATGGCATTATCCTGTGGGGAAACAGCACTAATGCTTCAACCGTTTTTACTCTCCAAAAAAGGCTTATTAGAATATAGTAAACATAAAAACAACCGACAGCTGTAGACCTCACTTTATACAACACGAAATTCTCACACTACCTTGTATCTATGTACTTGAAACCTGTAAGTTCGCCCGAAAGTACCCCGAGTTTTATAAAAAACACGAAGATCTAACAAGTCGTACCCTGAGACCTAGACACGGATTAGCACTACCACCCTCTCAGCTAAAAATGCACTCCTCAGGACCATTATCCATGTCTATAAAAATATATAATAAATTACCAATGTATTTAATAAAAGAAGCAAATGATATTAAATTTTTAAAATTACTAATACAGCTATTGACCACAAAATGTTATTACACTATCAACTAATATTTAAATGATAAATTATAAAATACAAATATATGAAAATAAAACTGGGAATTTAAATATTTTAATAACTTAATAATCAATCTTTAATAATAACAATAATAATGAAAATAATAATAAATAATTAATAATACATAATAATAATAATGATACAAATAAATTTCTTTATTGCGCAAAACTTACATACTAAGATACCTTGCTCTTCCATATAACAGGTAGGTAGCTATTAATTTGCAACAATTTTAAATATTTTTATGTAGCATAATAAGTTGCTTATAGTAGGATCTTCACAAATAATAAATCTATAATAATAAAATGCCGTCTTCTCTTATATTGCTGTGCCTGGACAAGGTCCATAATGATCTAATAATATTAATGTTTTTCACCTGTGTATATACATTATGGAATGCAATAAAATATATGAATATGAATAATGCACATTTTAAAAAACTAGTTTGAGTGGAGTGTCGCTTTAGGTTTCCGTAGTCAATAAGGAACCCTTATAGTTTCGTCATGTCCGTCCGTTTGTCTGTCTGTCTGTCCTCGGCTTAGCTCATAGACTCTTCGTACTAGAAAGCTGTGATTTGGCATGGGTATAATACATATTAATCAGGTCGACAAAGTGGTAAAATAAAACAACGAAAAAAAGTTTTTTTATAGGGGAGGTACTATACGTAAGGTGGGGATGAATTTGTTTATTCTACCCCATAGTATGGGATGTCATTGAATAGGTCTTTCAAAAATATTGTGGGGTATGAGAAAACCATTTTTCGATCCAGGGATGCGTTTGCGAAATATTAACCTTTAAAGTGCAAATTTCTGTTAGAGTCAGCTGCCAGCCAGCTAAACGGTTGCTTTTGGATATGTGAAACAATTTACGGCACTGCAATAGTGTATATAACGAAGTTATAAGAAAAACTATCAAAGCTAAGTAGGCTTTACAAGTTAACGAGTTATAGTCGACCAATCTTATTTTGCAGTTTTGTTTCATACATTTCATATATAAGTTTGTAATTTTTATTTTAATCATTGAAGTCTTATTAATTATGATATTTGAATATTGTTATATATAAATACTAAGAAAACACATTAAGATTTATTATTGTGAGATATATTTCGGGCCATTCGGGCCCGGCATCAGTCACCTGAAGTCTTTTGAAGTCTTATGGTACGGAGCCCTCAGGCGTGGGTTCTACTCGCACTTCACTGGTTTTTTCATGTATTTTTTCGCACTGAATCGAATAAAAACATCCTTATGAGATATAGATGTAGAGGTTTTGTTTAAAAACACGTTGGTATTGGACGATTTTGTATATTGGTGTACAAAGTGGCTGTAATAAAATAACGCGCTATAGACTACAAACTATTTTTTTCCAACATATTTACATATGTGGGTTCTTATGTTATGAAAACGAATGCGTATTATACACACTTCTTTATTGATGGCTCTTGATTGTGTGTAAGATTTTGGCCTAGTGAAGTTGTTTGTCACCTTTGATTTGCCCTTATATATGAAGGCAGCGCAGATCACACTGTCCGCAGGTATGAAATATCTCCTTGCACATTCATTGTCTTTGTTTACTAGTACTGGTATGAGGAAAATGCCAAGGTGACTCTGTAAGAGGAATTCATGAGTGTAAATGATGACGAGTTGATGAAAGTGCTATGTATATAATCGATGGAGGCTACCTCTTGCAAACAGTCAGGTGGAATAAGAGCACTTGTCGAACATACTTTGATGTTTATCAATTGTATGTGAAACATCTGCAAAGCTATTACCAATCAAAGAGACCTACAGTCATTGTGTTTGATGGCCAATTATTTCAGAGCAAAAAATTACATGGAATGTACACTTTACTAGACCTAGTTTGCAAAATTTGCGTTTTTCCAAATTTCCCCCCCCCCTAGAAGGGGGTTGGACCCCTAAATTTTGGACGGACTCTGCAGGTCCTCACTTCTACTACCAAGATGAAGTTATAAGTAAAGTGTCATTGATGTACATATTTTGCCGCCAAAAAATACAATTTTTCCTGTACTATATTTGCAAAAACTAACGAGCCATCCAGCGAGTTCAGAATGCATGCGCCAGGTTTTGCTTTGATGTACCAAAACGGGGACATTTTACGCCTTTTTGAGACAACTACATCTCACAATCTCGTTCACAAGGTTGTGCAAGCAAGGAAACCCTTGTATCTACACTCTAAATTCACGTGGGCCATGTATTCATTATATTCCATATAGCCGGAATAGTCGAAGGAGGCACCTTGACATGATGATCGTTCCGAAACACAAGTCATCCGGTTTTAGAGAACGGAAGTGTGGAACGACCTGCCTCTACCCCTACACGGGTACATAACGGCTATTACATTGGGAAAATACTTTTAGATCAGCAAAAATAAGAATTACCGCAAAAACAAAGCAAATAAAAAAAAGGTCATAAAATAATGCTGCTAAATCATTTAATTAAAAGATCATGATCAATAACGGAATCTGTTCTACTACATATTGTTTTGTATTGTACAATTTTATTTAATGGATGCCTTTTTTTAAGTATTTATTTTGTTATAATATACAGCCAGGAACACAGATCCGTCCGGTCTATAATGCCTGAATGCAGTTTCAGGTGTGACTAAGAATCTTGCCATTGCAATCTTAACCCGATGCACTAGGATGCATTTCACTCAAAATGCACTTGAATTTTTTCACTACAAACGGTGGTTGCGAGCCTCCGGGCTTGCTCCTGGATAAGTTCTAGACATAAATCTCTGCAAAAGACTTGCAGGTGTTGCACAAAAGTAAGAAAATCACAGTTGCATAGCCCATGAAGCCCACGGCGCAAAACTTAGACTTCTAGTAACGTAACGTCGATCCTAGGCTAGCTAGGCTTTCTTAATCTAGAAACGTTCGTGACGAATGTAGAGATCATGTCACGTTTTTTTTTGTATGTGTATATGTGTGTGTGTGTGTGTGTGTGTGTGTGTGTGTGTGTCTAGTTAGTGTACGAACATTTTATGAACATTTTATTTATTTACATTATAAAGCTGTGTGTCATCCGTCACCGTCTTGCCCGCCGGACTCTCAGACGGCGAAAGCAGCAGCAAATATGTTAGCGAAAAGCGTTTTCATACTTTAGTTTTGTTTTGTGGCCGTAGCAACGAAATTAACCCAAATACTTTATCTTGGGTTTTTCATAATAACTCCACGGGTGTGTTAGCACCTCATTTATCGATTCACAAAGTGCTTTTCCTCGTTATAAACGACCCGTCGTCAAATGAAACGATCGATAAAAGTCGCCTGAATATATGTGGCAAATACATGCAATGTCGTAACGGGGAATTCCAGTGAATTTCAGCCAAGGTTGCGGCAAGTACCTTGGGCGTGGAATCACATAAACAAAAATTATGTGCGGCGCGCCCGAAGTGTCGCTACGCTAAGTGTCTTAATAGGAAACCCCAGTAAATTTCAGCGGAATGTGGGCGTGTAATGATATAATTAGAAATTATGACTGCGACACTGCGGCGCCCGTAGGCGAGTTTACGGGCGCCTCGCAGGCGAGCACCCGCTGTGTAACGTTCGACTGCACTTTCGTATGTTGCGACGTATTCGCTGATGGGCTCCAAGCCGCTGTCGATAAGCCTGAGTAAAATACATGATTTTTTCTTCAAAGATAGCACAGTCGCCGCACCTGATTCCATTGTGTGACCGGGAGCTCCATGCAGCGTTGGAGAGTCACCTGCACCGCGGTTTTATCGGTAGCTCGATGGTGCGACGACTCCGACACGAAGTCTTTTAAGATTATATGTAACGTAACGTCGTTCGTAAGCTCACCTGCTCGTAGACCTTTGCTACAGACATTCCTTAATCTTGAAACGTTCGTGACGAATGTAGAGATCATACCACGTTTGTATGTGTATATGTGTGTGTATGTATATAGTTATCGTACACGTACACGTATGTTGTATAGGTAAGATAGTATGACGTGAACATGTCTTTACTACGTTTACTACGACCGTCGTCATGTAGCAGTCAGCATGTCAGCAATGATAGTATAACGTTAGGGTGCCGGAGCAGCAAGCGCAAGTACGAACGTCTGATATATGCACTCTGTATCAATGCGCCGCAATGCTCGAGACACATCGATGGTGTAATGTTGCATAAACATTATTTACATTATGAAAGCTGTGTGTTATCCGTCACCGTTCTGCTCGGACCCTCGGACGGCGAGATGTTTCGCTATGTTAGCGAAAAGCGTTGTCAAACTTTACTTTTGTGTAGCAACCAAATAATCCCAAATACCTTATCTTCGGTTTTATAAAAACTAGCACGGGTTCGTTGCTACGTCATTTCGTGATTCCCGAAGTATTTTTCCTTGTTAGCCAAACGATTAAACCCATAGGTATAGGTCAAATAATTATTTGACTTATCGACCCGTTGTAATGAGGATAACGATCACTAAAAGGTATGTCGCTAGGCATGACCATGTGTGGCAAGGCCGAATGATGTCATTGGGAATTCACCTGAATTTCAGCCAAGGTTGCGTCTATCGTGTAGTTAATTAAACATTCTCGCCGCGCCCCGTTGCTATATGCGCACCTTTGAAAACAAAATCACGGCAGGACTTTTGTATGTTGCGACGTGTTCGCTGATGGGCGCCAAGCCGCTGTCGATAAGCCTGAGTAAAATACATGGTTTTTTCTTCAAAGATAGCACAGTCGCTGCACCTCATTCCATTGTGTGACCGCGAGCTCCATGCAGCGTTGGAGAGTCACGTGCACCGCGGTTTTATCGGTAGCTCGATGGTGCGACGACTCCGACACGAAGTCTTTTAAGATTATGTATAGAACTTGAAGAAAATAATGTTTAGAGCTCAGAAAAGCGAGCGTATCGAATAAACGCTACGGGCAGCTCGACCGAAGATTCCTTCGAGCATATCGACCATACTAAATCCGAACACTATATAAATCCGCCGCGTAAACGCCTCATAGCGTCGTCAGCAGTAACAATTCTCACGTGTTATCTCTGGGGAAATGAATCAAAAATAAAACGCGATTTTGATCAATTTGGATTTAATAATTACAAGACTCCAGATAACGTTTACTATTCCAAAATGTTCGTTGCGTTATTTTGAGATTACGTCAAGAGTGAATAACAAACTATTGCTGCTAGGCTACATGCACATGTAATGTGCATCGGACCGATGTGCAGATATAGACGTCACGCTGCAACTTGTGGAACAGATACTGCACTCTAATAGGTCGAGCATAACGGCTTGGGAGTTAGCACCATTGCTTGATAGAACTGTGTCTCCTGAGTTCAAAAATACCACTCCCCGCTCCCCCCGACCCTTAACTTTGGAGTTATAGGCCGTACGGACTTGTGTCATTGGGTGTATATGGTATATTTATCTACCTGCTTTTAACGTGTTGTGTTCAGTGAGAACAAGGACACGCTGAAAATCAGCGCTGTGTAGATTCACACTCACATACGGCCTGCGTTCGAATATTCGAATAATTCAAGTAATAAATTTGATCGATTATTCGAATATTAAATCTATGATATTCGAATATTCGAAAAAATATAGATTATACCGTTTCAGCAACTCCTTCTACATCCAACGCTAATTTATCACATAGAGATGAGTTTGAAACGTCAGTGCGAATGCAAAGGGCGTTATTTGATAGAGGAGGTCCTAGACAAGTTAATTTGAGCCAAGCATACGACTTCCTGCTGTGTATTCCACCTACAAGTGTAGAGTGTGAAAGGGTGTATTCATCTGCCAAATAAAGGTATTTGCAACCATTTAAGATGTTCCTTAAAAAATGATTCCATAGACGCACTAAGTTTTTTTAGGTCCCTCTTCCAAGGAAAACGTTATTAAAACGTTGAAGAACGAGCAAAAGTAAGATGATAAGATTAAAAACGTATTTAATTTTTGTGCAGTTGATGTGATCTCATATATTGATATTAATTATAATTCATAATACGTGAGAAGTGGTCTCTTACAAAGGGCCTGATCCACCGATTTAAGGTCGCTCAGCTAAATATGGAGCGGGCTATGCTTGGGGTATCTCTGATGGATAGAATCCGAAACGAGGAGATCCGTCGGAGATCGAAAGTAACCAACATAGCCTGCAGAATCAGTAAGTTGAAGTGGCAGTGGGCAGGCCATATTTGTCGCCGACATGATGGCCGTTGGGGCCGAAAGGCTCTAAAATGGAGACCACGTACAGCAAAGCGTAGTGTAGGCCGACCTCGTGCCCGCTGGAACAACGACCCGAAGGACGTTGCGGGGGGCGGCTGGATGAGGAGGACGGAGGACCGACATGAGTGGCAAAATTTGGGAAACGCCTATGTCCAGCAGTGGACGAACACGGGCTGATGGATGGATGGATTATTCATAATTGATAATTTGTAAATCTTTAAATTATTTGAACTTTGTGATATACGTAATTTGCGTGTGCGACGTTACGAACCAAAACTGATATCTAGAATTTAACACTTTTTTCTAGTTATGACAAAGATTTTAAGAGTCGTTTAGCAGGCGGTTTGAAAAAAGCCCACCATTTTGTATTAAATCAAAATTGAACAGTTACAAACGTGGTTAAATTTTAAATTTAAAATCAAAGTTTTGTAGGATTACTATTGAGCAAATTTTGAATTTAGGTGTCCAGTTTTAGTAATTAGAACAAGGTGTTTTTTTTACAATCCGCCTGCTAAACGGCTCTTAAGGGTGTTACTTGTCATTGATTATTTGATTTTATTTTAAATTTTAATATTATACTCAGACCTCGATTTTTAAGATGTGTGTGTTGCTGTTGTTTTGTTTCTAACGCACTAACTTTTTCTATTTATTTGTTTTTGTTTTGGACTGCGTAACGTTAGTTTTTCTGTAACAGTGAAATACCTAAATTGTTTTCTTTTTCATTTTATTTAAGATTTTGGTCTGATTTAGATAAATCAGACTCTAAATAAGACATTAGCAATTAAGGGAGAACGTTTCGAACTCAGGGCAAAATACATAACTTATGATTGTTTATCTTATTTTTAAATAAAATGTATGAAATAAAATTCAGGGTGTTTTAGCAGAATTGCGTCATTTTATGGATTATAATATAGTTAGCGTGAATATCCAACCAACTTAAAAGCGTGTTTTAAGTTGGTGTGGAAATTCATTTACAACGTAAATGAATAAAATTACGAAATTTTGTCTTTTTTTTTGATATTGTAATTTTAACTGACCTTAAACTATGGTCGCAAAATGCCACAATCACATTTATTTTGTACTTTTTATTCAATAATAAGAAAAACAATCATAAGTTGTGCATTTTGCAACGAGATCAAAACGTTTCACCTTAAAAAAATGATTTTTTTCTTATTCGAATAATATTCGAATTTGAATATTACTATTAAAATATTTTCGAATATTTGCAAGCCCTATACTCACAGTAATATGCTGAGCGTTGCCCTTTTTGTCACCAAACCCTTAAATTTCAACAAAAATAAGTACTTAAGTGAGTTTAATTTGGGACAAATAAATTTATGTTCTTTCTTTCTTTCCTTTTGGTTTAAATGATATTTCTGGGTGGTCATAATATAAATAACCTTCTAACGAAACCTACCGGCTCCCTTCTGCGCTGCAGGACTTTCGAAAAACTAAATACAATCAAGAGGCTGATTCAACGACGTGGCGGCGACATTGTACAATCAAGAGGCTGATTCAACGACGTGGCGGCGACATTGTACAATCAAGAGGCTGATTCAACGACGTGGCGGCGACATTGTACAATCAAGAGGCTGATTCAACGACGTGGCGGCGACATTGTACAATCAAGAGGCTGATTCAACGACGTGGCGGCGACATTGTACAATCAAGAGGCTGATTCAACGACGTGGCGGCGACATTGTACAATCAAGAGGCTGATTCAACGACGTGGCGGCGACATTGTACAATCAAGAGGCTGATTTAACGACGTGGCGGCGACATTGTACAATCAAGAGGCTGATTCAACGACGTGGCGGCGACATTGTACAATCAAGAGGCTGATTCAACGACGTGGCGGCGACATTGTACAATCAAGAGGCTGATTCAACGACGTGGCGGCGACATTGTACAATCAAGAGGCTGATTCAACGACGTGGCGGCGACATTGTACAATCAAGAGGCTGATTCAACGACGTGGCGGCGACATTGTACAATCAAGAGGCTGATTCAACGACGTGGCGGCGACATTGTACAATCAAGAGGCTGATTCAACCACGTGGCGGCGACATTGTACAATCAAGAGGCTGATTCAACCACGTGGCGGCGACATTGTACAATCAAGAGGCTGATTCAACGACGTGGCGGCGACATTGTACAATCAAGAGGCTGATTCAACGACGTGGCGGTGACATTGTACAATCAAGAGGCTGATTCAACGACGTGGCGGCGACATTGTACAATCAAGAGGCTGATTCAACGACGTGGCGGCGACATTGTACAATCAAGAGGCTGATTCAACGACGTGGCGGCGACATTGTACAATCAAGAGGCTGATTCAACCACGTGGCGGCGACATTGTACAATCAAGAGGCTGATTCAACGACGTGGCGGCGACATTGTACAATCAAGAGGCTGATTCAACCACGTGGTGGCGACATTGTACAATCAAGAGGCTGATTCAACCACGTGGCGGCGACATTGTACAATCAAGAGGCTGATTCAACCACGTGGCGGCGACATTGTACAATCAAGAGGCTGATTCAACCACGTGGCGGCGACATTGTACAATCAAGAGGCTGATTCAACCACGTGGCGGCGACATTGTACAATCAAGAGGCTGATTCAACCACGTGGCGGTGACATTGTACAATCAAGAGGCTGATTCAACGACGTGGCGGCGACATTGTACAATCAAGAGGCTGATTCAACCACGTGGCGGCGACATTGTACAATCAAGAGGCTGATTCAACCACGTGGCGGCGACATTGTACAATCAAGAGGCTGATTCAACCACGTGGCGGCGACATTGTACAATCAAGAGGCTGATTCAACCACGTGGCGGCGACATTGTACAATGAGATAATTATGATGAAGAAATCCATCACGTTTGAAACACTAAATATTATAAGAGGGCATTATAACATAGACAATATCAATAATATTGACTACCAGCTGAACGTTTCGGTATCCATGTACAGTGGAGGCCGCATCAAGTTAGACACTTTGTGCCTATCTTATATTCTTCTCTGTAGGGCCTAATGTCGTACGGCAAGTGTATAGCTTGATGTGGCCCCCCACTGTACGATAGTCAATACAACAACGTAGTCTACCGATCACACTGGGCAAGTTTCCCAAGAAGCAGGTACGTGCTGGTTGCTAAAGTTAAATTGTTCAGTGAGTGGCCCTTCTTGCAGCGTCTTTAGTGCCATCATAATGCAGCATATAAAATACGCTTGTTCTTAGGGTTCCGTAGTAACTAAAAGGTAAAAGGAACCTTTATGGTGAGACTCCGTTGTCCGTCTGTCCGTCCGTATAGCACAGCCTCATAACTTTAGCATCGTTAAAGATAAAGACTTAAAATTTTCTACAAAAATAGCATTCACTTGCCTACGTAATATGGTATAAAAATATTGAAAAATTCTAAATTGTTCAAAATATTTCCAATACAAAAGTGAGAAAAAAAAATTTCTTAAAAATACAATATGGGTATCGAATTGTAAGCATTAAGGAGCTGATTATAAAAATATATACTTTTACCATACTTACTGTCACTGATTTCGAGAAATCTTTGAAAAACCACAAAAAAATGCATGTCCCTCCCCCTTATTTCCAAAACTGGTGGACCGAAAAAAATGAAAAAGATCATGGTAATTTGGAATTACCGAAAGATTACAGGAAAAATATAGCGGTTGAGAAATTCACGATAATAATATGACAAATTAAAATTTTTCAGGTACGAGTTTTATTTCGAGTACGGTATGTACTCAATGTATTGATTACGCTCTCTTTGGGGGCAATACTAGTAATGTATGGCACTTACCTTCAGTTATCGTCTTTGGCGATTTTAATATTGATTTTAGAAAACATCCCGCTAGTGAAATTTCTAATTATTTAACTTAAATTTAATTTAACTGCCTATCTTAATGATGAGTCAACAACTCGCGAAGACACGGCCATAGACAATATAGTTTATAATATTAATTTAAAATGTGGTTCAATCAATTCTTTTTTAGTTATCATAAACAGTGTTATGGGCAAGATTTTAAATATCTTCTTCCTCACTGTTGTTCCCAAAACTGTCGAATTACGGAACCCTAGGTATGCCAGTCTGACTCGCACTTGACCGGTTTTTTTCTTTATATTATCGCACGAGTGCTTTCCACATTGCGGTATTTTTTAAATCTTAGCTAACAGTTGAGAAGTCTTGAGAAATAGTAAAGATTTTGCGAATGAATAAACTGTCTCAGTTAAAATATAATAAATAATAATTTCATTTTATCAAAAATGTATCAGTAGTATTAACTATTATTAACTAATCAAAAACACAATTAAACAATAACTAAAATGACTTGCAATAACGTAACATCAACAAAAACACACAAACGAACATAAGAAAATGTTAAAAAAAGAACACAAAAACCGGCCAAGCGCGTGTCGGGCCACGCGCAGTGTTGGGTTCCGTAGTTGCCTGGTACATTTTATAAGTTGGTCTACCAATATAGATCGCGCCAAACTTCTAATCCCATACATTCAGAAGAACGGCCCATACATTGTCGTGTTTAGAGGGGACTAAAAGTTTGGCGCGACCTGTACTCGTAAACTTGTATAGCCTACTTAGCTGTGATAGTTTTCCTTTTAACTTCAATATTATACAGGATGTAAATGCAAAGTCAAGAATCCCTTTAGGGTATGAAAGTGTACACGATTCTGAGAAGTCATTACGAGAAAACCTCACCGCCCCCACCCCCCCCACACACCTAATTGCACCCCGCAACCCGCACCCCTCATCCGAGTGGCCAGCGACCAGTGAGGGTGTCCACGCGATTACTGTATTTTGAGTAAAGAAAATCGTCTTATTATGAGGTACTGGTACTTTATTTAGAGTTCCCAGTATTTAAAATAATATCTTTACCGGTCATACTAACGTACCCTTAAAGGATTCTTGCCTTTGCTTTTACACCCGGTATACTACTTTTTTCACATATAAATAAACAAGCGTTTAGCCAGCAAGGGGGGGACACTTGACTCTAACAAAAATTTGCAATTTAAAGCTTAATATTTCGCCAACGGATCCCTAAATCGAAAAATGATTCACCAACACCCATAATGTTTTTGAATGACCTATCCTACGATACCCCACACTATGGGATAGACGAGAAAAAAATTCATCTCCACCTTACGTGTATGGGATATACCCCTAAAAAAATATTTGTCTGAGATTTTTTTTTACCATTTTGTTGGCGTAATCCTACTTCTTATCCTATCCTACTAATATTATAAATGCGAAAGTTTGTGCGTGTGTGTGTGTGTGTGTATGTTTGTTACTCTTTCACGCTGAAACGGCTGAACGGATTTGGATGAAATTTAGAATGTATATAGCTTATACCCCAACGTCATCTAGTGGGGATGCAACGAATATCTCCACAGCTCAAAAAAAGTTATTAAGAATTATAGTAAATATAAATCAAACGGAAACTTGTAAACAGCATCTCATACAACACCAAATTCTCACTTTTCCATGTATACATATACCGCCCGCGTGTTATTCGGTTTAACGACATGCTTTTTTCCGAGATAAAAAGTAACCTATGTGTTAAGTTAGGGTATAAGTTGTAACCATTCTAAATTTCATCCAAATCCGTTCAGCCGTTTCAGCGTGAAAGAGTAACAAACATACACACACACACACACGCACAAACTTTCGCATTTATAATATTAGTAGGATTGTAGGATCATCATTATAATTTAACAGTTTTAAGGACTGCGCGGTACTTACCTGAAAAGCACGGTTCATCTACAGGTTAAATAAATAAATCAGCTTATAGAAAGTTTCCAGAAAAAATAGTAATTACTGATATTTACGAGATAAGTAACTTATTTATCACCTAAAAAGCACACACGACACGAGCTCAAACTGCGCAGTTTTTTGCAATGTTGGATGGTATGGTGCATTCGATTTATCATTTATGGCGCCGGCCCATAGCTAAGATACGTTATAACGCTGGCACCAGGATAGCGTATACAATTTTCCACGCGTGTGACAGAGATGGAATAAGAACCATTGTTGCGACACCTATCCGTAAACCTCTAGGTTTCGTTTCAAAACGATTCGTTCGGTAATTATTCGGGAGCGTGGTGCAGGCGTCGACGCAGTAAGTATCATTCAGAATTTAGTGTCGCCGCCGCGCCGCTTGCGCGATTCGATTCGATACAATTAAGTACATAATTTCCGATACCAAGTAAGCACCGAAAGAAGGGATTCGATACCAAAAGTACTTGGTAAAAATAAAGTACTATTGAAAGTCACTATTTTGATAAACTTGAAATGACAGACTTTTATAAAATTCGCTTTTTCTCTTTTGTAATTCCTATAAACATTTTTTACTTGTTTTCACAAAACTGAATTTACAAAAGTACGGTTGTAACGGTTAGAGTAAACTTGTTGTCATGGGAATAACACGTATTTTAGTAATTCCAACAATATTTTGGTTCTTTTTTTTCTCAGTGCGGTATTGCACACACACGGGGGTTGAAATAGCTAGCGGGGCGGGCGGGGCCTGGGCGGCATTGCAGCCCGAGCGGACGTAATGGAGCCGAGACTTTAGTTCACTTGTATCATAATGTACTATTATATCCGACTTATGTGATAAATAAGTGATAACACTAGCAGGTACAGTCAGGACATGGATCCGGCTGAGGTGTTCCCGCCGGAGAATCACTGTAAACAGACAGTCAGAGTCCACACTCGTACAGATCGAGTACAGATGTGTCCCTACAGGATTCGAATTCGCAATCTCCGGATTAGTGGCCGAGACGTTTGACTCGCTGGACCGCAGGGGCGCCGCGACACTCTACGTTGGAACATTATCTACATCTGTCACGCAAATACAATATTGTACATACTTACTAGTTACAAAATGTAGCACACTAAAAACAGGCCAAGGAGAAAAACAAATTTGAAACCGTATTTTAGTCGGTGTACAGTATTTAATTGGAGCGTGCAGTAGAGACCTGCACTGCAGTAAACGGCAATGCAGCACAACCGGTACTGGCTCGACCACGCCGCGAGCGCCAGCAGCGCCAGCAGCAACAGCGGCCGCTCACTGGACCACTATGTAATCTGTTCGTCCACTGCGGGCCATGCCACTCTTGGCGGTCGTACGTCCTCCACTTCCAGCCGCGACCCGCAACGTCTTTCAGGTCGTCGGTCCAGCAAGCACGGGGTCTCCATTCCAACGCCTTTCGGCCCCAACGGCCATCATGTAGCCTGCACACTGCCAGTTCAACTTACTGATTCTGCAAGCTATGTCGGTCACTTTAGATTTCCGATAAAGCTCGTTTCGCATTCTATCCAAAAATTACAATTTGCTTAATACGAGCACAACAGTAGGCATTTTAAGATAATGTAGTAGACAGCGGCTCCAATGTTAAATAAACTTCAGTTTTACATCACATTCAGTTCATCACATTCAGTGATCAACGACGCATTTCATTGTTTGAACGTCAAACCAATGTACCAATATTACCTATATATCCTGCAAAATGTGCTAGTTATTAAAAACTCTTGATAATGGTGTAATACCGAAACCGATTGGGATCAATATTATACAATTATTGTGAAACGAGTACAAGTGTTATGATAATAATAAAATTCTTTATTGCACACTATAACATTTTTGTACACAGGCGAGCGAAATACTATTTAGTATTTTCTACCAGCTAACCTTTGGCATTGAGGAAGTTTTTCGGGGTAGTGCCATGATATAGAATAGTATAGATACAGTTTTAAATAGATTATTACTTGTCACTAAAATACTCAATAAATTATAATATTACACTACATCCTCATAAACATATACAATATTAAGAGCTAACAACATAATGTGATAAAATACATATACTACTTGCAAGTTTACATACATAAGTACTCAAAGACTCGTCGATAGCTTTATTGAGGAGAATTGATCGAATAACTCAAATCATTATAAACAAAAGATTTAATTTATCATGGATCGTTCTGCAAATCAAGAAAGTGTTGCTTTATCTTAGTCTTGAAGACTGACACAGATGAAGCTTCACGGATGTGTAGCGGCAAACGGTTCCACAAGCGTATTGCACTCACGGTAAAAGAATTTGTATACATGCATGAACAATTTTCGTGTGCGAAAAAGCCAAGCCTTGTTGCTAGTTGCTAGTAAGTGTAGTTGTTTATTATGAAGATTCAGTTCTGTTTATGTGACAATAAAATTTGAAAAATGTGTGATGGGTTTTTCGACTCAAGGGCATTATTAAAACACATAGTTATATGCATAGTTATGAAAAAATGCTTTAGTTCTTTAACTCGCTTAAACAATTAATACACTGAGTTTGGATTCTCCTATCGCCTATGAAAATAATATTAGGAAACTAACATACGCAGATACTAACAAAGAAAACCTTGTCAAGTGCGAGTGCGGTTCGTGCCCCGACGGTTCCGTACATACCGTTTAAATTAAAAACTTACTAGCCCGTCCGCGTGTTATTCGGTTAAACGACATGCTTTTTTTCCGGGATAAAAAGTAGCCTATGTGTTAAGTTAGGGTATAAGCAATATCCATTCTAAATTTCATCCAAACCCGTTCAGCTTTTCAGTGTGAAAGAGTAACAAATATACACACACACACACACACACACACACACACACACACACACACACACACACACACACACACACACTTTCGCATTTATAATATTAGTGTGATTAGTGAGATTCCCCGCGCAGTTATAAAGTCCAACTTAACTTGACACTTACGATCTATTGAACCACATGTACCCAAAGGGTATAATTAAGTTAGTTGTATTTCTTCTTGAATAATTAAGTGTTTCCCAAGTGCAGAGTTTTCCATTGTATAGTTTTCTGTGGTCTAGAGTTTTCCGGGGCCACAGTTCTTCACTAAACGCCACAGTCGGCCTGATCATAGTATGATTATATTTTGTGTAAAGAAACATAAATATAGGAACCCAGACATAACTAGGTAAGTGACGTCACGACGCGGCGCAGTTTACTTGAGTGTAACGCGTCCACGCTCCACGCTCCACGCTCGACACTCGAGACAATAGCCGGGGCTCTGCGAAGTTGTGCCGCTTTGTTCCTTCAGCTCGTGTCTGCAGTCGGAGTGTGGCCTATTCATCATCAGGTTGTACCATGTACTGTCTGGATATGCGCCTCTCCCGCAGTCCGCCACTTCACGAATTGGCGGCGGCGATACTATTTACGTTCTCAGTACGTCCTCCCCTTTTATTGTCTAACTTCAGCGTCGTGATTGGCTAAAAATGATGCGTGATGTCATTTCTGCCAATCACGGCGCGTTTCAAGGCTATTGCGATAGATGTCGAGGTTAGACAATAAGGCCCCTGGACTGCGACCTATTGTTTTAATTATATTCTAGCGATATTGAGAATATAATTCGTATATTCGAACAAGCCAAGTCAGACCTTAAGCTTCAATATATTATCCTAAGTGATAAGAAGAAATTATATTTTAAGTTGTTATAAAATATTTCGTGTTGTTATTAATAAATTTCAGGACTGACCATTGAACTTGGCACCCATTTAGATCTCAATTATTTTGTCGTTGAAGTCAACAACCAAGGCATATGAATATGTCATAATTTTGAACTTGGCTCTCATTTCACATTTTTCTTTAGTGGGATATCATTACATTTTGTACAAATAAAATGAATACCGAATGGTTTTCGTTAATCTACTGTATTTTCTGAGGTTTACGGGTTATAATTGTCTTTTTGGTGTTATTTTCTTGTACGTTTGAAATGTTCGAGTAAGTTGCCCATTCAGTATCCGGTTTTTTTACGCTTCTTCTTTTTGGGGGTGCCATATCCTAGCGGATGTCAGCAACCACCACACGGAGCTCTTCTCTGTTCTGTGCCAGTCTGCAGAGACTGGGAGCGTGCAGCGTCTTCAATGTCGGTCCAAACTTTGTGATGTTGTCACTCCATGTTACCCGCCTTCTCCCCTTGCCTTTCCGTCCATTTTCCCCTCAATGATGTTTTTCAAAATGTTATACTTCTCCTGACGATAAATGTGACCAAAGTATGCTTTCTTTCTTATCTTAATTGTTATTAACACTTCAAGTTTTTTATTCATTCTATTAAGTACTTCTTCATTTGTTTTTCTATCTCTCCATGAAATCTTTAACAGGCGTCTGTAAAGCCACATTTCAAAAGCATTCAATTTCAATTCCATGTTTTTATTTAAAGTCCATCCCTCAGCACCATACAATACGTAGCATTTCACCATTCTCCATCTGAGTTTAAGTTTAATATCTTTGTTCGTGAAAAGTTTATTCATTTTCATGTAGGTACTTCTGGCGATTTCGATTCTGATACGGATCTCCTTTTCTGGATCCCAGTTTTCATTTAGCCAACTTTCTAGATATCTGTACTGCTTAAACCTTTCTATTAATTTATTTTTAATTGTTAGTGTTCTTGGATGTGTCAGTGTACTAGAATCTGCCGCATTCTTACTGATAATCATGTATTTGGTTTTTAATATGTTCATTTTCAGTCCATAGTCCTCCACTTTTGTATTCAGACGGTCTAACAAGTATCGTAGATCCTCTAGTGAGTATGTAAGAACGACGGTGTCATCAGCGTACCGTAGGTTATTGATTATTGTTCCATTTACTTCAATTCCCACTTCTATGCCACCAAAGGCTTCCTGGAAGATGTTTTCTGAGTACAAGTTGAACAACAATGGTGAAAGAATACATCCTTGTCTTACCTATTTTGGCTAAGTCGGGGCGGTATAACGTGCGCAGGCGGTTGTACTTTACAATAGAGCTCTCTTGTGCCTTGATTTGACTTGGATCTAAATTGATAAGATGTACTCCATCTAAGAGTCAAACGTAAGCCTGCCCTTTACTAAATATATAGAGGAGGAGGAGCCTATGTCGGGAAATGCGCTGTCAAGGCTCAGGCCTTGTGATTTGTGGATAATAATAGCTATTAGTCTATGCTAAGAAAATAGGGAATAAAAAGATAATAATTATATAACCACAAATCTATGAATAAATAAAGCATAAATCGCAACCTTATAGGTCAGGTATCGAGAGACAACCGGACAGCCTAATCGGGGACGTTCACGTCAGGGTTTTATTGCACCGCTCCCCGCCCCGCTGCTCCACGGCCGAAAATAATGTTTCAAAACTCCTGCATGCCTAACATGGTTGCCAATTAAACACCATTTTAAGCACCCTTTGACAGTAAATTCCATCATGGCGGCCGTTTAACACCTCATTTCCTTGAGGCTAACATGGCACCTCAATATTTTAATGCTTTGACAGGAGTTAAGGAAATACAGGTGTTACGTTTTTTTTTCTTTTTTATCCATAGCTGATAACATGGGTGACCATTTTAAACACCTTTTGACGTTTGTATAAGATTATTTTGTATAGTAATTTCCATCATGGCGGCCGTTTAACACCTCATTTCCAAGGCTAACAGGGCACCTCAATATTTTAATGCTTTGACAGGAGTTAGGGAAATACATGCGTGATCTTGTTTTTTTTTTAATTTTTTTCACAATTTTAAACACCCTATGACACTTGATTAATAATATTTTGGTCTTCGATCTATTGAAGTGGTGATAAAAGTAGTTTCGTGAGTTTTGATTGTATTTGTAGGTTATTTGGGATACAAATTATCGTTTTCTGACTTTTTACATAAAAAAGGTAGTTTGATAACTAGCCTCTCTACTAAGTATGCACATTAATTAAAAAAAATGAACATCATAGGGTAAAACAAAGCTTTTATTTATTCATAAAATTCTTACATGGTTGATCAAGCTTCCATTGGGTTGCAACCTTCTTCTTCGAGTGAAAGCGTTGAATTTAAATAACATTTTTCCAATAGTTTGCCACTCCAAAAACGCAATTAGCCATGCATGTTTCTGATATATATTTTTTTAATAATTTAGTTTGAAAATGTCATTCGTCACGTCATCGTAGTAATAGACCCAAATATCTCTTTCATCTCAGAAGAACTAGAAATCAGAATGGAAAAAGAGCTCCGATACATCGTATGTGCAATTACTACAATGATAATGTTTTAAATATAGATTTCTTTAACTGCTCTCGTAACAGATATAAAAATAAAGTAAAGAAAGCGTTCATAGAAAAGAAAAAAAAAAGGAAATAAAACAAAAGAAATAGGGTAAAGCAGAAATATATGTCTTATTCTTAGGTAAATATAAAATGTATCTTTTTCTTTATTAATTTTTAGTTTTAATGATTTTTTATTTTATTTTAAGTTTGCACGTGCATGCTGTAGGTTTTTTGCTTAGTCTGTATTTTTGGCTTTGGGTTTATAGCCAATATTGTCATAAACCATTTATCTATTACCTTCTTCATCTGCTTCATTTTTATCTCTTTATGTAATTTGTGAGAATGTTAAGGGAATAGATATACTTAAACTAATGTTGTCACCATTGTTATTGTCAAACATGTATCTATTTCTGTTTTTTCTCCTATCAAATAAATAAATAAAATAAATAAAAACCTAAAATGATGATTTTTCGTATAGGTTTAAGGTTACGTCCCCGAATAGTTGACCAACTTAATTTTACAGTGTTGTTGCATACATTTTGGAGGTACCGATGCCATGCATGTTTCTGATATATATTTTTTTAATAATTTAGTTTGAAAATGTAGACTATTTTATGAAACTAATTTCATTATTTTTGGGTTTTATTCAATGCATCTATTTAAAAACAAAAACTTAAATTTTACCCGCCAAAAGTGAACGTGACGTCACTGGAGGCGTTCCGCATGGCGCTAATAATGCTAACACTACCATCAAACTTCTCACGCCCATCAAGTCGTTCCGAATGAAAAATGGCGTCCATCACTGTTTATACTTATAATCCATTTAGGGTTCTTTTGAACGCAACATGAATGATGACAGAATTTGTAGAAATTCATTTAAGTTACGTGAATACAAAGGATATACTACTTTACTAGGTCCAAGAAGTAATTTCTTCTAACTAAAATCTTATACTCATGATTTAACTAATGCTCTTATTCTTCGAAAAACCTATTTTTGAAATTGCCACCGGCCAGCTAGCACTTTTCATAGATCGCTCATAGTGCAAACGCTCTGAAGCATAGGCATATCACAACATGGCGTCGTTAAGGATTTCGTCCATGATAAACAAGGTGAAATTTAATCAATCACCCTTATTCATACTGGAAACTCGGTTAGTGATCAGGAACAAAATTCAATGATCGTTATTTTCGAAATCATAAAAAAAATTGTTTCCATACTGACTGAATAGGCAGTAGGTAGGTACGGGAGCAATTTTTTGTTTTCAGTTTTACCTTGAGGTTCATTAAACATTGTTCCTGATCACTAACCGAGTCTCCAATATGAATTCTGGCGGTTGATTAATTATCGGGCTCACAGTGACTCGGAATGATGATAGACGCGATATAATCGATTATGTCGCGACACGGAATGCACTGCATGTCAAATGTCATGTCATGACGTCATAGATAAGTCAAATGAAGTTCATTGTGTTTTGTTAAAATATCTTTAAAAGTATAGATTTATTTATTAATCTGATAAGTAGCAACTGTACAGAAAACATATTTCTCGAAATGGTTTTAAGATTTCCGTTCTTGTCCAGAAAGTTAGCACCCCCAATTGCATGCAGTCATGGGTTCCCTCTTGGTGCATTGAGGAGCACTTGGACATGTGGTCAGAAGATCAGGGGGTTGAGCTTCACATCCGCATAATGTGGTGGAATTCTCTCCTAATATCCGGGGGTCCTGTACCCGATAGAACGTTTAGTTTTTTGATTGGTGTTGGCTTAGAGCAACTGGTGACCAGGCAACAAGTCTCGTTGAGTACAGTGTCTACTTGACCTGTATGTGCTGAGTTATTCCACACAGCGCAAGCATATTCAGCAACTGAGTAACTTAAGCACCCTAAGAACTACCAATCATTCTTCGGATTAAGTTGTTCACAATCCAACCAATATTTGTGTCAATGTTGCTAATCTGTCTGCAATATTTGTGTCAATATTGCTAATCTGTCTGTTTTTGATATTTCATGAATTGTGATAATTTGAATATTTATCCTACAGTATTTCATGAATTGATAACATGGAAACTACAGTCATTATGTACATTATGTATCTTACGGCAAGCACTATGGTGGTACCGTTCGGACAAAAAATACTCACCATGCGCTCAGGGGTACCATGGGTCCTACACAAAAAATTCCCACCGTACCCCCAGTGGTATGGGGCAGTGGTACCGTGGGTCCGACACATTTATACTCGTATTACCTATTACAAAGACAACTTTTTGCCGTCTATCTCATTATACTTCATAATATAGGTTGCACTGTCCCTTCGACTGTACTTTTTCAAATCGCACCATGTAGTCATCTACTGTTCTCCATCTATTACATGGCCCATGTTTAACCAAAAGACCCGCCAGCTTTCGCCACATTTCTTTAGAATCCTTTGCTCCTAGGGTTTCATCATAATCCCTGTTTGCAAATAGCCATGTAGTCAGCCTTATTTGGAAGTTCTTCTTTTTACACTTTATCTAGAAATGTAATAAAAATACAATAAAGTCTTTGACTTTATAAAATACCGTGGAATTTTTCAGAAAATTAATGTTTAGAACACCTTTGCTTACTTTTTTAGAGATTTCATTAAGGTTAGATCATGTTAATTTGCTAGCAAAAAATACCCTTCTACCGTTCGCTAGATGGACACAAATTTTAACAAATAGTCTTCTCTGAATGGCTTCAAACAATTAATCACAGCACAGATCATTAAATCATCATTTATACTAAGATATAATTAATTTGTGTCATTTGTGTGTGGGAAAAATTATCAGAAACAAAATCGGTGCTATCTTATCATATCCAAAAGTCATCCAAAGTAGGACGAAAACGAAAGTAAAGGTGATATTTCATTTTGTTGAGTAATAATACAAATCTACACGTTTCTGTTGATACTATAAGAGAGTAATTTACTTACATTGAACTAGTTTTCAAGTTGATAGGATAATAATGTATTTAAAAAAAAACACATCAAATCGATTCAATTGTCCGATTCATTGCCAAATACTCTGTGACGGACTTGAGCGTTTTATCGCGGTGTTTATTTTGTCTACCCTAGCCACCATGTTACCAATATGGAATAATATGGGTTTGAGTTTGGAGTGCATGTTCCGAATGGCGCTAACAGCACTAAAATTACCATCAAATCACTTACGCCGCCGCACGGCCATCATTGACTCGGAATGACGATAATAGACGCGATAAATCGATTATGTCGTGACTCGGAACGCACTATTATACTTACGTTTTGTTTTTTCACAATATGACGGACATGGTTTTATTTAACAAAAACAAAATACATGAAACTTTAATAAACTAATTTAATAAACTAAATTATCTTACGAAATAAACTAAACCAAACTAACATACTACCAAAGACATTGTATAGAGAACAAGACTGTGCACTACGATACGAAGAACGAGCCGAGTGAGATGGGAGTTGGCAGTCGTTGGACCTTTTCTAACACGTTAGAAACTCAACAACACTATATAAGTTTATTGTATATACGTGGGACGCACTATAAGTTTCCGGAATGAATATGAAAAAATACTATTAAAGGTACAAAATTAATTTATTGTTTTTCAAAATAATCTCCCTTGGCGTCTATGCACTTTTTCATTCGATCAAACCGGTTTTGAAAACTTTTGTGCCACTCCCCTGTGGTGACCTCTGAAACGTGTTTTTCATACTCCTCGACAGCCTCTTCTGGTGATGAAAATCGTTGACCGCGTAATTGGTTCTTAATTTTTGGGAACAGAAAAAAGTCACAAGGTGCCAGGTCGGGACTGTATGCAGGATGACTCATGAGTTCTACATTTTTCGTCTTCAAAAAGTCGTTTGTCTGTCTGGCCTTGTCGTGGTGCAGGATGATACGGCGTTTACGGTTATTTTTACGGAGTTCGTCAATAACTTCCGGCAAACAAATGGTCGTGTACCAGTCACTATTCACGGTACGACGATTCTCTAAAGCAACAGTAGCCACGTGTCCAGTTTTATTAAAAAAAGAAGCAATCATCCGCTTAGATGCACTTTTCACGCGCGCCACTTTGGTTGGTTTCGGCTCATCTTGAAAGACCCATACGCTCGATTGCTGCTTTGTTTTGGGATCGTAGCAATAAATCCATGTTTCGTCACCGGTTACTATGTCCCACACCAAATTTGACGCACCTTCGTTGAATCTGGTAAGCATGGCACTGCACCAAGTGACGCGGTCCGTTTTTTGAGCCTCGGTCAAGTTGTGTGGGATCCACCGCGAGCACAGCTTTCTCAAACCCAAATGTTTGTGTAGGATTGATTGTATTTGACTCATGCCTATTTCTAAGGATGCGCGAATTTCATGGTAGGTCACATGCCTGTCTGTTTCAATCATACGGCGCACAGCATCGATGTTTTTGTTGGTCACAGCGGTGGACGGCCGACCATCGCGAGATTCGTCACTGAGATTGATACGACCACGCTTGAATTCTGCAAACCAGCTATAAACAGTCGTCTTGCATGGTGCTTCATTGCCAAAAGCTGTTTCAAGCCGAGCGATGCTCTGTTGAGCTGTCAAATTACACTTAAAATCGTAGAAAATCATACTACGAAAATTTTCCCGAGTTAAATCCATGTTGATGCAGACACACAATTTTTTAAATGGCGCCACAAGGTAAAAAGAAAAGACAGTCAGATGAAACAAACTGCATTCTACAGCCAAAGAGTTCTATTTTCAAATGTTGCAATACATTTTTAAATATTGTTTATGTAAGTGGCCAGTTCCGGAAACTTTTAGTGTTACCTATGTATTATATATACTGGCAACTTGCCACGACTAGCGACAGCGATCTCGCTCGGCTCGTTGTTCGCTTGAAAGTGGTATCACAATAATTACAACCTAATTTTTAAGAAATAAAATCTAGTTTAGTTGAGCAAAAATTGGATAGTGCACAGTCTTGTTATTATACAATGTCTTTGCATACTATCCAGTAAGAATATAAAATGTTGATAAATCATATTAGGTTTGGAAGCATTTCAAAACGTGCGATCACAGTGCGAAATTTCACGTTTATAAGAAAGAGACAGTTCTATATAGGAGAAAAAGAAAAAAAAAACTAAAATTAAATTAAGTACATTAGTTTAGTTAAGGTCTTAGGAAATTTTCAGCAAATTTGTGTTTTGATTGTATAATACCTTATTTTACTTGCTTTTTTGGAGGTTCCATTTTGAAAGAACTCTTTCCTCACATCACAACTACGACTTACAAATTGTGAACTTTAACTTAATAATTTTCAAAACGTTATTCTATTTTATCTTGCTATATTAAAAAGTCGCATAATAAGTTATTCCCCAGGCAAGAAGGTGATTTTTCTATATGTTGATTAATAAATAAAGCCAACACATTTAAATTTATACTTTATGACAGTAAAACACGATCGTTAAAAACGTTTTTTAAATTGGTTGGATAACCACGTTATAAAAAAAAATAATCGATTTAATTGTCCGATTAATCGAATGAATTTTCCTCAGTTTATATTCATCTGAGGAATTTTCAACTACTCTGTGACGGAGTTAAGCGTTTTATCGCGGTGTTAATTTTGTCTAACCCTGGCAACCATGTTACCAATATGGAATAATATGGGGTTGAGTTTGGTGTTGGGACTTTTGGTGTTGGGAGTTCCGATTTTTGGCCATCTTAGGCATGCTGAGGTTTCAAAATCAAGGAGAGTTAACAATGTTTATTAATACAGTACTCATCTGTATTGGCGGTGACGACTTACTCATAGTATTTAGATCTTGATTTGGAAGATCGGAAGAAACGATGACGCGATGTAGAACGGTGGTGCTGCCATCTAGTTATTGAAAGTGAAAACTCTAATCTTACACATAGTTTAGGTATAATATACTTATTACAAAATTGTACACAAGTAATGATCTTACAATATTGATGTGCGCTAAAAATTGAAATAATAATTCATACATTACATTACCGGCTCTATCTCTAGGCAATATAAGTAAGTGTTCCTAATAGAACCAATTAATTGAAAATTATAACAAAATGATACAAATTTACTAGTTTCTTATACCTATCCTAACCTACCTGGATGCCAAATTTGAATTTACTAGATCATCTGAAACTGGGTTGAGTTTTTATTTGTAGGTGAGTAAGTGATAAATTTGACGATTTTTGGACGTTGCCTGTTTGAGGCGTGTTTATGAAATTGGGAGCACATATGTATCTCGCAAGTCTCAATATATGAGCCAAATTTGACATGTTTATGTGAAATAGTGTTTGAGTTATGAGGGGGTCAAGAGTGGCTCCAAATATGACACACGGTACTGCTCGCCATTCTGTTAGCTAGAACTCGGCGCGTGTCTAGATAATCTATTTTCATCTTATAACAATTAAAACAGTGAAAGGTTATTTTTTAACGGTTCAGCCCTGAAATTTCAAATTCTAAAGTCCTCTTGAAGTGTTTAAGTTTTATATGAGTGAGTCAGTCAGTCAGTGGGAGATAAAATAGTGATTTTTAGACGTGAATATCTTGACTTGAGTACTGTTAAAATTTCATTCATGAAATTTAGGACCTTGGGTACTTGCGCGGACCTTTACAGATAAGTAAAATTGCAATTTCGTAGGTCCAATAGAAAATAAGTTATAGGGGGAAATGGTTAGTGTAATTGTAATATAAGACACGGCTGGTGCGCCGCGCCGGCCTTTGTTGTTAGAACTCGGCGCTAGACACGCTGCCGCTGTTTCTAACGTGTATGGGAGGAGTACGCCTTCAGCTCGTTATAAGGAGCAGATGGCGTTGTGGCCGTTACAATATGTGTAGCCTCCGACAATTAACAATACACAGGTTCCATTATGTAATAAGATTTATTTCGAAATCTTTCGCTTTGGAAAGTAGCCTGTGTTTGTTGTGAATTAAGGTTGTTTTTCGGAAAACCAGGTGAGGTTAGTGGAGATTCGGTTGTTTGAGCTAAATTATGCTTTGATAACAAGCTGAAGCTGAAAGGTAGGAGTTGTTTTGTTGCCGACGTATAAACTGATGGAGATTGTTTAGATATGTACCCGAGCAGAGTTCACGTAATCCGGTATGTAAAGTACACTGGTTTTATTAGGGTTCCGTAGTCAACAAGGAACCTTTATAGTTTCGCCATGTCCGTCCGTCTGTCTGTCTGTCTGTCCCCGCCTTAGCTCAGAGACTCGACATCCCCTACACGTGAAGGGTGTCGTTAGATAGGTCGTTTGAAAACATTGCGGGTGTGGTAAAACCATTTTTCGATTCAGGGATCCGCTTGCGAAATATTAAGCTTCAAAGTGCAAACTTTTCTGAAAGCCAAGTCCAAGTCTCCTTTTCTGTCAGCTAAACGGTTGTTTTGTAAACATTTAGGGCTGTAGTCTTTACACATAACGAAATTAAAAGGAAAACTATCACAGCTAAATAGGCTTTACGTATTATTGAGTAATAGTCGATTAAATTAAGTTTGCAGTCTTGTTTTATACGTTTTCATGACTTTGTTATATTTATTCAAAAGTATATTAACTTATTTCAGGGAAGAAGATACTCAACTGTAACTTAAGGACTACATTTTAGTTTTTTTTTTTAATTATTGTTCAGAATGATTGTTAGAACATGACGGTTTCCGTGAAAGGTAGCTGTCTATGTAAACTAGTAAACCCGGATTTGACGTTTACTGCATCAGCCAACAACAGCCTAATCTAACGTTGTAAATAGTTATTTATATTTGTTATCTAAATCTTAGCAAGAAAGACAAGACAAGGATTATTGTGAAATACACTGAAATAAATTGATACGATTTTTACAATGAGTGGGTCCAGTAAAATTTGTGCTAGATGCTTCGAATGAACCATTTTATAAATATGCCACTTTAAATAGCGCAAAAAAATGTATTTATAATTCACAAATAAGGGAACTCTTAAAGAGGAAGTGGGGCAAGGAAGTATTGTGGAGTAGATACTTATAACTTGTAAGGAATGTCAATGGTGGAGTACAAGCTTGGGCAGCATTTATTTTGTTGTGGAGATTATTTTAACGTAATTATTTATAATTCACAAATAAGGGAACTCCTTAAGAGGAAGTGGTGCAAGGAAGTATTGTGGAGTAGATACTTATAACTTGTAAGGAATGTCAATGGTGGAGTACAAGCTTGGGCAGCATTTATTTTGTTGTGGAGATTATTTTAACGTAATTATTTATAATTCACAAATAAGGGAACTCCTAAAGAGGAAGTGGTGCAAGGAAGTATTGTGGAGTAGATACTTATAACTTGTAAGGAATGTCAATGGTGGAGTACAAGCTTGGGCAGCATTTATTTTGTTGTGGAGATTATTTTAACGTAATTATTTATAATTCACAAATAAGGGAACTCCTTAAGAGGAAGTGGTGCAAGGAAGTATTGTGGAGTAGATACTTATAACTTGTAAGGAATGTCAATGGTGGAGTACAAGCTAGGGCAGCATTTATTTTGTTGTGGAGATTATTTTAACGTAATTATTTATAATTCACAAATAAGGGAACTCCTAAAGAGGAAGTGGTGCAAGGAAGTATTGTGGAGTAGATACTTATAACTTGTAAGGAATGTCAATGGTGGAGTACAAGCTTGGGCAGCATTTATTTTGTTGTGGAGATTATTTTAACGTAATTATTTATAATTCACAAATAAGGGAACTCCTAAAGAGGAAGTGGTGCAAGGAAGTATTGTGGAGTAGATACTTATAACTTGTAAGGAATGTCAATGGTGGAGTACAAGCTTGGGCAGCATTTATTTTATTGTGGAGATTATTTTAACGTAATTATTTATAATTCACAAATAAGAGAACTCCTTAAGAGGAAGTGGTGCAAGGAAGTATTGTGGAGTAGATACTTATAACTTGTAAGGAATGTCAATGGTGGAGTACAAGCTTGGGCAGCATTTATTTTGTTGTGGAGATTATTTTAACGTAATTGCGATTTACAATTATTATTATAGGATTATAACTGGGGTGTGTTTCAAAACAAGTGATCGTCATGCGAAATTTTATTTGTATACTAGAAAAAGACAGAGCCATATATAAGAGAAAGAAAAGTCTGATTTTGAAACGCTTATCATTTATCAGTAATTGTCGTGAGAGGAGTGTTTAGGAACATCCTACAGGCCTGATTAACAAACAGGGAAGTTTCGAAGGTATTCGAAGAAAGGGAAACCGAACTGCCTTTCTTAGGTCAGTAGGTAAATAAAAATAAATGGCATACATAAAAATATGGCCTTACAGCCTTTGGATTTGCAAGCCATAATTCTATCGGAACTATTCCGGAAACATTTCAGGAATCAACCAGTCAATGATAATGATGACGAAGAATGGAAAGAACAAGGAGCTCGTACGAGCCTGATGCTATTTTAAATAGGGTCGTATATTTTTTTTGTGTAGATGCGTGACGTGAGTCAAGATAACTGATTTAACTACTTTTTTAATTATTTTTTTTGTAAATAAAGCTAATTTTATTATTTTGAACTTAACTACACTAAATTTGAATGAAGAATAAGACGAGCTTGCTTGATGTTAGAATATTTATACTGCGTCTCACCCCGAACACTTGACCTGTCTTCGAGAACTGTTTAGGTCCACGGAGTAACGACGTGTAGAAAACAGTGGTTGTTGGGCCTAGGAACTGTAAGCTTGGTAGATGTTTTCGTTTATGATTGTATTTGATTTGATTTGATTGTATTAAAAATGTGATTCATTAATTTGCACCAAATTTGTACTTTTTTATCTTTAGAAATGGTGGGTGACATTTTTCAAAAATATTTTTATATTTTTCCAAGACCCGAGACAACTCCGAACTGTCGAATGTAGTGCAAAAAAGCGTTAGAATTCGTACTAGCTAGTGCGATATTTAACATTACTTGAAAGCGTCACTTTCGTGCAACTGTCAAACAATTCCTTTATCAGTGAAACAGTTCATAATATTACTCATGTAAGGTTTATAATTTGATGGCTTTGTAAAAGGAAGTCAGCGCCGGCGCTCCAATCAACGGTTTATGAGCGGTGATCTTGACTGCGCTAGTCATTGTTTCTCTATCGCACGTAGTAATTTTGTGAGCGAGTGAACACATGCGCTAGTCCCGCACCACTTCCGCCGAGCGCTCATAACTCGATAATAGTTATAATTTTTTCTTAAATTCTTGAAAACATTGTTTCCAATTTCAAGGTGCGTATTTCAGAAAAAAACTACTTCAGTAAAAGGTGTTTGTAATAGCGTCAGCAGTCTACCAAAAATAAAAAATCATTTCGATTCCTTGACCTTTTCACATAGATTTAAAAGTAAGGATTTGGCTGAACGAACAAGTGCTGCGAATATTTTTCATACAAGAAAAGACGAGCGCCATCTATTAGAACTTGTTATAACTAAGTCAATGACGGCCTACGTTAGGTACTATTGGCGACCAGTGTGACCACATATGGTAGATTTTTACTATTTTGGTAGATTTTTTGTCTATTTTAGTGGCGGTTGCTGGCCAATGAACAGGTGTTGTACTTTACCGGTTTATTGTAGGTTATGTATTCTAATTATATTTAAACTCTCGCGTTTCGTACACATTATAATTTATAATATTTAAAGGGGTCGACAGTGACCCAATTTTTATGTTTTGTGTCCTTTTCATAAAAAAGCTAAAAATTAGACCGCGATCATTCGCGGTAGACCCCTTTAAATATTATAATGAGAAAAGTTATAGGTTACCTAGTAAAAATCATGAATTTAAACTTTGATTAGTCAAAGATTTTAAATATTTACACCCAAATGAGTCTGGTGACTCTAGGCCTACTTTCAGTTTAAATGCCGGACTGAATTTATTTAGTCACAACTTAAATAGGCTGAAATAAAATCAACCGACCGAATTCATACTGGAGACTCGGTTAGTGATCAAGAACTAGGTTCAGTAATCGTTTTGGCATGTTTTACCAAAGTGCTAATAAATACCAATTAAATAATAAACTTTAAACTTTCGCGATTTTCACACATTATTAAGAGATATGACCCGAAAAAGATTAGACACTTGAAAAAGAAAGACAATTTTTTTTGACCCCTGGTGTCCAAATTTCAGGGTTCCAAGACCAACCGTTTCGGAGATATGGGCCGAAAAAGATTTGACACTTGAAAAAGAAAGACAATTTTTTTGGACCTGGGTCCAAATTTGAGGGTTCCAAGACCAACCGTTCCGGAGATATGGCCAAAATAAAATGTTTTTCGCGCCTCGGTAATTTTTTTTTCAGAAGTTAAAAACATTTTTTGGACCCCTGGGGTCCAAGTTTGGGGGTTTTAAGACCAAACGTCCCGGAGATATGGCCAAAACATTTTTCTTTTCAAATATTTTAATTTTCTTTTTGAACCTCCAGTTCAAATATGGGGCTTCCGAAATTTTTGGGGTCCAAAAGTCTTATACTCGACCGACTATCGAGTAGGAATTTTTTCCCGTTCAAATATCTCAACGAGATCAGGATTTAGCGACAATGTCAAGACTGTCAAAAGATTTTTCCATGGATATGATGTAGAATAAGACACGTACCCTCCTTGTCACACGATGTCAACTTTGTTGATCCCCTCCCTACCTCTTAACATGCAATGTAATTTATGGATGGCTCCATATTAGTGATCAATGTATTATAACTTGTATGAAAGAAATGAATAAATTATAAAATAAAATAAGAATTTCTGCTGTTTCACTTCTGACCTGATCACTTTCGAAACTTAGTATTTTCCATGAGTTTGAAAGCCGGATTTCACCCGCCTACCAGTGACAGCAGGATAGTATGAACAAATTCAATGCGTGCAAAAGAGAACGTGTCCGGTTCGCCGGGCGTCGTCGTCGACGACGTTCAAACTGAACGGAGCCCTGGTAGGTTTTGGTAAATTTGGGAACGGTAACACTGTGACGTTCACTATGGCGAACAAAATGACGTTTGTGAAAAACAAATCCATTCATTGATTAATATTAAGTGCAAATAGTGCAATTGACCATATTTATAACTTATGGGTGATAAGAAATGCCATCTTTTTGTTTGTTCGGCTTCCTACTGTCGCTTGGACAACCTTTCACCACACAACACGGCATTCTCGTAAAGAGTTTGTGCACAAACGGAAACACATCCGCAACCGACAATGTTACCAGCGCGACTGGATGAATTTCGGTGCTCACATCAGTTTTGAACACCATTTACTTGGCGACATGTTAGCGCGCTCATAACCCTATCCCTACCTTTATATCAATGCCTTTTCACTAAATATTTTCAAGTACCTGTAGCATCCAAAGCGCAGATTTTCGCAGATAAGTGTGAGGAAATAAAATGTTGGCCGTGACTTCCTCAATGACCGTTTCATTTTAAATAAACATGAAGCACGCAAGTAATTCATTTTTTTTTCTTTGAAAGCAATGCATATTTCAAAAAGACTACATTCATAAAAGATGTTTGTAATAGCTTCAGCAGTCTATCAAAAAGAAATCAGTTCGATTCCTTGACCTTCAAATTCCACGATTTCGTGATATGGAACCAGTGTACGTCGTAACTATTTTTTACTTTTGGTGAAAGATTTTCGATTTTAAAGTGCATTAGTGCTGCAATCAAACTATAATTATGTATTTTATTCAGCATTTACCATGACTCTGTGGTAGAACCTAAGATAAACAGTTGACTAACGGTAAAAGTCCAAAATTAACAATTATCGAAAAAAAATATCGGACTTTGGTCTTCACCACTTAGTAAATCTTAGGTTTTACCGGAAAATTCTAGGATTTACCGCTACTCGGGCTTTTGCAGTAACATAATATACACAGAAAAAATTGGGTAAATAGTTCAAATTAATTATTCCAGAAGTTTACGTTTTTATTGCGAAATCCATCGCTTTGGAACACTCTAAATATTATTATTAGAGTGCATTACAAACTAGAAAAGATAAACTAGAAACAAATGTAAAGAAAAAAAAATGAAAAAATTCCTCGGGCCAGGATTCGAACCTGCGACCTCTTGTTATCAAGACAAGCGCGCTACTGACTGCGCTACCGAGGTACTTACCTAGACCGTTGAATTTTTCCACCATACTTGTCCACCGAATATTTTTGTAACTATTTGATCTAACCAGCTTGTATGGCACATACTGAACGCTCACGAGGGCGTTATGTGATTTCACACCTTGTTCTTAGGAACAGATGGCGCTGTCGTCGCTACGATAACTTTTTGTCCAGAAATCCCCTTATTCATTTTTATTATATCTTGTTCTCTTATTTCAACGCTCAAGGAAATCCGAAGGGGATCCTCGCAGTGGATTTGTGGAATAAGCCAGATAGGACGACCATGCAATCAAACATACCTTTTATATCATTTTAATCAAGAGAAAAGCCGATTTACTCCATATTTACCTATACATGTTTAATTGTTTATTCAAACAATCATAATACTTAATCCATTGCGTCAAGGCTTATTTCACAAACGGTAAAACAAAAATTGCGACACGCCACGTGTACGCGAAAATGCCCTTGAAAATGCCGCGCGCTTCTTTGGCAATTTGAATTTGAACTAGCAGAGGATGGTATCAGAAAGGCCAAGGCATGGTTTGATAGTAACCTACTCACCCTTAACGATGACAAAACCGTCTACATGTGTTTCTCTCCGACAAAAGCGGGCCTGCCAAACGAGGACCTTACTCTGAAGGTACATGCTTGCTCAGCTGATACTATTTGTCAATGCAAAAATCTCCAACGCATGTCCTACGTTACTTACCTTGGAGTGAACCTCGACAGTTTTAAATAAAAAGTTAAAAGAATATTTATTAGAGTTAAGTGAAGATGAAATTGGAGATCTCTGGCATAAACTGCTCAATTGAAAACGCTGTGTAGGCAAAAAAAAAAACAAAAAAGAATTTTAGGTGCGGTTACCCTAACTAATTTATATACATGTGTAATTAATATATTATTACTAAAATTATTTATAATTTATATAAATATACATATTAATACGTGGGACGCACTATAAGTTTCCGGAATGAATATGAAAAAATACTATTAAAGGTACAAAATTAATTTATTGTTTTTCAAAATAATCTCCCTTGGCGACTCTGCACTTTTTCATTCGATCAAACCAGTTTTGAAAACTTTTGTGCCACTCCCCTGTGGTGACCTCTGAAACGTGTTTTTCATACTCCTCGACAGCCTCTTCTGGTGATGAAAATCGTTGACCGCGTAATTGGTTCTTAATTTTTGGGAACAGAAAAAAGTCACAAGGTGCCAGGTCGGGACTGTATGCAGGATGACTCATGAGTTCTACATTTTTCGTCTTCAAAAAGTCGTTTGTCTGTCTGGCCGTGTTAGAACTAGCATTGTCGTAGTGCAGGATGATACGGCGTTTACGGTTATTTTTACGGAGTTCGTCAATAACTTCCGGCAAACAAATGGTCGTGTACCAGTCACTATTCACGGTACGACGATTCTCTAAAGCAACAGTAGCCACGTGTCCAGTTTTATTAAAAAAAGAAGCAATCATCCGCTTAGATGCACTTTTCACGCGCGCCACTTTGGTTGGTTTCGGCTCATCTTGAAAGACCCATACGCTCGATTGCTGCTTTGTTTTGGGATCGTAGCAATAAATCCATGTTTCGTCACCTGTCACTATGTCCCACACCAAATTTGACGCACCTTCGTTGAATCTGGTAAGCATGGCACTGCACCAAGTGACGCGGTCCGTTTTTTGAGCCTCGGTCAAGTTGTGTGGGATCCACCGCGAGCACAGCTTTCTCACACCCAAATGTTTGTGTAGGATTGATTGTATTTGACTCATGCCTATTTCTAAGGATGCGCGAATTTCATGGTAGGTCACATGCCTGTCTGTTTCAATCATACGGCGCACAGCATCGATGTTTTTGTTGGTCACAGCGGTGGACGGCCGACCATCGCGAGATTCGTCACTGAGATTGATACGACCACGCTTGAATTCTGCAAACCAGCTATAAACAGTCGTCTTGCATGGTGCTTCATTGCCAAAAGCTGTTTCAAGCCGAGCGATGCTCTGTTGAGCTGTCAAATTACACTTAAAATCGTAGAAAATCATACTACGAAAATTTTCCCGAGTTAAATCCATGTTGATGCAGACACACAATTTTTTAAATGGCGCCACAAGGTAAAAACAAAAGACAGTCAGATGAAACAAACTGCATTCTACAGCCAAAGAGTTCTATTTTCAAATGTTGCAATAAATTTTTAAATATTGTTTATGTAAGTGGCCAGTTCCGGAAACTTTTAGTGTTACCTATGTATAATCATATAACTAGATACAAAAATACATTACATACTTATATAAGTACTTAATAATATTACTTGTAAATTTGCATGAGGCTGTTATAGCGTACAATTGTTTTCGTTTCTTTTTTACCATTCATGTAGTGTTTTTTTTTTCTCGTCCAACCCTCTCTTACTCTCTATGACCTTATAGTCATTAAAGTGTCGCATCAAAGTTGATGGTCCTGTAACAGGCCTTTGGCTCATTAGGGCTATCACAGTCGATACATTCGTCCCTGTCGGCCCAAACACGAGTGCTCCTTTTTAAACACGAATGCATATGTCAATTTTTTTTTCCTTAAATAAATAAATACTAATACAAAAATACAAATACAAATACCCAACCGGCACGTCCGTGCACGGCTATCTGGCAATACAAACAATGTTTAAAATATATGTATTTATTTATTTAGTTTTAAATTAGAATGGTATGGTAGAATGGAGACCACGTACAGCTGTCGCACTCGGCCTTGAAGAGGCCTAGGGGATGAAATAAAGACAAACTATCTAACAATAAAAAAAAAAAAAAAAAAAAAAACTTTATTCTAATACAGCCGAGTTTGCAATGAGTTCGCGTGGCCGTTTTGCGTCTGATCGAGCGTGCGACGCGATCGCGCGACCGCCCAATTAGGACACAAGTTTTCTGATCGCGCGATCAGCTTCATCGCACGATGATATCGCATCGCATGATCGAGCGTGCGACGCGATCGCGCGACCGCCCAATTAGGAGACAAGTTTTCTGATCGCGCGATCAGCTTCATCGCACGATGATATCGCATCGCATGATCGAGCGTGCGACGCGATCGCGCGACCGCCCAATTAGAACACAAGTTTTCTGATCGCGGGATCAGCTTCATCGCACGATGATATCGCATCGCATGATCGAGCGTGCGACGCGATCGCGCGACCGCCCAATTAGGACACAAGTTTTCTGATCGCGCGATCAGCTTCATCGCAGGATGATATCGCATCGCATGATTGTGCGTGCGACGCGATCGCGTGACCGCCCAATTAGGACACAAGTTTTCTGATCGCGCGATCAGCTTCATCGCACGATGATATCGCATCGCATGATCGAGCGTGCGACGCGATCGTGCGACCGCCCAATTAGCACACAAGTTTTCTGATCGCGCGATCAGCTTCATCGCACGATGATATCGCATCGCATGATCGAGCGTGTGACGCGATCGCGCGACCGCCCAATTAGGACACAAGTTTTCTGATCGCGCGATCAGCTTCATCGCACGATGATATCGCATCGCATGATCGAGCGTGCGACGCGATCGCGCGACCGCCCAATTAGGACACAAGTTTTCTGATCGCGCGATCAGCTTCATCGCACGATGATATCGCATCGCATGATCGAGCGTGCGACGCGATCGCGCGACCGCCCAATTAGGACACAAGTTTTCTGATCGCGCGATCAGCTTCATCGCACGATGATATCGCATCGCATGATCGAGCGTGCGACGCGATCGTGCGACCGCTCAATTAGGACACAAGTTTTCTGATCGCGCGATCAGCTTCATCGCACGATGATATTGCATCGCATGATCGAGCGTGCGACGCGATCGCGCGACCGCCCAATTAGGACACAAGTTTTCTGATCGCGCGATCAGCTTCATCGCACGATGATATCGCATCGCATGATCGAGCGTGCGACGCGATCGCGCGACCGCCCAATTAGGACACAAGTTTTCTGATCGCGCGATCAGCTTCATCGCACGATGATATCGCATCGCATGATCGAGCGTGCGACGCGATCGCGCGACCGCCCAATTAGGACACACGTTTTCTGATCGCGCGATCAGCTTCATCGCACGATGATATCGCATCGCATGATCGAGCGTGCGACGCGATAGCGCGACCGCCCAATTAGGACACAAGTTTTCTGATCGCGCGATCAGCTTCATCGCACGATGATATCGCATCGCATGATCGAGCGTGCGACGCGATCGCGCGACCGCCCAATTAGGACACAAGTTTTCTGATCGCGCGATCAGCTTCATCGCACGATGATATCGCATCGCATGATCGAGCGTGTGACGCGATCGCGCGACCGCCCAATTAGGACACAAGTTTTCTGATCGCGCGATCAGCTTCATCGCACGATGATATCGCATCGCATGATCGAGCGTGCGACGCGATCGCGCGACCGCCCAATTAGGACACAAGTTTTCTGATCGCGCGATCAGCTTCATCGCACGATGATATCGCATCGCATGATCGAGCGTGCGACGCGATCGCGCGACCGCTCAATTAGGACACAAGTTTTCTGATCGCGCGATCAGCTTCATCGCACGATGATATCGCATCGCATGATCGTGTGAGCGATGGCCAATTAGGATAACGCCAGAGCTATTTTTTTGAATTTTTGTATGTTTTTTTATTATCATCGTAGTGACCCTGGTCAACATTATAGGCTATAAGGAGTGTTCATAAAATAATCCCAAATCAAAAACGGGCAGAGATTGAACAAACGGGGCGCAGCCGCGGGGAAAGGCAACTTTTATAATACCTATAGTTTGGGGAAAAACTCTTTTCGCAAATAGTATGTATGAACTTATAATAACATTTCTTTGGCTATACCATTCGTATCTGGCTGGTTTTGGTATTATTAAAAAGTTCAAATTTTAAAAAAGATAATTCTAAATTCAAATAGGTAAAATGTGTGATTTTCATTTGTTTTTCTTACTGTTAAGATGAGTGAATGTAATGAAGAAATTCGATACATTTTAAAATTTTACTACAAAAAAGGTAAAAATGCAACGCAAGCCGCGAAAAAAATTCGTGATGTTTATGGGCCTAGTGCAGTGTCTGTGAGAGTAGCACAAATTTGGTTTAAGAGCTCTTTTCAAATAAAATGACCGTCACTTATGTGGAACACCATAATTTTGAAATCTTTCATCTGTATTCAAATATATATTACTGGGTAGCTTATTGAATAAACTACATGATTTGATTAAAAATACGTAAATAAATTATAATGTGAAAGAGAAAAAAAATATTTTTGAAAAGGTGCTGGAAAAAACACTCCATTTAGTAACTTTTTCAACTTGAATTTTTGTGCGAATAAAACAAGTATTATTTGTGTTTTTTTTTATTTAGCACATTAACAATAAACAAATTTTCAAAAAACATAATTCTTTATTAATGTAACACTTCACATGAAGAGTATTTCCCTAAGGAAGATCCATTTAGTAACTTTTGTGCTGTAACACCGTACAAAATAACCTTTTATATCAAACCTACAACAATTGAACAATATTTTTATATGAAACAAATAAACCATATAAAATTATTCAAAATGTCTTTACTTTATATTTAAGCTTAGATAAACTAAAAATTAAATACCATCACGATGGGACAGTTACTTACGTGAAACTAGCGTTACTAATAGGAACTGTTTAGGGTGCGTTATAATCACGGTATAATAAACTTAGATTATTTTAAATGTTTTATTTAAATTTAATTAGTAATAATTGAACTGGGTGTTAGGAAGAATACTGCGATCCTTTCAAGCATTTAGACAAACCATAACATATTTTTTTTTTACGCAACACAGCTTTTAAACCGATAAACTTTTATAATTTAAACTTTTTACAGGTATTATTTATATTCACATCATAGAAAGACAAACAACGAACTATACTTTTATTTTAATTTAAGGTTTATTCTTTTTCTAATACTATCTGGAATGAAGTTTAACTAGTTAGTAATTCCAATCAAGACACAGCTTTACAATTCCATTTAGTAACAGTAACCTTCCGCATATACATAACGCTACTTAACGGATGTTACGAATAGCTATCGTGAACTGTTTAAGCCATGTTTTTATACAATAAATAATGAGTAACTTGAAAAAATATTAGCAATAAACAATCTTTGATTATTAGGGAACCCATTTATAAACATCAATCATTAAGAAAAACATAACTTACCAGTAAAAACACAGCTACTTAAGGGAACAAATTTTTTGATGGTCACAACCTCACTGTAGAAAGTAACGAACTGCGTCATTTTGGACCGAAGGAAGCGCATGCTTAGTGACATTTAGACCGATAATGTTGCCTGACGTAATAAAACATTGTTTTTTGGTAGCTTTTTCGCTTGTTAGTCACTATAATCACCGTTACTTAGTTGGAATTTCCGCCATCTCCGATTTCATGAGACAAGATTTAAATGACTATAAATTAATTTCTTCCCTCTATAAGGGCAATGTTGCGGCTGCCCCGCTTCTGCAGCGCGTCGGGAATGTTCGCTGCAGTGCGCGTTGACTGCTTCTATACCACCATGCGCAGGCGAGCAACTGCGATGGCGGGCAGGGTGCGGGACAGCGGAAACAGCCTTCTCACCATCGCCAGCAGGTCGGACGGTCCCTTTATGAAACATTGGCAGGCGCTACAGACTCCTTCGTTCCAAATATGGGGAAGGTAGCACCAAAATAATGTGCTTGTTTGAATTTAATTTAAAATTGACATTCTAATTCTAATTGTTATATTGTAATTGTAATTTTAATTCAATTTTTATATGTCCTTAAATGTATTTGTGCTGTCGTAATTGTTTTGTAATGCTCTATGTCAGTTTGTGTGTTTATTGTAATAATAATAATTGTATATAAATCTTTATGGGTTATTGGCCTGAAATAAATAAATTCATTCATTCATTCATTCATAACACCTTGTTTAACTTAAATTCTTGTATTCCTAGATATTTATCTTTCAACAGAGGGTGATTTTACTATAAATTTAATTAAATTTGCTGCAGTTATTAGAGTTTAAAGCTGCCAGTATATGGGGTGGACATACGAAATTTCGAGTTTCTTTGAGACTATTTTTCGTTTAAATTATATTTGCTAAGTACTTTTAGTAAATTTTTTGGTCAGAACTGTATTATAATTAGTTTTATAATTAGTATTGAACAAATGAGTTAACAATTTTGATATTTCTAATGAGATATTATAGTCAAAGTCAGTGGACAGCATGTTTTTCAGGAGGTCATTTTATTTGAAAAAAGCTCTTAAGCGTTTTCAATCCGGAAATTTCGATGTCAAAGATGCACCTCGCTCTGGGCGCTCTGGGCGCCCTGGGCGTTACGGATAAAATGGATGCCATTTTCGAAAAATTGGAGCAAGATCGGCATATCAGTAGTTACGATTAGCTGAAGAACTGGGGATTGACCACAAAACAGTTTTGGCGCATTTGAAAAAAGCTGGGTACACAAAAAAGCTCAATATTTGGGTGCCTCATGAGCTCACTGAAAGAAACCTAATGAACCATGTACTCATTTGTGATTCTTCATTACGACGTAATGAAACCGAACCATTTTTGAAAAACCTGATAACTGGTGATGAAAAGTGGATCACGTACGACAAGAACGTGCGAAAAAGGTCGTGGTCAAAGGCTGGTCAGGCTTCAGACTCTGGCGAAACCCGGGTTATGAGCTGTTACCGCCAGGCAGGACCATCGATTCTGAACTCAACTGCGAACAACTGATGAGATTAAAGCAAGAAGTTGAGAGAAAGCGGCCGGAATTAGTCAACAAAAGTGGTGTGGTTCTTCATCATGATAACGCTAGAGCTCACACATCTTTAGCCACTCAGCAAAAATTAAGAGAGTTTAGCTGGGACGTATTAATGCATCCGCCGAATAGTCCTGACCTTGCACCTTCAGATTTCCACTTGTTTCGGTCTCTTCAGAATTCTTTAGGCATCGTCAGGTTAACATCACGAGAGGACTGCCAAAACCACTTGTCGCGGTTTTTTGATCAGAAGCCCCAGAATTTCTATAGCAATGGGATCATGTCCCTACCTACAAGATGGCAGAAAGTTATCGAACAAAATGGCACCTACATACATACTTTAGTTCAATGTAAATAAACTTTATTAAAAATGTTTTGAATTTTCATATAAAATGCGAAGAAACTTTTTCCCCAATATACAATCAATCGGTCAGATCACACTTAAACCTTTTAAATATTAGCACGAACTGAACGTAGAATGTGTAGAATGGTAGGTACCTCCTGAAGTTATAGCTACGAGTATAAATTATACGCACGCGAACCCAATTAACTTGAAGGTGTGTTGTTTGTTTATTGTCAATTAACTATGTCACCGAAACATTAAAGCTAATAATTATTAACATTTTAAATGAAATTCCCAACATTTTAACATGACTTTGTAAATATTTTTGCATGCCTTTTTAAAGTGAAATATGTTGGACACATTTTTTAAAGTTGTTTATTTCAAGCAAATTATCTTAAATTTCCTGTCAACCTCTGAGCACATTGGTTATCATTATACAAAACAGAAGTTGTGTTTTCAAGAGTAATCTCAAACATTACATTTTTGAGGTATATCGCCTCTTTACATAAATTTATAGAGCACTCCACTCCCTTGAAAGTTCGTTTACAGTTATGTATGTGTATAGGTCTCATAGCACACGTCTCGTCTAGGATATAATCTGAAAATTACTGATATGTGATTAATTGTTATTCAAAAAGAAATTAAAGAACATCTTAATAAGACCCTTTGGTTTGGATACATAGAGTTTAATAGATCGTAAGTGTCGAGCTAGTTTGGACGTTTGTAACAGCTCGTGGAATACGTGTGTGTTTTAAACGGTGCCCTCTAAATATTGTAACATACAGTGCACTAGTTACTTACACTAAAATCAAACATCGTAGTGTCTGTACAATGAATTTTTCGTGATATTTTAAATGAAATGGGTTATTTGTATTATACTGAAGAAGAAATTTATTTTTTGAATTTTTGTCTGTCTGTATGTTCCGTTTTAATTCGAGAACCACTGAACGGATTTGGATGCGGTTTTTGTTAATCATCGGAGTGACCCTGGTCAACACATAGGTTTTAAGGGGTGTTCATAAAATAACACCCAAGCTGGAAACGAGGCAAAGATTGAATAAACGATTTTATAACTCGGGAACCACTCATCGGATTTGGATGTGGTTTTCTTTATTAAAGTTGTAGTTACGCTAGTCAATGCATAGACTATGAGGGGTATTCATAAAATAACACCCAAGCTGAAAACGGGGCAATGATTTAATAAACGCTTCTATAACTCGATAACCAATCAACGGATTTGAATGCGGTTTTCTTTATTATCATTGTAGTTACCCCGGGCAACACATAGACTATAAGGGTTGTTCATGTAATAACGCCCAAGTCGAAAATGGGGCGAAGATTCACTGAACCCGGGTGAAGCTGCGGGCAAAGGCTAGTCTATTAATAATTGTAACCTTAAAAATAACAATTAACTGCAGGTCTAAAAATTGTGAAACTTTTAGGTTACTATGTAAACCTTGTTGTGATTGTCTCCGAACATTTAAAAATAAATAGAGTTCATACTTTGCTTTCCATGTTAATACTCTATTCTCTTCAAATTAATGTTAATTTATTTCTCGACGTACTGTCGTAAATTGATCACCGCGATTATAATTATATTGCACCCATACGTCGGTACCGGTAGCGATCACTGACTTGTCAAAAGCATCTTGAATATCGACTTTTGAGAGAAATCGTCTGATGAGGCCTACGCTCCGCCCTTCTCTGCGTCAAACCGCTGCGGGATCTGAAAAATTCCAAATGAAACTTCAGAACCAATTTGCCCTGTTGGAAACCACCGAAGACGTTGTCCAGCTTGCTAACAATTTCACGAATGTCGTGCGCGAGGTAGGCAGGGCTTATTTTAATCCGGAGCGAAGGAATAAGGAGTCTGAAATTTCGAGTGGAACTCTGGACCTGATGAGGCAGAGACGGGAAATGTCTTCAGATTCTGCAGATTACTCCCTTCTTAACAAGCGCGTTAAAGGGCAAATTAGTTCTGACCTGCGCCAACATAACACTCGCGTCATTGAAGACGCGATCCAGCGAAAGAAAGGCTCAAAAGTTTTTGCGCAGCAGGGAAGACATCTGACAATAGAACCGTTACCTCTAGGCCAGAAGTCCTCACTGAAATCGAGAAATTTTATGATCTCCTATATTCTTCACACGCTCCCAAGCCAACTGCTCGCGATGAAGACGACAAACGTGCACCTCTAGTCCGCCATTACACCGATGAACTCCCGGATCTCAAAATGGGTGAGATTAAGAGCTTTTGAAAAGCTGAAAAACAACAAGGCACCGGGTGAGGACGGCATCACAACTGAACTCCTGAAAGCTGGAGGTTACCCTATACTCAGACAGCTACAGGACCTTTTTAATGCTGTCATTCGTACTGGTACTACGCCAAAGGAGTGGAGTAGGAGCCTGGTCATTTTGTTCTTCAAAAAAGGGGACAAAATCCTACTTAAGAACTACAGACCAATTGCGCTCCTGAGCCACACCTACAAGCTGTTCTCAAGAGTTATCACGAATCATCTCACCCAACGATTCGACAACTTCCAACCTCCAGAGCAGGCTGGGTTTCAAAAAGGCTACAGCACCTTGAACCACATTCACATGCTAAGGCAGGTTATACAGAAAACTCAAGAGCATAATCAGCCTTTATGTCTAGCTTTGTGGACTACGAGAAAGCCTTCGACTCCATCGAAACTTGGTCTGTTCTGCAGTCCTTGCAGCGATGCCAAGTTGACTGGCGTTACGTGGAGTTGTTGAAATGTCTGTATGAGTCCGCCACGATGTCCGCCCAAGTACAGGGTGTACAAACATGACCGCTACATTTTCAGCGCGACTTGAGACAGGGAGATGTTATTTCCCCAAAACGTTTACCGCCGCGCTGGAGGACGTCTTTAAAACACTAGACTGGTATGGACGAGGCATAAACGTAAACGGAGAGTACATTTTACATCTTCGCTTTGCCGATGAGATCATGATGATGGCGGAATCACTGCAGGAACTGGAGGGAATAGTGCGCGGCCTTAGAGACGAGAGAGACTCGAGACGAGTGGGCCTGTGGATGAATTTGGATAAGACAGACTAAGGTCATATCCAACTGTCACGTCATCCAAGGGCCACTAACCGTCGACGATGTCAGCATCGAAGTTGTTCAAAAATGTGTTTATCTGGGTCAAGTCATACAGCTGGCTAAAACCAACTTCGACACCGAGGCTGACACAAGAATATGCTTGGGTTCGGCAGCATTCAGAAAGTTGCGTTACATATTACCGCAGTGTTTAAAGGTTAAGATGTACAACCAGTGCGTCCTTCCTGTGATGACGTATGGTGCTGAGACGTGGTCTCTTACAAAGGGCCAAATACCTCGATTTAAGGTTGCTCAGCGAGCTATAGAGCGGGCTATGCTTAAGGTATCTTTGACGGATAGAATCCGAAACGAGGAGATCCGTCGGAGATCGAAAGTAACCGACATAGCCCGCAGAATCAGTAAGTTGAATGGGCAGTGGACAGGCCATATTTGTCGCCGACATGATGGCCGTTGGGGCCGAAAGGCTTTAGAATGGAGACCACGTACAGCAAAGCGTAGTGTAGGCCGATCTCGTATCCGCTGGACTGACGACCTGAAGGACGTTGTGGGTGGCGGCTTGATGAGGAGGACGGAGGACCAACATAAGTGGCGAAATTTGGGAAAGGCCTATGTCCCGCAGTGGATGAACTCGGGCTGATAAATGGATATACACCGGTACAAAAGCGAGCCGAGTCTGTCGCCAATCTGCACAATAACTTCGAAGCGAGATTCTTTCTGCAAAAAGTCTGCATAAATTGTCCCATTGTCAGCTACAAGTAGGTCAATAGTCGGGTGTCTGTCTGAAAGCAGCAGAGAAACACAAAGCTCTTGCTTCGCTGCATATCAAAGCTTTGTATATTAAGTAACAGAGTATCAGGTGTAGACCAATCACTCGATCAGGGAACACTCGTCCAACCCCGTTTTACTAACGATAAATCCCCACACGATAAGGGGGCTTTACCGTTACTAATTCATCGATATGCAAAGACATAAAGTTCTGAAAAACTCATAGGTGCATGTACTCGTATAGCTCATCCAGCACAGTTTGAACCTTCGTGTCAAGATTGCGAGAGTGAGGTCCTGCTGCCCACAGAGGTCGTTACATCTGGACAGGGAGGAGAATACATCACAGCTCACTAAACAGGCGTAGACAATTCAATTCAAATGGATCATGAGGACATAGTCGGTAACCTTAACCCATTGAGGACCAGCATGCCCCACTCACTGTTTCGTCCTGGCTCCCTCAGTGACTGTGTTGTGTTGGTATTCGATGAGTAAAGGTTACCGATTATGCCCTCATGGTTTAAAATAATTTATTTTGTAAAATAGGCACAAAAAGTACACTTATATATTAAAAACATTATACGAGTATATATGTCACAGTTAGAACCCGTAAAAACGAAAAAAAAAGTCTTGTATGGCGCTAACTAGTTAAAACGCGTTATAACTGATTTCAGGTTTTAACTGTAACATATACATAAATAAGGCAAATAATAAATAAGTTGATAGATAAACAAACTTTAAATAAATATAATGGCTAATCCCGCCTATTCGATTAGTCTTGCTAAGAAGGGTAAGAGACTTAGCAAGATCATGTCTTTTTAGGGTTCCGTACCCAAAGGGTAACCAACGGGACCCTATTACTAAGACTCCGCTGTCCGTCCGTCCGTCTGTCTGGCTGTATCTCATGAACCGTGATAGTTAGACAGTTGAAATTTTCACAGATGATGTATTTCTGTTGCCGCTATAACGACAAAAAGTAAAACCAGCCAAGTGCAAGTCGGACCTGCGCACTCCCATACAACAGACGTGATTTTTTTGCCGTTTTTATAGATAAAGGTACGGGACCCTTCGTGCGCGAGTCCGACTCGCGCTTCGCCGGTTTTTTTATGTTTCATTTTCCAGGTTCCGTACCCGAACGGGACCCTATTACTAAGCTTCTGTTGTCAGTCTGTCACGTTATGGGTCTAAAGCCTCAACCATAATAGGTAGAAAGTTGTAATTTTCACCAAATAGTATTATAGCCTTTACTTCGTCAAACATTGTTATAAAAAAAATAAGGGTTGTTCCAAGAAACCTCTATAAAGTTGCATTATTTAAACGTTATTGGTTTTGGCCCTTACTTAAAGATGGTAATATATCAAGTTTTTACATTTTGTCAGATCGTAGGACATACTCTAATGTAAAACAAACAATAATAAAAAGTGGGGTTCCGTACGCAGGCGGTGCCTATTTTCTGGTCAGGTGCTACCATGCTACCATTTGTTTCTTGTAGCCCTGATGTTGCTAACACCATGCTTCAATCGTCCAAACATTATAATATGCCTTTTTCAATAGGCCCTGCACCCGTAGAGTCACAGTCGTGACGATCGTCACGCCTAGGCCGAATTGTAAATAAAAAAATATTATTGTTAGTTAATATATTATAAACCTAGTGATATGGGTATTTTTCGAAAGCTATTAAGATGAGCAATAAAAAAAAAATAAAAAAAAAATATTATAATAATATAAAAAAAAGTTGTGGATTGTTATTCTAGGCCCAAATATTCTTTTTTTTTTTAATATATGTATAGAGTTATATATATTTTTTTTATTTTTTATTATTCTTTATATTTTTTACAATATTATAAAATTTGAATAGACACATATTTATGGTATACATACATATATTCATATATATAACTAAGATTTTTTCAAGGAGAAAGCCCCCCCTCCCAACTTACCCAAAGAAAAAAAAAATGTTTTCTTTTAGGAAATTTTATTTTGTTTTAGAAAAACAAAACTGCATTAGAATTGGACAACTAGTTCCGGAGATATAGCCAAAAACAAAAATGGAGGGAAAATTTGCAAACTCGCAAAAATGCACGTTTACCGGACGGGTTAATAAACAGTATAAACTTATTCTCTGTCGAGCTGAGGTGAGGACCTATTTTGGAAGTTTAATAAAATCTTATATAACCGGAGCAATAAAGAAAAGATTCTAAAATGGTAAATACCTGTGATTTTATTGCTCAGTGATACAGACAGCAATAAAAGTTGTTTCTTTAATATTTTTTTTGTAATATTTTTGGTCTATATAGGATGAAATTTAATTAACTGACCAAATTCATACTGGAGACTCGGTTAGTGATTAAGAACTAGGTTCAGTAATCCTTTTGGGCAATTTCGAAAAATTTTTTTTTTAGTTTTTTTACTGGTTGGACTAGTTTAAGTGCAATCCCTAGTGCAGGCACAATAAGTAAAAAAAATTTTTTTCGAATTTCACCTGGATTGTCATTAAACCTTGTTCCTGATGACTAACCAAGTCTCCAGTATGAATTTGGTCGGTTGATTTAAGTTCACCTAGTATTAATATATTCGAAGTTAAGTGTGGGTTAACTATCCAATAAATTGTACAATATTATAGGTATTTTATTAATATTATTGCACGTATTTTGTGAACATTTTTAACTGTCTACCTATTACGGCTGAGCATAATTTGGAATAGTAATAACAGGCAAACATAATGAAAACAACAATACCTAACAAAAAACAACAAGAACGAGTGGAATTTAACAAGAAACAAGTAACAATGTGTTGGGAAACTAGACGCGTGGAGTAAGCTTGAGCGGCAAATCCAGACTATTCTTTTTGCATGCAGTACGCAGGTGTGCGACTGAAGACAGATATACTGTGCGAGTGAGAGGGGATGATGATGGGCGCCATTTTAGAATCTTTTCTTTATTGCTCCGGGTTATATCATGTCCTACGAAAGACTTACTTTGGCAAGTCTGACTTTTGGAAAAGATCATTTATGTTTATTTCGGGTTTTTATACAGTGGTACCCACCGAGCCGTGGGAAACTATCGATATTTAGTTATGCCTAAAAATTTAGTGTCACTAACTCCAGTTTGGATCACTGCGTAATTATCAACATCTACCTGGATTACATTTAATAATGTGAACTTTATACATTTGGTCTCTTTTGCGCTAAGAACTAAATAATTTGCGGTAAACCAATCAATCAGAGACAGTTACGTTCATGTCGTCAACGATCTATTAATTTAAAAATAAGTGACGTCATCGGCGAATATCATAATTTCAAATAATTTTATAACTAAATAAGGAACGTCAGAAGGGGACACCCATTTTAACTAACGATCAAGACGACTTTATCCTCTTTAATATAAATAATTTCAACAACGTAAAAGCTTTATCCTTTATACCGTAATGATCCAGTTTACATAAATATGTTTCATGATTAACATAGGTTTGGGAGGTGACAAAAGACTCTGAGCGCATCCTGCTTTTCTTCTCAATCATCACATATATGCTCACCTGTGGTTGACCTGCAGATAAAGACACCGATTCAATCAATCCGGTCAAATTCAAACTGGAGTCGGTAAGAGGTAATCACTAAGTTTCACAATTTTCTTAAGAATCAGAGTGCGTGAGTAAGTGAAATATAGCATTTTGCAGAAGAGAGAGGTCAGTGAGCCTTGATCCCGATTACTTGCCGACTCTTTAGTGCGATGTCCCTGGAGGCACTGCACGCAGTGCGCTCCATACAGCAGACACTCAGCTGCCTCAAGTAGAGTCGGTGGATGTCACGGCCCGTTTTCTACAACGTGTACGAGTGTCATAGACAATCGAGCCAATCATTACTGAAGCGACACTTGATAAGAATGTTTGAAAATAACCACGCCAACTGCACCAACTGACTAAAACAAGAAAATACTTTCTGCCAATTTATATGTTCCTATACTTATAAATAAAAATGAAAATTGCTGACTTCATAGGATCAACCTACAAAAGAATGGACAAAGTCGTCGTTGGCAGACAGTTTCAGCGACGACGGTCGCCAATAATTATTAATAAATAAAAAAATCTCAAACTATGAAGTTAGCGAAATACTAATCATAGAAACAAACTTACGGAAATAAAAACAAATTTTCACGTTTCCTTTCAAATGTTGAAAACGGACTGTTTACGGCCGTCCATTTTTTTCATTAGCGCGATTTTGCTACTCTTGTTCAGTGTGTCAGCAGATGACATTAGTTTGTTTAAAGGCCCACCTGTCCATGCATACCCGACATGTCTCAATAAGTACTTACCCTTCTCGGGTCGGAGTTACGCAAGACACTGCTCACATCACACAACGATCAGTCTGCACAAAACATGGCGAGTACAGCCGACAACCGCTCTCGTATCATAACCACATCTTGGAGACCGTCGTCTATCGTATCCGGACGATCAACTAGACAAGTATTGGGAACACAGCACTTCTGCAGTCGTGATGTAAAAGAGTCTTCTTGCGGGAAAATCAATCCAGTAGCCCCGTACGTAGTGCTCGGCTCGAGGACGCGGCGCTCGTTACGTGAAACAGGAGAAGTAGTCGTGTTTAAAATATCACTGGCTTACAATTTAGTGAAGTATGTTTTTATTGATGTGCCTTGGTTAAAGAGTGTAAAGAAGGGTTTTCTGGTGGTTTCGCAGGGCGCGAGCAGTCAGTCCACTAGGGCGGCGCGGCTGGCCTGCGCGGTGGGCGGGCGGCGAGGTGGGTGGGCGGCGCGGGGTGCGGTTGTTGCACCCCTCGGGCAGGGCAAGACTAAGGGAGGGAATGTGGTGTAACGTGTATGGTAACGGTATGATAATGTTTGCTCACTTGTGTGTTGTATACTTTTCTTATTTTGAAATAGACCCGTAACAGAAAAAGGTCTAAAACTGTAAATTTTTGTGGCCCCCCATTTTTTTATTTTCAAAGATAAAAAAAACATAAAAATAAATTTGTGCTACTCAATCGAGCTTACCGGGGTAAGAAAAACAAAACATTTTCGGCCCCTTTTTCATTTTCATGTATTCCCATACAAATACCCTGAAAATATTTTAACATAATTTTTAATTCAATATTAGATTTTGAATCAACATTCCGCCTACAAGCTAGAGACTCGTGACATACGGATGGACAGACAGACAGACAGACAGATGGGCAGACAGCAGAGTAAACGCCGTTTTGCTCTTTGGGTTATGTGATAAAGTTTATAAACAGATAAGTATCGCTTCTCAACGAGGCATCATTCATTATATGTTAAGGACATACGAATATTTATTACACCGGCATTGGCGTATCTAGAGTTTTGATAGCTGTATGAAACCGAATCCCAATGTACTCTCAAGAGACATAGTTTCATCTTGAACAAGACTTGAGCCATTTATAGCTTTTCGTGGTACGTGTCTACCGTGGCTCTTGCTCGGGAGACAGCGTGCGGTGGGGCCAAACCCTTCAAACATTTTCACAAAATAAATTATCTAAATCCTTCTGAATATCCCCGAATTTCATAATATCAAAATAATGTCTTTGATTAAAACAAATACAAAGCAAAATATAATAATGGGGTTTTAAATGTACAAAAATCCGTTTAACCGCACTGGCCAATTTGAGTTAAAATTAAACCGACATGGTGTGAGATTCCAGAGTGAAACTTTATTCACACGATAACTATGATAGTAGTTTATGAAACTGGTACATGAAAATGTTATTAAAAACACGAGTGTTAGGTTAAAAAACAAGCCGAAGGCTAGGTAAATAATTACTTTGCAAACATAGGTAAGACTCTTGCAGAAAACATTATCGCAAGTAAAGATACACCGCAAGATTTCAATATGTCAGATATGCCCCAATCTCAAAGCTCATCATTTGTCCTCCTGGACACGACGCCCGAGGAGGTTAACATAATCCTCACAAGTCTTAAATCTGACAGTGCACCAGGATGGGACAAAATCTCAACTAGATTTCTCAAGTATGCCAGAAGCGAAGTGGTCCCAGTGATTTGTCACCTTGCTAATGTCTGTTTTGCCAAAGGTGTTTTTCCTACTTCTCTAAAGCAAGCTATAATCACACCAGTGCACAAGGGTGGTGATAGAAGCGATGTTAGCAATTATAGGCCAATATCAGTGCTATCAGCAATATCTAAAATTCTAGAAAAATTAATAAATAACAGACTACTGAAATACCTAGAAAGCTTTAAAATAATCTCAGACACACAATATGGTTTTAGACATGGTAGATCAACAGAAGACGCTGTGGAAGCGCTGAGCTCACTGATTGTTAATCACTTAGATCAAGGAAACAAGTGTTTAACAGTATTCATAGATCTAAAAAAGGCTTTCGACACCGTTTCTGTCCACATTCTTTTGCGGATTGGCATAAGAGGGATTTCTTTGGAACTTTTTATAGACTACCTTAAGAATAGGACACAGAAAGTAAAAATAGGAGAATGCATTAGCGGTAAATCGGATATTTTATATGGTGTCCCACAAGGTAGCGTTTTGGGACCTACTTTGTTCTTGGTGTACATCAACGAACTGTGCAATTTAACACTTGAAAGCGGCCAAGTCTTCTCTTATGCTGACGACACAGCACTAGTATTCTCTGGATATTCATGGAAGGATGTCCAATTGACAACTGAATTGGGACTGGCTAGGGTGGCAGACTGGCTAGACACAAATCTCTTAACGTTAAACACCACTAAGACCAACTACACATGTTACTCCATTTATAACAACTCACAGCCGGATACACACTTTAACATTAAAGTGCATAAATGTAGAACTTTCACAAATGATGATTGCTCGTGTCACAGCATTGATAAAGTAACTAGCACAAAGTATCTGGGAGTCATAATAGACCAGCGCCTATCATGGTACCCACATATTGAATTGGTAGGTAATAGAATCAGGAAACTAACCTGGATTTTTAAAACATTAAGACATGTAGTCGCAGCTACCCTACTGAATAGAATATATATTGCTTTGGCTCAAGCTATTATAACTTATTGTATTCCAATATGGGGCGGGGCCTTTAAAACTAAATTTATAGATGTGGAAAGGGCGCAACGTTCTCTTATCAAAGTCATGTATTTTAAGCCATATAGATTCCCCACTGACACCCTGTATACAATTAGTAATGTATTAACAGTGAAGCTGTACATCTTACATACAGTTATGAGACTGCATAAATGCCTAAAATACGACCACAGTATTCTTAACAAGAGACGACAGCACGCTGTGGCTCCTGCTCATCCAACCAACACTGTGTTTGCTGGGCAACATTTTGCTGCCCAGTCCTCCCATTATATAATCAAGTAAATAAAATACTACTTATATATCCTAAAACTTTACATGAAACAAAAAAAACTAATTAATACCTGGATCAAGACACTCAACTATGATACTACAGAAGAACTATTGCAGTACATGACATAAAACCTATTTCTGGCACACACACACACACACACACACACACACACACACACACTCACACACACACTCACACACACACATATACACACACCCTGACACACACTCACACACACCCCACCCCCCCACCCTCTCACGATATTGTACCAATAACCATTTTTCTTTATGTTTCTTACCCATTTAAATTTTTGTAAAAATTTGTCTCTTTTTGTTGTTTTTCATGTGAAATGAACATTTTTGTTATGGAGAGCTAGATCTCCTGGTACAGGTATTTTTATACTTAATAGGAGGCCTCAACCTTGTTTTTGTGCTAAGGTTTAAGTAATGAAATAAATATTTTTGTATTTTTTTGTATTGTATTTGTTTTAATACCTAGTTATGTATAGTTTCATACACTACTTGATCTAAACTCATGCCTGACAACCTGTTTTCAAAATCTTGATAAAATTTGTCGTTAGCTTTTTTTGATTTTTATTGTAAAAGCTCGTTCTAAAAGTGTTCGTAATTTCCGTCGTTATTTCCAGAATGTTAGGTCGAGTCAAATTATTATCACCATTGCTGTTTGTAATTTTAGGGCAAAGTAATACTTTTGATCTGACCCATAAAACCACAGTAAATAGTAATTTCTACGTAAGCTATGGCGCCAAAATCCAACAGTCCACCACGCATGTGTACGCGTTGCGTGCGCTGGCAGCCATAGACAATACAGGCCGAAAATAAAATGACATTGTCACCATCAATATGTAATTGTCGGCGCAACTCATTATAATAGTTAACAAATGTGCACACTAATAAAGGTCCTCACGAATCAAGCTCGTCTTAGTTTGAGGACCGCCAGATAATCGTATAGATTAAATAAGTTCTCAATGTACCCACCTATTTTGTAACCATTTTATGTTTGTGATTTATTTAATGTTTGTTGTTTTTGAATAAAGTCACTTTTATCTTTTATCTTTTACCTACTTTGTCACGCCGCAATATTATTTAGTACGTGTTAGAGATAATAACCTACAATAACGAGGATAAATACTTTGATCAAATAAATATATTTTAATCTTAGAAAAAAATTGTTTGAATTTTTCAGTACAAAACAGCAATTTCCCCCAAATCTCAACCTTCAAACTACAAAGAAAACCGGCCGAGCAACGGTAACAAGCTAACTTATTTTTCAAGAATTGTGCGAGTAGCAATTGAAATTAAAAAACATCCAAAAATTTCAATCGGGATGACGGGTTTTAGTTATCTTCGGCATGGAGTTCAGTCATACAGAAATTTAAACATCGCGATTTATCTTCGAATATTTGCCTCGATACTGTTAGTTTTGTGTGTCGTGTGTGACGAAAGAAACAATTAATTAACAAAAGACAAAGTGCGGGTAGGAAAAAGAAAAATAATGTGCTACCTACCGCCGGCTCGCCAAGGACATTTTGCTGCTACTCTCGTCAGTTAGCTTGTGACCACGACAGCCTACAGAGGCGTCGAAACGTCAAGCACATATCTATAAAGGTATGTTGTTAGTTATCGCGAGTAAGACCCCAATACAAAGTTAATAATGTGTGAAAATCGCGAAAGTTTAAAGTTTACTATTATTTTTCAAGTTTTTATCCTTTGTTCACAGAATGGCAATTTCCCAAAAGGGCAAATTCTCATAAAGGCAATTATTGTACAATTACGTACATTTTTCTTTAGATCATTCTCAGTAGATCCAATGTATTCGAGACTTTTTTGTAGTTTTTTAAGTAACATGGTGTCAAAGGGGACGAATGTCAAAATCGTCAGATGAACGGATTTTCATAGATTCCTTGATAGATGTCAAAATTGACAGATGATGAGATTTTCTGACAGATGTAGTTTTTACAGATTTTTTGACAGATGCCAGAATTGACAGAAAAACATTTTTTTATTCATTTTTTGGCAGATATATCTTTGTGGTTTGACATTGAATGATAGAGTGAAAAATATCGACATAAGGGATCGTTGCGGCCTGAGAGAAGATGTAGTGACCACAATCCATAAATAAATATTATCTGTCTGCTTTATTACTGTTCTGAGCTGTCTACATAATTATAAGTTAGTACTTAGTAGTAAGTGTAAGTAGATTGATTATCATTATTTTTACGCATAATTTCTAACGAAAGTTAAGATTATTGAGTTGAATGTGATTTTTATTTTATTTTGTGAAGTTTAAATATTGTAAGCGTATTAATACATTAATAATGTTAAGCAATGTATGTCCTCCCCTCATTGTCATTGCTTTGCTGTGCCCCTACGGGGTATCACAAGATCTCAAAAAAAACCCTGTCATCTTTATTATGTATGTGATAATGCAAATAAAAAAATTGAATTTGAATTTGACTAGAATAGAAAAAGGAGTGCTTCGGTGGTTTGGGCATATAGAGAGGATGAATGAAAGTAGAGTGACGAAAGGAATTTATGCTCCACAAGTGGAAGGTAAAGCTCGACCGGGCCGCCCTAGAAGGACGTATGCCGACCAAATAGGCGACATACTGAAAAAGGGCAAAGTGAAAAGTACCCGGAATAGAAGAGCCTGTATGACTAGGTTGAAGGATGTAGAAGACGCAAAAGTGGTGTGTCAGGATCGTAGCAGATGGAAATCTGTAGTCTCTGCCTACCCCTCTGGGAGACTTCCCCCTCTTTTTATTTTCGTGTCAATGGCACTTCTATTTTGGAACTTCTGGAAGAGTATTAAGAAATAAATGATTGTTATAGCAGCAACAGAAATATATCATCTGTGAAAATTTCAACTGTCTAACTATCACGGTTCATGAGATACAGCCTGGTGACAGACGGATGGACGGACGGACTGACTGACAGCGGAGTCTTAGTAATAGCTAGGGTCCCGTTGGTTTTCCCTTGGTTACGGAACCCTAAAAATATACTGATGAAATGAATAGAAAAATAAAAACGTTTAACAATGGATTTTAACAAAAAAAATTAAATTTAACAGCTCCGTTAAAAACGATGCTAACGGGTTTGTCAGCTACATTACTACTAGTAGCATTTATTGTTGGCGCACGGTTGGCCCACATAGCTATCGTTAGTTGGCCAACAGTTAGGTTTGGCCACTATTTTTAGTTGGGCCACTATTTTTTAGTTGGGCCACTGGTTGCCTTGCATTGTAGGGCCTACGTATGTTACTGACAGTTACCCTACAATGGGTTCAATTGATTTTTAATCGTGTCTGGAAATGTTGGCCTCCTTTCTTGCTCTCAATGCCTCAAATATTGTTTACGTAAAAGGTCACTCAGGGTTATTCCTAGCCACCACCTAGTAGTAAGTAGTCCACTAGGAAGTAAGTAGGTTAGAACTGAAACTGCATGTGTGTACAGCAAGATCTATATTGCCGTGACTATTTCGACATCCCATAGTTTGACGGTGACAAAACGATATCGCGATGTAACTACCATCAGTGCCATCTAGTTGTGTTTTTGAAACTTTTACATGAAACAACCTATATGACTAGATACAAAAAAGTGTATTTGTATGGAATCACATAAAAATATAATTGTATATCACTAATTATATAAATACAATAGAATTTATTGTAATTACTAAGAACTAACCCAGGATTGGAATAGCACCGAATGACTCAATAAATGGGTACCTAATTAATGGTTTCAGAAAAAACGTGACGCTGTGACGCTTGCTTGAGCACCCGCGCGCGCGCTGCCTATCCCCTCTAACCCCGCATTTGTCCGGCAAAATATTGTATATTCTGTGACCGTAGGGCCTACATAGTAATGCCAGCCATTTTTATCGTATTGAACTGAGGAAGTGAATAAAATCATACATCGAAACAAAACGATAAAAGTGATTTAAAAATGTGTCCCTATTTCAATTTAAATTGGTCAATATTTAATACGAACAGTTTATAAAATAATCGTGTTAATACAAATAAAATCATACGGTTTACGACATTTCGCCTACGTCGTTAACAATGCTTTATCCCAACATAGTTCACCCAACGGTAGCAGAAGTTGCGGTTGGTCCATTGTTAGTTATCGGGTGGCTATATTGCTAATATTAGTATCATTGGGCCAATGTTGGCTCTATGATGGCCAACTAACTAACTATAACCCAACGGTTTGCCGATCGTTGGCGAATGAACGCCAACGGAAAATGCTACTAGGGACTCAAGTTAAAACGGAACAGACAGACAAAAACTTAACAAATTGTAGTTTTGGCTTTAGTACAATATAACATTATAATAACCCATTTTATTTATTTAAAATAAAAAAAATATTTACAGACACAACTTTTTTTACTACTTTAATAAACGCATTTCGACCCAAAAATATATAATGTTCCTGAGTTCGTCCCGACTTGCACTAATATTCGCGTCCCGAAGACACCCGAACATCACCGATCACTTCCGAATCTGGAACGCCTTGAAGTTGCAGCTTGTCCAATCCTTCCCTGTTGTAGATCCTCCGAGTGTTCAGTTTTCTTAGACATTAGGGGCTTTGGTTACAGTGGTCCTCTACTGAGCATGCGTCAAACACATCGACGGAATGTCAGGTGCATTGTCTTGATTTTCACAGGTGATAAGGTACTCAATTCAGGTAACCAGGTAACACAGAATGACTACCGCATCGTTTGTTTAGTAATTCGTCTACGCTACGAACTATATATACTTAGTCTTAGTTTAGAATATAAGTGTTATTTTTACCCATTTATGTTATATTTTTGCCTCTTTAGTTTTTAGCTTTCACGGGGTACAGGGGTGTGATTCGCAATGTGTCGAGATGCCCTTTCAATCACGATACCTCATTATAGCTTTGTCAATATCATGTCCTATACATTATGTTATGAGATCGAAACCAAGAGGACATCTCTACAGTTTCTGAATTTCTTTTAGAACTATCCCTTTAAAACTTAATACATTTGACCGGTTTTAAATGTCGTATTCACAGCTTTTTCTGATGTTTTTCAACGAATAACGAGGGGAGAGATTTTCACAGCTCATATGTAAAGCTCGGGAACAATTAAACCTAATCGAGATTTCTATGTATTGGTTGCAAGGTGTAACCACTTACATCTAGCTTACAACCTACAACGCGATAACGAAAATTAGTTAAAGTTATTTTATTTTCTTGGCTGAGAAGTGACGTAGTTTATTATAGTCCGGGAGGTACCGTTGCAAATACAAAAGTCATAGTAGGCCGGCTGATATTGACATCGATCGTAGATCTCACATGACTGATATGTGAATCGACCGTCAGCTACTCAAGTAGCGATGGGTTTGGGTGTGAGAGGTTGCGAAAGTGGTAAAATAAAGTAATAGTACCCCGCATGAAATTTTACTAGGTGATTCTTTAAATAATTAAAAGTACAAAAACAACAATCAGCTGCACGGGTAGCGGTGGAAATCTGACGCAGTAAAGTTAAACAAATATTGGAGCATTTTCCCTATAAACGCATATTTGGAGATAGATTCCGGAACTGCTTGAGCCCATAACACGACCTTCGGGCTACCTGGGTTTCCCCCCCTAAAATTCGTAAGAAACCTCTGCGTGTGCGTCGCCTTGTCGTATTATGTGTAAAACGAGATCAGTATATTTAATCTGTATCTTTACTGCGTCAGCTGACGGTCTTTCCACCGCTACACATGCAGGTGATTGTTGTTTTTGGACCTTTAATTATTTAAAGAATCGCCTAATCAAATTTCATGCGGCGTACTATCACGCGTTAACAATGCATTCAGGGCGTTGTTGGGGCTGCCGCGTTACTGCAGCGCATCAGCGATGTTCGCGAAGGCGTGTACGGATGGCTTCCAGGCCATCATGAGAAAACTAAGCGCTTCTCGGATGCAGCGGGTGCGCGCCAGCGCCAACAGCCTCCTGATTACTATAGCAGAAAGGGTGGACGGTCCTATCGTCAGGCATTTCATCGCCATACACGTGATGCCCTCCAACAGATCAAAGAAGTAGATTATATAAATATTTTGTTTTGTAAATAGTTTGTAACACTAATATAGATATAAGTTAATTGTTACTAACACCTTATGGTTGTATATCCGAAATAAATGGATTTATTATTATTATGTTTTTCTTTTTTTTTTTTTCTCTCTTTTTCTGAAAAGAGGTTAGAAGAGCACGGGCCGCAGCCAAGTGCATAAACTATATTATAGAGTGTTCTGTGATAGGCCTGCCTGCAAAAATTTTCTCGTGATGCGGCATGTATTTAAAATTACTGCTTTTTGTATGATATGGATTAAATATGTGGGAATATTTAGAATTTTTAGGCTAGTGTAAATGGTTTTTGGTATGACTCCTGTGATTGATATAATTATTGGGACTATTTTTACGGTATTTGCTCGCCACTGTGTTTTTATCTCAACGGCTAGGTCTTTGTATTTGTTCATCTTTTCTGTATGTGTAGCTTGTATATTATGAGTATTTGGGATTGCTATATCTATTAAGTATACGGTTCCATCTTGTTTGTCATGTATTGTAATGTCCGGTCTATTTAAATAAACGGTTTTATCGGTAATTATGGTCCTATCCCAATAAATTTTTATCGCGTTACTGTCAAGAATTTTTTCCGGTATGTATTTATAGTAGGGGGACTTTTGCTCTATAAATTTGTTTTTGTGGGCAAAATGTTGATGTATAATGGAGGGTACTTGGTCGTGCCTGTGTTTGTAGTCCGTTTGTACTATAGTTTTGCACGCTCCAGTTATGAATGGTTTCCGAAGCGCTGCTGCAATGTCTGCGTGTTATTATTATCATTACTTTATTTTACGTGTATTTTTACAAGTTCATGCGAGTAGATGACGCTGACTATTTTTTTTTCAGCTCAGTGTGATGTCAACTATCTGTGAGAAAAGTTTCAGTCGGCGTACTATTACATTTTTTTGACCACTTTCGCAACTTCACATCCACACCCACCGCGGGTGCGTCAGCTGACGCTTGGTTCTGTTATTAGTCATTCCAGATCTATTGAAAAAGATGGAAATCAATCGGCGTAAAATTACTACCTAAAATGCAACGCTACCGCCCGGGCTATTACTATTACTATGTAAGTATGGAATAATTTGTTTGTTCTGACGTCCATCCATCCATCCATCCATCAGCCCGTGTTCGTCCACTGCTGGACATAGGCCTTTCCCAAATTTCGCCACTCATGTCGGTCCTCCGTCCTCCTCATCCAGCCGCCCCCCGCAACGCCCTTCAGGTCTTCGGTCCAGCGGGCACGAGGTCGGCCTACACTACGCTTTGCTGTACGTGGTCTCCATTCCAGAACCTTTCGGCCCCAACGGCCATCATCTCGGCGACAAATATGGCCTGCCCACTGCCACTTCAACTTACTGATTCTGCAGGCTATGTCGGTTACTTTCGATCTCCGACGGATCTCCTCGTTTCGGATTCTATCCATCAGAGATACCCCAAGCATAGCCCGCTCCATATTTAGCTGAGCGACCTTAAATCGGTGGATCAGGCCCTTTGTAACCACGTCTCAGCGCCATACGTCATCACAGGAAGGACGCACTGGTTGAACATCTTAGCCTTTAAGCACTGCGGTATTGACGACGTAAATATGTGACGCAACTTTCCAAATACTGCCCAACCCAAGCATATTCTTCTGTCAGCCTCGGCGTCGAAGTTGTTTTTATCCAGCTGTATGACTTGACCCAGATAAACATATTTCTGAACAACTTCGATGCTGACATTGTCGACGGTTAGTGGCCCTTGGATGACGTGACAGTTGGACATGACCTTAGTCTTCTCCAAATTCATCCGCAGGCCCACTCGTCTTGAAGAATCGCTAAGGCCGCGCACCATTACCTCCAGTTCCTGCAGCGATTCCACCATTATCACGATGTCATCGGCAAAGCGAAGATGTGAAATGTACTCTCCGTTTACGTTTATGCCTCGTCCATTCCAGTCTAGTGTTTTAAAGACGTCCTCCAGCGCGGCGGTAAACAGTTTTTGGGAAATAACATCTCCTTGTCTCACGCCGCGCTGAAGATGTATCGGTCTTGTTTGTACACCCTGTACTTGGACGGACATCGTAGCAGAGTCATACAGACATTTCAACAACTCCACGTAACGCCAGTCAACTTGGCATCGCTGCAAGGACTGCAGAACAGACCAAGTTTCGATGCAGTCGAAGGCTTTCTCGTAGTCCACAAACGCTAGACATAAAGGCTGATTATACTCTTGGGTTTTCTGTATAACCTGCCTTAGCGTGTGAATGTGGTCCACGGTGCTGTAGCCTTTTCGAAACCCAGCCTGCTCTGGAGGTTGGAAGTCGTCGAATCGTTGAGTGAGAAGATTCGTGATAACTCTTGAGAACAGCTTGTAGGTGCGGCTCAGGAGTGCGATTGGTCTATAGTTCTTTAGTAGGATTTTGTCCCCTTTTTTGAAGAACAAAATGACCAGGCTTCTGCTCCACTCCTTTGGCGTAGTACCAGTACGAATGACAGCATTAAAAAGGTCCTGTAGCTGTCCGAGTATAGGGTAACCTCCAGCTTTCAGGAGTTCAGTTGTGATGCCGTCCTCGCCCGGCGCCTTTTTGTTTTTCAGCTGTTCAAGAGCTATCCTAATCTCACCCATTTCGACATCCGGGAGTTCGTCGGTGTAGTGGCGGACTAGAGGTGCACGTTTGTCGTCTTTATCGCGAGCAGTTGGCTTGGGAGCGTGTGAAGAAAATAGGAGCCCATAATAATAATAAATCAATTTTTGTCTACACAACTCAGTTAAACCCGCGCCGGAAAGCTGGCAAGTGGCCGCAGGACCAAGGCTCCATGACTCGCTTCTTGTTCCGACTTGATTTACAAATATTGAGACTGACCTGATTTTTATTAGTCTATGTTACTCGGAGATAGCGTAGCTTTCTATTAGTGAATTAGTCTTTGGAATCGGTTCAGTAGTTCCAGAGATACAAACAAACAAATAAACGATGCATACAAAATTTGACCTCTTTGTTTATTAGTGTAATGAAACGATTCCGGCTACTCGCAAGTACCTAACATACAAATAAATACTTTTGTCATTTTAAATAAAATAATATTATTATCTATATCTTTCCGACCCAGATGAACTTTTCAGGACTGTGTTAAATATAAAAAGAACAAAGTGTAGTTGACGTATAAATACTCGGGTTCCGCCCGCGGAACTATACTTATTATAACTTTTTTAATAAACTTGTAATTTAGTTGTGTCTTTACTTCAATATTTTAGTGAAATTTTAAATGAAATGGGTTATTTTGTTAGTATTGTAATAAAGTCAAAACCAAAATTTTTTGAAATTTTGTCTATCTGTTTGTTGTATGGGCTGTACATTTATTACGAAAGATGATTTAGGGAAGGAGAGGATCCGAACAAGTCCTTTTTTTCTTACATGGGGGTCGGTGGGTGGGAGGGGTCGAGATTGTTCTTACGTAAGATCACAAAAGTAAACAATGTTCCGTTTTAACTCGAGAACCACTCAACGGATTTGGATGCGATTTTTTATTATCATTGTAGTGACCCTGGTCAACTATAGGCTATAAGCGCTGTTAATAAAAAAACACCCAAGCTTAAAACAGGGCAAAGATTGAAAAAACGCGGGTGGAGCCGCGGGCAAAGACTTATTGCATTTATAAAACCAATCAAATAAATTTCTTCGAAAGAGGTAGGCAGGATACAGAGTCGTAGGCAGTTTTTATTTTATTTATTTACAGATATTAGACTATGACATACTCATATGTATATTAGAGTGCATTATAGGTACCTAACCCAATAACAAGCAGACACAACATACTGCTATATAAGTAAACATGTATCCAATATCGTTATTAAAATTTAAACTAAAAAGCAATATAATACTAGAAGATCTACAACTAAAAATAAATTTAAAGGAAAACAAATCAAAATAATCATAAATTAAATTAAATTATTTTCAAGGGTTTCACATAAGTCGACAATAGGAAGCATAGATAGGTACTTTTTGTAAACCCTGAAAGAAAAAATAACATTAAGGGCATCATGCTAGGCCATAGTATATTGAAAGAACGATAAATTCTAATAAAAATACTATTATGGCCAAGATTGGTTCTTGCATTTACTAAGCTAAAGAGACGAACCCTATTTGAGCAACAAGGTACCTTGGGTGTATGTAGGTTGATTTTGTCCAAAAGTTGTGGACAGTCGACGAGCCCTCTTCCTCTTATATACCTACATATAGTACATATATACAAAATTGTAGGTAGGTCAGGATACAGAGAGGTAGCGTCAGGTTACTATGGTTACAGAGAGGTAGCAGGGTACAGAAATCATCAGACATGCAAAAAAGAAAATACATTTATCTTGACGCTACATCAAAATGGAGTAAACAATAGTTCTCCGACTCAGCAAAATGCCACAGCAGAACTGTGACGCTGATCTTCTGTCGGAGGCTGCTAGTTGCGACACATGCGATGTAATTTACGGTAATTAAAACAATTTGTGTTTATAGTGTAATGTAGAATTAAATATTAAAATAAATACTACAGACATAAGTAAAAAACCGATTATTAATTAAACATGTATATCAAAATTAATTCAATATTGAAAGATTTTCGGAACCACGGCCAGTAGCCGCATATACATATAGGCATGCCACCTGATAACCCGTTTCTCTTTAAAACCTCAACAGTTCAATACAGGCATTTACAATGTCACTATCTGGCAGAAATGTAAAATTTTAGTATAGATACAGTTGAGGGCAAGAAAACAACTTTGTACATAATAATTATGTGAATCTGTCCAATATCAAAAATATTGGCGAAATGGTGCCTTGTGAAGTATTAGTGCCAGATGATAGAGGTCTAACGAAAAACAACAGAGGAACGGGTTATCTAATCTTGTATTAAAACGGTGGCATGCCTATGCTATGCGCCTTAATATTTACAATATTATTGTTCAAATCCTTATGCCAGTGGCGTGCACAGAGTTTGTAATCAGGGAAGGCATAAAAAATAAAATCCCGTAACTTTTTTTGTTATTTGTTTTATACCTACTATCAAAAACATTTTTTTGGAAAACGTCCTATTTCTTAACTTCGGAACAACTTTTACAATAAAAACTAGCCCTTTTATATAATTATAAATTGATGAACAAGCATAGGTAACACTAAAATAAAATCATAAGGATTAAAGATAGAGGTAATACATGATAAAAATAATTAATAAAACTAGAAATCAAAAAAACAATACGATGTTTTAAAATGGTCGCGGAATAACTAGATTCGTAAGAAAGTCGAATAAAAAAAAAACTGACGTGACGTCACGAGCCACTGGCTTTTTTAGCGCACACAAGCGCAACTTTTGCATAGTGTGGTATGTATTTACAGTAACGCACACTCCACTTTACCCGTGTCGATATGAGACACACATACAAAAAAATAGAGACCGCCTCGCGATCACTTGGTACCTCGGTACGATCGAACCAGTTCGTAGTTCCCGCTATTGACGAAAGATGGCGCTAAGTGGAACTATTATCTATCTACGTTATTTTAGCAGAAAATTATAAATTAATATTATAAATAAATAAAAATGGGTAAATTATGCAAATTTGTCAGGGGAGGCAGTGTCTTTTTGGCTCTATGGAGTGTACTCTTCCGGGATATTTTGACTTGCCCCTTCTTCAATATGTTGAAAATGTTCCGAAAATTGGTATCAAATGAAACATATTCTTATTTGAACTACATTGAATCTAGTAATTGGTACCCAGACGGAATCTCGCTGACAGACCGTTCATTGTTTTGATGGAACCCAAAAAGCTGATATGAACGCAACGCAAATGCAACTTCCGCGCGATCCCGCAATGTGGGTGTCATTTAGCCCGAACTTTACACTCCACTGAATTCAGTGGATCTCAAACTATCACCTTTCATAGGATTTTGTTAACTTTTCACTGTGGCAAGCTAATTATTTAAGAAGCTCATAATTGTACTCGTATCTTTGAGGGGATTTCAAATATCAACTTGTCAAACATTCAAATTATAATGATGGTCAAAAATAACTGTTGACCCCAAGCCCAACTAAATAAAATTAAAATCCTTTAATCAACGACCTATAGATACTCCTTTAATAAATAAAATTCATACCAAAATAATATCCCGTAATATCTACCTTGATATACGAGTACGTAGTTCTAAATGCAAAAAATACAAAATATAGGTACCTATACAATTAAGATGAGATAATTTTTATTACCAAATGTTTTTTTAATTAAGTCACTAAGAAGATGTTATTTCATTTTGTATGGGTCGAAATAAGAGTTAGTTAATGGAAATTCAAAAAATGCGCACTTTGGACCAGGCCTCAATAAACAACATTAAATCAAACCACAGCTAACCTCTCGAGCCAAATCTAGACTTCTTGTGCTGTGTAGCAGGCACACAAAACTACTATTTCCTCACTTAATTTTTTTAACCTGTCATATTTATATTTATTTGTCATTGTCAATGCAACTGATGTCGAGTCCAAAAGAACTCGAAATATATCTTGCAAATTTATTTATGTGCATATTTTAACTAGAATTAATATAATATTTATAAAGAAAAGCCGAAGAAGGGTAACATATACATTTTATTATTAAGGAAATTCAGTTTTTTGGCATTACACGCTCAGCTTCAGTGTGGGTTCTCCCCGCACTGACCCTCTCTGTCACACGTAGCTACCAGGCAAATTAACCGATGAAGATACTACTAGATGTGTATTATGTGTCATACAATATACTGCTGTAGGGTAGAGAGCCACAGATTATTAATTAAGATTAACTTGTAGAAAGTATACTTTATGTATCTATTTTACAAAATAAATATTTTGATTTGATTTGATTTGATTACAATAGTTACTGTTAGGTAGAGCCGCGAATATAAATGCACTCTTTGTTTTGCAACAGGGGACAATTCAGACTATTTATAACATAAAGCACTGAGATTAATTACGAGAAAAATTTAATAATATGTTAAAGCTTCCTTGTGAGTTTATTTACAAGTACCAAGATTGTTGTGGTCGTCGGTACTTGGTGGAACTTAGAACATGGTTGTGATGAAGACACTGTACTATTCCACAAATTATAGTTACATATCGTTGTTTGTGTTCCGATGGTATTCACCCGTTTTTAATAAGAAAATGCTCAAAGGAACTATGTGTCCCTTTGACTATTCTTTTAATATATCATTAAGCGAGGGTTGTTTTCCTAAATTGTGGAAAAAAGCCCCCATTACGCCAATTTTTAAAGGTGGAGATAAAGCAGACATTGCCAAGTATCGTCTGAAATATCTAGTATGTATTTTCAGCAGTTATATTTCTCCTTGTCAGCATGGTTTCATAAAGAATCGTAATACCGAAACCAATTTACTTACCTTTACTGATATCGTTCTCAATGCTTTAGATGCTGGCCAACAGGTGGACGCCGTGTACACGGATTTATCAAAGGCATTCGACAAAATAAGTCTACTACTAAGAAAACTGGTTACCATCGGTGTACATGGTGACTCCTCCGCTGGATTGAGTCTTACATTAGAAATCGCTCACAAGCTGCAGCTGTTAAGGGATTCGTATCAGACTTTCTCCCAATAAGTTCAGGCGTCCCCCAGGGCTCTCACTTGGGTCCTTTTCTTCTGTATATTAATGATATTGATAGTATTTTCATGAATTCCAACCACCTTCTATACGCAGACGATATGAAAATATTTTGTATAGTCAATTCTGTCGTAGATAGCTGTAAATTGCAGGAGGATTCAGAAAGTCTTCTTGTTTACTATAATAATAATTATTTATTTTTGAACGTAGATAAATGTTATGCAATGTCATTTTCTAGAAAGCGTCAAACTTTAGTCTTCTCATATAGTATCGAAGGAAAAGATATTACCAGAGTCAACAAAGTGAAAGACCTTGGTATAATACTGGATTACAGGATGAACTTCAACCTCCATGTTGACTTCATTACGGCCAAAGCCTTCAAACAATTAGACTTTATTCTCCGTATCAGTCAACCCTCCAAGCGAGTTATAACTTACAGAACATTATTCTTTGCTTATGTCCGTAGTATCTTGGAGTTTGGTTGTGTGGTCTGGATTCCTCGATACGCAGTTCATATTGACAGAATTGAAAAAATCCAGAATAAGTTCCTGAAAGCACTTGATTACAGAACCCACGATAATTTTACAGATTATTTATCTTCAGCTGTGCACCATTATATTCACTCCTTGGCTGGTCGGCGTGAACTCGCAGATGTCACTTTTTTGCATAAATTGGTTAATAATGGCATAAACTCATCCACACTCCTTGAAAAAGTCTCCTTTAAAGCTCCCCGAGCTTCCTCTCGTCCCAAATATTTCTTCCACACCAAAATTGCGCATTCTAATTATGCTAAAAATTCTTACTTCCGACGGGCCCCCGATAATTATAACAAGAAGCTCACCAAAGATAACATTTTTGCTGAATCTCCTCCTTCTTTTAAAATTAAAGCGGCAAAGATACTGTGTTTTAGGTAACAATCGTAATTGTTCGCATAAATAAACATAATATAGTTTTTTTTGTTAATTAAGTCTTAGAATTATTTTTGTGTGTCTTTATATGGTACTTAAGGTTTATTTGTGTGTTTTTATCTTTATAACTATTTCATTGTATTGAGACTATTTGATACCTGAATAAATAAAAAATAACAAAATTACTCTTTTTTAGTCACCCTCTTTCTATTTTATTACTTTTCTTCAATGTACAGACACAGCGTTTTCTACTGTTTTATTATATGTATTGATTAAACAGGGATTCCTGACAAAAGCTCATTATAAAATCATTGATAACGAATTATGAATAATGTTATGTTAACACTAATAATCTTCGTTGTAATAGTTATAAGTATATTTTTCTAATTAATGATTCCTCTACGAGTAATTTGAGACAGGTTAGACATCTCAGGACTACGCAATACCGTGTATATCCGGGCGCACCCGCCCCCACGCGTCCCGCACCCCGCTAGGATGGCCGCCCTTACAGCGGTCAGGATATAATGATTCCTCTACGAGTAAAGGCTTAACGTTAATACATAAACTGACACTTACAGGTGATAGAACATTTGAGACAGGTTAGACATCTCAGGACTACGCAATACCGTGTATATCCGGGCGCACCCGCCCCCACGCGTCCCGCACCCCGCTAGGATGGCCGCCCTTACAGCGGTCAGAATATAATGATTCCTCTACGAGTAATTTGAGACAGGTTAGACATCTCAGGACTACGCAATACCGTGTATATCCGGGCGCGCCCGCCCCCACGCGTTCCGCACCCCGCTAGGATGGCCGCCCTTACAGCGGTCAGGGTATAATGATTCCTCTACGAGTAAAGGCTTAACGTTATTACATAAACTGACACTTACAGGTGATAGAACATTTGAGAAAGGTTAGACATCTCAGGACTACGCAATACCGTGTATATCCGGGCGCACCCGCCCCCACGCGTCCCGCACCCCGCTAGGATGGCCGCCCTTACAGCGGTCAGGATATAATGATTCCTCTACGAGTAAAGGCTTAACGTTATTACATAAACTGACACTTACAGGTGATAGAACATTTGAGACAGGTTAGACATCTCAGGACTACGCAATACCGTGTATATCCGGGCGCGCCCGCCCCCATGCGTCCCGCACCCCGCTAGGATGGCCGCCCTTACAGCAGTCAGGATATAATGATTCCTCTACGAGTAATTTGAGACAGGTTAGACATCTCAGGACTACGCAATACCGTGTATATCCGGGTGCGCCTGCCCCCACGCGTTCCGCACCCCGCTAGGATGGCCGCCCTTACAGCGGTCAGGGTATAATGATTCCTCTACGAGTAAAGGCTTAACGTTATTACATAAACTGACACTTACAGGTGATAGAACATTTGAGAAAGGTTAGACATCTCAGGACTACGCAATACCGTTTATATCCGGGCGCACCCGCCCCCACGCGTCCCGCACCCCGCTAGGATGGCCGCCCTTACAGCGGTCAGGATATAATGATTCCTCTACGAGTAAAGGCTTAACGTTAATACATAAACTGACACTTACAGGTGATAGAACATTTGAGACAGGTTAGACATCTCAGGACTACGCAATACCGTGTATATCCGGGCGCGCCCGCCCCCACGCGTTCCGCACCCCGCTAGGATGGCCGCCCTTACAGCGGTCAGGGTATAATGATTCCTCTACGAGTAAAGGCTTATCGTTATTACATAAACTGACACTTACAGGTGATAGAACATTTGAGACAGGTTAGACATCTCAGGACTACGCAATACCGTGTATATCCGGGCGCGCCCGCCCCCAAGCGTCCCGCATCCCGCTAGGATGGCCGCCCTTACAGCGGTCGGGGTATAATGATTCCTCTACGAGTAAAGGCTTAACGTTAATACATAAACTGACACTTACAGGTGATAGAACATTTGAGACAGCGGCTCGTTTTTTGTCGCCTTGCCCCTTTATGGGGTGGGGGGTTAGAGGGTAAAGTTAACAGGCAATATTTTCGTAGGGTTTGTGCAAATCGTAACCTTCATACCAAATTTCAGATTTCTCAGACTTTGGATGTTGGGAATATATATTTTTTATAATATAGACCGGTTTGGAGGGTGAAAGTTACAGATTTCTTAATTTATTTGTTGTTTGTGTTCTAATCCTAGCCTGCATACCAAATTACAGCTTTCTAGGACCTCAAGAAGTACCCTAGAGGTTTTGATGATCATCAGTGAGTGAGTGAGTGAGTGACGAAATTGACGTATTTTAGGCATTAATAAAATTCAAAGTATAAAAGACAGACAAATTAAACTTATTGTGTTTAATAAAACTGCTTACTTAAATTTATCTTGAGAATTTGGTATCTATAAACGTAAACGGAGAGTACCTTTCACATCTTTGCTTTGCCAATGACGTGATATTGGCCGAATCGCTGTAGGAATTTGAGAATATGCCGCGCAGCCTAAGCGATTCTTTCAGAAGATTGGACCTGCGGATGAATTTGGATAAGATGATATTATAATATAACACTAGACTTCATTGATTTTGACCCTTTATTAACCATTCTCATAGCTCTAAAATATTTTCTAAGAGTTTTACCTTCACTTTCGCTGAAAATCAATTTCGCATCGACAAAAAAAACAATTTTCAATCATAAAATATAATAAACTTTAACGGATGTTCTGAATTAATGATGCATACAAGATTCGTCGAGGGAGCTTCATGACGTGACAACTTTGAGAACAATAATGCTGTTGCAGATTTTGTATGCGTATCACAGTGGGCCGTTCGCACCAAGTAATGCGTGATACTTGGCGGTCTCTATTCACACGGGAATTGGGTTTAAAATGAAGTTTTCTGTATGTAAGGGTGAGTGGGGTAAGTAAGTAATGATAGAGGACCACATCGCGACACAACTCTCGATGAAGGGACTCGTGATGGTTGTGTGACTTTTTCATTATCTCATTATTTCATTTTTATGATAATGGTGATAAAATGAATGTCTTCAAGGGAGTGTTTTGTTTTTCGTTTCTATTGTGTTTAAGTTTTGTTTCCCTTTCGAGCTCTCTATCTGCGAGTGATAAAGGTGTTTGCGTTGTTAAAATCAGGTGAAACATTTTCCAGAAGTGCTGTAGCGTTAGATTGTTGTGGATGTACTCAGTGCTGTATGTTTCCAACAGTTCTCCGAGGACGAGGACCCGACACTTTACGACATATTCGAACAAGATGTGCGGCAGGAGGAAATGTGTCCTCAAGAGAACCAAGAAAGAGGTAATACATGTGGAAATGGGAGCCAAGTTCAATATAATGATAATTATGGTCCGGTTGTCGACTACACCGACAAAAACTTGAGATCTAAATGGTTGCCAAGTTCTGTAAGCAATCGTGGAGTTTATTTAAAAGAACGTATAACATTATTAAGTAAATTTAAAACACAATTTCTGCTACAATAATGTTTACTATTTAAAAATATGACTTTAAAAAGTTGAAAAGGCAGAATGTGTTAATTCAAACCTTTGATTTTACCTTTAATTTGACCTTTTAACCGGCAGATTAAATATTTAGAAGAATACACAAATAAACATAATATTATATGCAAGTTATTGTTTTTAGGGTTCCGGACCCAAAGGGTAACCAACGGGACCCTATTACTAAGACTCCACTGTCCGTCTGTCTGTCTGTCTGTCCGTCTGTCACCAGGCTGTATCTCATGAACCGTCATAGTTAGATAGTTGAAAGTTTCACAGATAATGTATTTCTGTTGCCGCTATAACAAAAAATACTAAAACCGGCCAAGTGCGAGTCGGACCCGGGCACTCCCATACAACAGATATGATTTTTTTTGCCGTATTTATAGATAATGGTACGGAACCCTTCGAGCGCGAGTCCGACTCGCACTTGGCCGGATTTTTGTGCTACAGCAATGTTGTCTATTTAAAAATATGACTTTAAAAATTTGTATGGTCCAATAATTGATACAAAGCAAGTAACTTATGAATCTTATGCTTAAGATTTAGTTTTTACCAGCAAATCAAATATTTAGAAGAATAGAACAACAAAATACAATAACTATTGAACCTATATATATCAAAAATATGATAAGTTGATTAACTATAAATATAAGATGACTACTATGTGAAAACTAGGCAAGTCAAATGTTGAGGTTCAATAGATCATAAGTTATTTGCTTTGTGTACATTATTCGACTGTAATTTTCTAAGTCTTTTTTCCCATAGTGCCCCCTTATCTACACCCCAACCGACTATTCAAAGGACATCATTTATTTTGGGCTAAATGTGAAAGTGCCGGCCAAACAAAAATAATGTTACATTCCGTTAGAATATGTAATTATATGTATTTATTACAATGAGATCAAAGCTGTAGGGTCATTCTCTGCTTTATTCTGTTAGCTCGGAATCGATATTTTATGCTTTTTTATAAAGGCGTATGAGTAATGTCATTAAATGGATTGTTTTCACTGTAGAAAAACATAATTACGTGGAAGAACGCCAGGCAAACGTTGTTGAGGAAAATAATAGTGAAAACCGTCAAGCTGCAGCATCAACATTAACACTGCCTGGTTTCAAGCGAACTCCCTTTAATTTGTGTTTTTGAACATTGCCAGAATCTGTGAGTCCGGATTCCACAAAACTGAATATTTGGCATGAACTTCCCCTGCAAAATAACTTAATAGACAAATTTACTGCAAGTCAGATAGTTTATACTCACAGCACCATACCTAGTATAAAACCACATCACATCTGAGTTATTAAACTTCGAGGAGGACGAAGACATAAATCCAAGTGAATTCCGCACATGGTCCAGTATTACTAAAGAACAATTCTCTTCTTTGTTAGAAAATATGCCCAGCCCCAATCCATGAAAGGAAAACTGTGACAATGTGCAATAATACTCACATCTATCATCAAAAGAGCTCTTACTATTTCTGTCAACGGAAATCGTAAAGTGGTTACAAGTATTGTCACCTTTTTAAACCAATGTGATGGTCACATTATTGAGGTTTCTGGACCACATGCTGCAACGACCTCTGATGCGGTGATTATGAACATGTTAGATAACGAAGAAGGCGGTTTTTATTGTTTCTTTAGGCCAGGAGACGTGTTTATTTTAGACCAAGGATTCAGGGGCTCAGTGAGGCCTCTTGAAAACAACGGTTACGTAGTGCATATGCCGTAGACAAAGAAACAAGACAAATGACTTCCACGTCCTGATCAAAAATAGTGCGCATGCTAATGAGTTCTTGAAAATTATTAGTGAATGAATACCTAATAGATTAGTTATTAATCTAGCCTAATAGATCAGCAGATCTTGTCATCATTTACAATTACAATAGCAGAAGAGCATATTTCCAGTCGATGACAGCCAATACACCGGAATTCGATCAGTTTCCCAGATTTCAATACTCAATACTCAATATTTATTGCATTTATGTTGTACATAAAGGTCTTAATATAAATTACAGTTTCAACATAAACCCGGATTGGGCACAGCAATTTTAAACTTAAAACTAAATAAAAACTACTTATAAACTCAAGAGGTAAAAAAAAATAATTAAGATACATAGTAAGTTATACAATTTATATTAAAATCATCTTATAATTTTTCTTCTAAAAATTCTTTAATCATATAATAGCATTTTTTAATTAGATAATTCTTTAGAACAAATTTAAATTTTTGCGGATTCTTTTCATCTCTTATTAGGGATTAGGGATCTTGTTATATATTTTAACTGACAGGGCCGTTTTGGAATATTTTTAAAGTAGAGAAGGACATCTGTAGTCTATTTTGAGGTCTAAGGTTTAAAGGGCGAGAATATTCTGGGAAGAGATGTATATTCTTCTTAACAAATAAACTTACCTCTAATATATACGTGGGACGCACTATAAGTTTCCGGAATGAATATGAAAAAATACTATTAAAGGTACAAAATTAATTTATTGTTTTTCAAAATAATTTCCCTTGGCGTCTATGCACTTTTTCATTCGATCAAACCAGTTTTGAAAACTTTTGTGCCACTCCCCTGTGGTGACCTCTGAAACGTGTTTTTCATACTCCTCGACAGCCTCTTCTGCTGATGAAAATCGTTGACCGCGTAATTGGTTCTTAATTTTTGGGAACAGAAAAAAGTCACAAGGTGCCAGGTCGGGACTGTATGTAGGATGACTCATGAGTTCTACATTTTTCGTCTTCAAAAAGTCGTTTGTCTGTCTGGCCGTGTGAGAACTAGCATTGTCGTGGTGCAGGATGATACGGCGTTTACGGTTATTTTTACGGAGTTCGTCAATATCTTCCGGCAAACAAATGGTCGTGTACCAGTCACTATTCACGGTACGACGATTCTCTAAAGCAACAGTAGCCACGTGTCCAGTTTTATTAAAAAAAGAAGCAATCATCCGCTTAGATGCACTTTTCACGCGCGCCACTTTGGTTGGTTTCGGCTCATCTTGAAAGACCCATACGCTCGATTGCTGCTTTGTTTTGGGATCGTAGAAATAAATCCATGTTTCGTCACCTGTTACTATGTCCCACACCAAATTTGACGCACCTTCGTTGAATCTGGTAAGCATGGCACTGCACCAAGTGACGCGGTCCGTTTTTTGAGCCTCGGTCAAGTTGTGTGGGATCCACCGCGAGCACAGCTTTCTCACACCCAAATGTTTGTGTAGGATTGATTGTATTTGACTCATGCCTATTTCTAAGGATGCGCGAATTTCATGGTAGGTCGCATGCCTGTCTGTTTCAATCATACGGCGCACAGCATCGATGTTTTTGTTGGTCACAGCGGTGGACGGCCGACCATCGCGAGATTCGTCACTGAGATTGATACGACCACGCTTGAATTCTGCAAACCAGCTATAAACAGTCGTCTTGCATGGTGCTTCATTGCCAAAAGCTGTTTCAAGCCGAGCGATGCTCTGTTGAGCTGTCAAATTACACTTAAAATCGTAAAAAATCATACTACGAAAATTTTCCCGAGTTAAATCCATGTTGATGCAGACACACAATTTTTTAAATGGCGCCACAAGGTAAAAACAAAAGACAGTCAGATGAAATAAACTGAATTCTACAGCCAAAGAGTTCTATTTTCAAATGTTGCAATAAATTTTTAAATATTGTTTATGTAAGTGGCCAGTTCCGGAAACTTTTAGTGTTACCTATGTATATAGATGTCAGAGTTAGTATATTTAATTCTTGAAAATACGGTTTGCAACTTGTCTCTATATCAATGTTCTCTATTATACGCACGCATTTCTTTTGTAGCCGGAACAGTTTTATAACATCTACGCTATTTCCCCACAAAATCACACCATATTGGAGCCATGCATGTGCGTAGGCATAACAAGCGCTAAGAGCTGTTTTTTTATCAGTAATTTTTTAAGTTGATATAGGGCGTATGTAAATCTAGGTAGCTTTGATGAAGTTTTTTCCATGTGATTTTTCCAGTTGATGTGAGAATCGATGTTAATACCTAATAATTTATACGTACTCACGCATTCTATTTTATTATAAAAAAATGAAAAGTCAATAAGTAGGGGTTTTTTTTTGATATGGTTTAAATTGGATAAGTTTTGTTTTAGAAAAGTTTATCTGTAAGTTGTGTTCATTAAGCCAGTTTACTATTTTCGTTAATGCTGCATTAAGACGTTCATTTAGTTTAGAATCGTTTTGGATGGGTATTGTGATTGAAATATCGTCTGCAAAAAGGGTGCATGGGGTATCGATTATTTTTGCCAAGTCATTAATGTATATCAAGAATAAAATACCACCAAGAACACTCCCTTGAGGTATAGATTTAGTTGTATCCTTTAGTTCGGATCTTACTTTTTTATTTCACCAGTTTCGAAATTATAGTTTTCTATTTCTACATATTGAGCGCGGTTACTGAGATATGAAACAAACCATTCATAGGCGAATCTCCTTACACCCATACCATGTAATTTTTTAAATAAAATTTCGTATAAGACTCTATCGTAGGCTTTAGTCATGTCAAGCAAGATACCTACTGCGTATCTTTTATTATTTATTGAATGTAATATATTATGAAGATATTTAAAGACAGCTTGGGTCGTTGATCTGTTTCGTCTAAATCCGAACTGGTATTCGCTGAATATTTTGAATTTTTGGCAGAATGAGTAGACGGTTTGACATGGCAGTTTCAAATATCTTGGAGAATGTGGGAAGATGAGCAATGGGGCGATAGGTTATTGCAGTCAGTCGTGTCCTTTTTTTGTGCATTGGTTTTATAATCGATATTTTCAATAAATCAGGGACGGTACCTTCTTGAAAAGACTGGTTGATTAGTTGTGATAATATTGGAGGTAATTCTTCAGCGCAATTCCGTATTAATACAGGTGGCAGTTCGTCATGCCCGAAGCTTCGTTTGTTTTTAAGTGAGCGGATTATTTTATAAACCTCTGTTGGAGTGATGGGTTGTAAGAACATAGAGTTTGTGGAGGGTTCTAGAACCGGCCGGCCAGTGGGCGGAGGAAGTGAGTTGTTTTCACAGTCTGCAACTGAAGAAAAGAAATGGTTAAAAGTATTTGACACTACTAGGGGGTCAGTGAAGAGTTTATTATTTATATTTAATTATATATTTTTTCTATCTCTACTGGGTAATTTATTTGTATGTTCTTTGATGATTTACCAAACAGTTTTTATCTTATTCTCAGATCTGTTTATTCTTTTAATATTTTGCAATTTTCCAGAAGCTGATACAGTTTTTTTTAAATAGTTTTTCATATTTTTTATAATAGTTATTCAGTACGGGATCATTTGTTTGTGATGATAATATCTTTAGTAACCTTTTAAACCTACAAGATTTTCTTAATCCAGTAGTTAACCATGGTTTTTTGTTGTAATTTATAAGTTTTATTTTAATTTTTGGTATATACAAATCTAAGAGAGTTAAAATGGTTTTGTTAAATGAATTAAGATTTTCGTTTATATTTTTTCCAATGTAATAATATTATTAAAGTTTATTTTTCTTATTTCATGTTTAAATATCTGTAGGTTTTTATCATTAAATAACCTTTTTTCTATAAACCAAATTTTAGGCTTTGCATCTTTCTTTTTAATAATAATTATTGTTAGAATTCCTTTATGATCGGAAAAACCATATTCATATACATTATGACTAATTCTGTTCTTTGGAAAATTAGTAAAGAGCAAATCTATTCCGGTAGCGCTATTTTTTTTATTCGTGTTGGTTCGTTTATATGTTGGTAAAAATTTAAACTTTTCATTAATTTTAGTAGGGTTGTAGAAATATTGGATTTTTCCAAGATATCCACATTAAAGTCTCCTCCAATTACTACGTCTTTTGTATCGCATTTTTTTGTAAATAATTTAAAAGCTTCTCTAATTTATCATAAAATACGTTTGACATTCTATTTTTTTCGGGCCAATATATAACTACTAGGACTAGGAACTTCGATAGCACAAGTTTCAAGAATCCATTCTACAGACAAATTTACTATGTCTTCACATTCTACAAAGTTTATGTCTTCTTTTAGTAGTATGCAGAAACCTCCTGCTTCATGATTTTCCCGGCAAAAGCACGATGCAAGTTTGTAGGCGTCTACTTGCAATAGATCCAGTTTCGATGTAGTTATCCACGTTTCAGACATACAGAGGGCGTGTATGTGTTTATTTTCTTCTGTTTTACGCAGATTTACGCAAGAGCAACTGACATTGTTTGCCTTGGGCAGCTATCAAATAAAGCAGGCTCGAAGCTATTATGGGGAGCACGTTCAACCTCAGTGTGCGTTTGTCATAGATCTCGGCGGAGATGTGCCAGGACTTAAAGGCCAGAAGAGACCTTTGGCTTATAAGAGGTCGCATACAGTCAATACACGTTTAAGCCACAACTTACTACGTGTACATGCCGTTGAACGTACGTGGAAGAGAAGCAATTCCTCATTACTACTGTAGCTGCAACATTGAAAGACGTATAGGAACTTACTACGTGTACATGCCGTTGAACGTACGTGGAAGAGAAGCAATTCCTCATTATTACTGTAGCTGCAACATTGAAAGACGTATAGGAACTTACTACGTGTACATGCCGTTGAACGTACGTGGAAGAGAAGCAATTCCTCATTACTACTGTAGCTGCAACATTGAAAGACGTATAGGAACTTACTACGTGTACATGCCGTTGAACGTACGTGGAAGAGAAGCAATTCCTCATTACTACTGTAGCTGCAACATTGAAAGACGTATAGGAACTTACTACGTGTACATGCCGTTGAACGTACGTGGAAGAGAAGCAATTCCTCATTACTACTGTAGCTGCAACATTGAAAGACGTATAGGAACTTACTACGTGTACATGCCGTTGAACGTACGTGGAAGAGAAGCAATTCCTCATTACTACTGTAGCTGCAATATTGAAAGACGTATAGGATGCCTTGCACACGTTATGACCATCACATTGTAAACGGATTTTGCGCGGCATGAACCCACGATAGTTCAAATCAAAATATTTATTTTGTAAAATAGATACATAAAGTACTTTCTACAAGTCAAAGTTAATCTTTACAATATATATCTTTAGAAAAAAAATGAAAAAATATGTATATACTCATAAGATTATGATCAAAGATCAAAGACAAAGATCTACTGTATCGAATCTTATCATATTCAATGACTTAATGGACAATGGTGGTCAAGCTGACGTTATTTACACAGACTATAGTAAAGCGTTTGATAGGATCGATCACGTTTTACTATTAAAGAAGCTGCTAAGAGCAGGAATCCGTGGAAATCTCTACCGCTGGTTCTCTGCTTACATTATTAATAGAACACAGGCTGTTGTGACCCACAACTATACATCTGATTGGGTCTCTGTACCAAGTGGTGTCCCTCAGGGATCTTTGCTGGGGCCGCTACTTTTCCTTATTTTTATATCAGATATTGACTCGTGTTTTATAAATTCAAGCGTTCTTATTTTTGCAGATGACATGAAGATCTTTCGATCAGTAGCAAATGTTAGTGATGCACGTGCCTTACAAGATGATCTTTTACGTCTTGATAACTATTGTTTACTCAACAAGCTGGATCTTAATCCATTAAAATGTTCCTGTATCTCTTTTACGCGAAAAGTTAAGCCCAACATTTTTAACTACACCTTAAAAAGTCATGCTCTGCAACGGATGTCTGAGGTGCGTGACCTAGGGATTATTCAGGATTCCAAACTTATATTTGATTCACACATTAACACTATAGTTAAAAAAGCAACCAAAGCTTTGGGTTTTATAATGCGAATTTCGAAAGACTTTAAAAACATGAAAACATTAAAAATTCTATATTGCACCTATGTACGTAGCAGCCTTGAATATGCTTCGCAAGTATGGAACCCATCATACAATGTTTACATTAATAGGTTAGAGCGCGTTCAAAAAAGATTTTTCCGTTACATGAATTTTCGTAACAAAATATATTTATCAAACTATTTTGAAACATGTCGTAAATATCACATTCTTCCCTTACAAGAGCGACGTTCAATAGCGGATATTCTCTTTTTAATTGGACTTGTTTTAGGCCAAATTGACAGCCCGCAATTACTATCTAAATTAAATTTCTATGTCCCCAACAGAATGCGTCGTCAAATTCCGGTCTTCTCTCTTCCCTCTGTAGGTACTAATTATAGGCAGAATAGTTACCTGTGGCGAGTCTGTCATAACGTCAACAAATTGCAAGACATTGATATATTTTCCATGTCTGAGGCTCGAGCAAGAATGGTGCTCAGTTCTAAATTCTTTTATAATATTTAATTAATTAATTAATTAATATATTTCGCATAGTGGTGAGCTTGATTGTATGGTTTGTGTAAATTAGGTTTAATTCATATAATTAGTTGTTGTTTTTCTTTTATAATACTGGTAGTAGTTTTTTCTCCTGTGTGTTATATTTTACTTGTTTCATCTGCTTATCTCTCGTCAATATTGTGTTGCTCAAATTAACTTATTTAAAACTTTCTTTGTTCGATAACATTTGACTATTATGATACTATTAGTGAAAACTTTTAATTGGCCGTATTATAGTTATTCTGTTTATATCTTAAGTCATCTTGTGCTGTAAGTTTTCCTTGATATATAAATAAATAAATAAATAAATAAATAAATAAATAAATAAGGGAAATACATACAAAAAATATTTAGGTTCGGCTACTAAAATGTAATTATACACCTGCACACAATAGAGAAATCTAGGAATGAAAATATTATATATAGGTAAATGATGCAACAACAAACAAGTTGATAAATAAATACGGGAAATACATCCAAAAAATATTAAGGTTGAGCTACTAAAATGTAATAAAGTTGTACACCTGCATAAAATAGAGAAATATAGGAATAAAAATATTATTTATACATATTGCCTAACCATCCACACCATTCGTTTAGTATTGCTAAGAAGAAGGGCAAGAAACTTAGCAAACATGAATTTTTTCATTTGTAACATAAACTTAATCTATACAATTTTTGTATACCTACTTAAGTAAAGGCAAATATAAAACCATAGGAATTAAATCCAAGAGAAAAAAAAAAAATTCTCTTAGTCAACCCGTCTTACATTGTCTGTTACCTTTTACAGCAAAGTCAGTTTACACATTAATTAACTATAAAGGGCTTAAGATTAGCCTTTAGAGGAATTAAACATTTCGTATTAAAATTTGCTAATTATGACTTACAATTTAAAAAAAGATTATTATTATTTATTACACTATGCTTCATTATTGTCCAGATAATCATTTATTTTTATTTATTTGACAGCAGAACCTTAACTTATTAACAGTAAAAACCATCTCACAAGTTAAGTATACTATGAACTAATATTTAAAAAAATAACTACAAGCTTAAAAATAATTTACAAATTTTAACAAATGCCGGAAGGGTTATATTAAAAATATCTAATTCATTATTACGGTTGGCCATTGCATTAGGAAGAGTGCACGCATGGAACGTGGGCGCGTAGCGAGCATGCTGTGTGCGAACCACACCCGTCACAGGTACAGGTACGCTCCATATTGGGGCCCCTATTGTTTTTAATATACATAAATGACCTTCCTTACTTAGTTAGAGACTTATCTGAGATAGTTCTATTGAATATGTATATATGTGAATCGACATAACGATATTCTTGATGACGTGAATTCAACTCTCTCTCTGATTCTTGATTGGTTCACTGCAAATAATTTAGTTCTAAATGCAAAAAAGACGAAATGTATAAAGTTTACTTTACCAAATGTAATTCAAGTAGAAGTCAGTTTATTTTTGCAGGGGTCCAAGCTGGAGTTAGTTAACGAAACTAAGTTTTTAGGTATTACTAAAGATTCTCGTCTTCAGTGGGGTCCCCACATAGAAGCTCTCTGTGGTAGACTTGGTTCAGCCGCATACGCTGTTAGACGCATAAGGCAGATTACTGATGAAAATACTGCTAGATTAGTATATTTCAGTTATTTTCACAGCATTATGTCATATGGCATAATGTTGTGGGGTAGAGCCGCGGATATAGAAGCAGTCTTTGTCTTGCAAAAGAGAGCAATTCGGTCTATTTATAACATGAAGTACCGAGATTCATTAAGAGAAAAGTTTAAAGAAATTAATATATTTACGGTCCCATGTGAATTTATTTATCAAGTTATTAGATATGTCAGAAAAAATATTGATAATTTCCCGAGGCTTGGTGTGCACCACTCTGTTGAAACCAGAAACAAACGTAAACTAGCTTTTCCAAAATTAAGACTCGCCAAAGTAGGTACCTCTTTTGTAGGACATGGTATAAGATTTTACAATAAGCTTCCAGAGGAGGTCCTTAGTTTGCCTGAAAATAAGTTTAAACTATATATTAAGCAGGGACTACTTAAGGAAGCTTATTATAAAATCAATGGTTATTTGGATGATAATGAAGCATGGTGTAATAAATAATAATAATCTTATTCAATATTGTAATTAATAATTAGCATATTTTAATACTGTATGATTCCTCTAAAGGCTTAAAATTAACTAATATGTAAACTTACTTTTTTAAAGGTAATAGACAATATGAGACGGGTTGACTAAGATATATTTTTTTCTCGTGACTAATTCCTGCAGTCTTATATTTTTTTATGCCTTTACTTGAGTAGGTATGTATATGATTTTGTATAATATGTTTTATTTTGAAAAAAGGAATGTTTGCTAAGTTTCTTGCCCTTCTTCTTAGCAATACTAATCGAATGGTGCGGATGGTTAGGCATTATGTATATATAATATTTTTATTCCTATATTTTATGCAGGTGTATAACTTTATTACATTTTAGTATTTTATGTATGTATTTCCCGTTTTTATTTATGAACTTATTTCTTCATTGCATTATGTATATATAATATTTTTTTTAAATATTTTTATTCCTAGATTCCTCTATTTTATTTATTTTTTATTTATTTATTTATTTAAAAACTTATGACTATCATTTATTTATGCAGGTGTAAACTTTATTTTCCGTATTATTATATATATTTTTTTATATTCTAAAGATATATTATATTGTTAAAATTAACTTTGACTTGTAGAAAGTATACTTTATGTATCTATTTTGCAAAAATAAATATTTTGATTTAAAAATTATCAATGACGTGATATTTTTTCCAAAACTGATACTAAAATGTTATTTTTTGGAATCATCTAACTAAGCAGAGAATGACCCTACAGCTTTGGTCCCATAATATTTATTTACATATATTATCAAAATATAACATTTTAATTTTTTGGCCAGCACTTTCAGATTTAGCCCAAAAATGTATGAACGCTGAATGAATCATATTTTTAAATAGGAAACATTGTTGTAGCCATTTACACACAAAACCATGAACCTCGGGTCTAGTATAAAATTTACCAAAAAAGTGTCCTTAGTGAAGTGTCAAAATATTAAGAAACAAAACATTTGAATTTGAATCGTATGTCATTGCTGCACGGCCTAATTTTGATTGACGTGTGATTGACACCCTTTTTTAATTTTCAATGGTCTTGACTCTCTTTTGGTTCGGACACTTTTGAGCTCAGACCCGATGTCCACTTCGTAGTACGTCAATAACAGGACAACACGACTCCACTATTTGACAGCACTACTTAATGTTAAGCATTCCGTCTTTTTCTTTCTGTATCGAAAAGACAATGGTGTCAACCATTGTGTTTCAAATTTACTTAATTAAAATAAATTTCAGTATTGTCGGTGATGTCGACCACACCATAATTATAATAATACTAGCTTTTGCCCGCGGCTCCGCCCGCGTCGAAGAGATTTTCGTGGAAATAAGGAAGACAAAAGAATATGATTTTTTGAACGAAAATATGCAACGGTCACCATGTTTTACCAAAGTGCTAATAAATACCAATCAAATAAGCCCAAACTCAAAGGGTCTGCTGTTATCCGTTGAGGAGATCCCGTAACCACCTTCCAGTCCCATCAGCAGACCCTGGTCACCATGTTTTATCAAAATCCTAATAAATACCAACTAAATAAGCCTAAACTCAAAGGGTCTGCTATTGTCCGTTGAGGAGATCCCGGTACCCACCTTCCAGTCTCATCATCAGACCCTGGTCACTATGTTTTACCAAAGTGCTAATAAAGACCAATCAAATAAACCCGAACTCGAAGGGTCTGCTGTTGTCCGTTGAGGAGAACCCATGCCCACCTTCCAGTCCCATCGACAGACCCTGGTCACTATGTTTTACCAAAGTGCTAATAAAGACCAATCAAATAAGCCCAAACTCAAAGGGTCTGCTGTTATCCGTTGAGGAGATCCCATAACCACCTTCCAGTGCCATCAGCAGACCCTGGTCACCATGTTTTGTCAAAATCCTAATAAATACCAACTAAATAAGCCTAAACTCGAAGTGTCTGCTGTTGTCCGTTGAGGAGATCCCGTACCCACCTCCGAGTCCCGTCATTAGATCCTGGTCACCATGTTCTACAAAAATACTCATCAATACCGATCAAATATACTTAAACTTGAGGGGTTTCCTAAAAAAAAACATTCACCAGTGGATGATTGAAACCCTGACGATGAAACTACATACGACTACGCAAGGCGCACGCACATACCACATGATTAACTAAAAATCTTATTGAGTGCTTATAGAATTTTTATAGTCAGTTCAGTAGTTCTAGATCCATCCATCCATCAGCCTGTTTCGTCCACTGCTGGACATAGGCCTTTCCAGGATTTCGCCACTCTTGGCGGTCCTCCTGGAAGAAATGCCCATACTCACACACGCTGGGCAGGCGGGTTGGTGAGCGCGGTGCCGAAACCCTTGCACCAGTGACGCCGCTGCCCGTCACCAGTCTGGTTTATATAAGGCTCGGCATTTGGGGATGGTTATACCGCCATCCATCGGTCCCAGGCAATGGTTTTGCCTGAGAGCTGTTCTCTTACTCTCCCCCGAATAATTTCGGGAGGATTTGCGAGTAAGATGGTGGTACCTCCACAGTCGAGCCCGGCATCAGCTCTACCACCTGATCTAGATATTACCCATTATATACAAACAAACAAACAAACAAACAAATCTTTCTTCTTTATATAATAGTGTAGACAAACTTTCACGTGAGTTGATTTAAACCAGACTGCGTCAAATCCGATATTTTGAAACAAGCAGCGCCATCTAGTGTATTAAAATAAAAACCATTTCAACGCCAGCTTACTGAGCCGTTATCCAGGATAGCTTCACATCACAGAAATGGCGTTTTCTAAGGACAAAATATATATTTTTTTAAATATTTTAGTTATTGGTCTTTGCTCAGTTAAGAAATATAATTTTAGCTTTAATCATTTTTTTACAAAAGGAAATATTTTTTTCTGAAAATAAAATAAAAGATTAAAAAATAAAAAGTGAAAACAAATTTTTCCAGTCGGGGTTTGAACACGCGACGACTGACTGCGCTACGCCGGCGAACCTTCCATTAAGTCTCACTAGAATTCTCATTGCGCTGCTCCCTTTTGTGATAGCGTGATGATACATAGCCTTAAATCTTCCCGAAGAAATGCTTTATCTTTCAGTGAAAACTGCATCAAAATCCATTGAGTGGTTCTCAAGTTATAAGCGAACGAACAGACAGACAGACGTTGTATTTTATATGTATAGAGATTGAACTTGGCTCCCACTTTCACATTCATGTTTATGGTGGGATATCATTACTTTTGGTAAATAAATTTATTATTATTCAAAAGTGATCTACTTATTTAAAAAAGAAACTGTGTTTACGCCGTATAGTTTTAATTTAGTTCTCTATATTTTGTTGAAGTATTAGAGCGCATTGCCCATTCATCGATTATCTGAATATTTATTACACGTCACGTTTATTGACACTGTTAACTTACACACCACCTTCGTCTTAAATGTGTGTAGGTAAGTAAAGGAACTATAAGTAAATAAGGTACTTAATGTACCTGCCAATGTAAGTACATACCTACGTGCCGAAAGACTAAACTGTTTTCCCACAACCTGCATTGCCACTAGCTTGCGTTCATGCTGACGAATCCTTCTTTGCGTACACCTACATTTGTGTCCCGCACAAATCTATTAAACGTTCAAGAACAATAGTAATATATAAGTAAGATCCCTAGAAGGACGTATGCCAACCAAGTAGGCGACCTACTGAAGAAGGGCAAAGTAAAAAGTACCCGGAATAGAAGAGCTTGTATGACTAGATTGATGGATGCAGAAGAAGCAAAGGAGGTGTATCAGGATCGTAGCAGATGTAAATCTATAGTCTCTGTCTACTTCTCTGGGAAACAAGCTTGAGTATATGTATGTACTATGTACAAAGTGCGATAAAATACCAATTAAATAAGCCCAAACTTAAAGGGTCCGCTGTTGTCCGTTGAGGAGATCCCGTACCCATCTTCCAGTCCCATCAACAGACCCTGGTTACTATGTTTTAACAAAGTGCCAAGAGGTGTGTCAGGATCGTAGCAGATGTAAATCTATAGTCTCTGTCTACTTCTCTGGGAGACAAGCTTGAGTATATGTATGTACTATGTACAAAGTGCGATAAAATACCAATTAAATAAGCCCAAACTTAAAGGGTCCGCTGTTGTCCGTTGAGGAGATCCCGTACCCATCTTCCAGTCCCATCAACAGACCCTGGTTACTATGTTTTAACAAAGTGCCAAGAGGTGTGTCAGGATCGTAGCAGATGTAAATCTATAGTCTCTGTCTACTTCTCTGGGAGACAAGCTTGAGTATATGTATGTACTATGTACAAAGTGCGATAAAATACCAATTAAATAAGCCCAAACTTAAAGGGTCCGCTGTTGTCCGTTGAGGAGATCCCGTACCCATCTTCCAGTCCCATCAACAGACCCTGGTTACTATGTTTTAACAAAGTGCCAAGAGGTGTGTCAGGATCGTAGCAGATGTAAATCTATAGTCTCTGTCTACTTCTCTGGGAGACAAGCTTGAGTATATGTATGTACTATGTACAAAGTGCGATAAAATACCAATTAAATAAGCCCAAACTTAAAGGGTCCGCTGTTGTCCATTGAGGAGATCCCGTACCCATCTTCCAGTCCCATCAACAGACCCTGGTCACTATGTTTTACCAAAGTGCTAATAAATACCAATCAAATAAGCCCGAATTCGAAGGGTCTGCTGTTGTCCGTTGAGTAGATCCTGTACCCACCTTCCAGTCCCATCAACAGACCCTGGTCACCATGTTTTACCAAAGTGCTAATAAAAACCAATCAAATAAGCCTAAACTGGAAGGGTCTGCTGTTGTCCGTTGAGAAGATTCCGTACCCATCTTCCAGTCCAATCATCAGAACCTGGTTACTATGTTTTAACAAAGTGCCAAGAAGTGTGTCAGGATCGTTGTAGATGGAAATCTGTAGTCAGATTAAACTGATACAGTTTTCTCGTATGGGAAAAAATCAATACATAAACCTGGCTTTAATCACTTTTTAAGCCAAATATTAGCAAAAGGTGTGTCCGGGTCGTTGTAGATGGAAATATGTAGTCAGATTAAACTGATTAGTTTTGCCATATGGGAAGAAATCATTACTTAAACCACAGTATTCGATGTATCTATGCTTAAACCAGGCTGTAGTCAATTTTTCAAGCTTAATATTAGCAAGAGGTGTGTCAGGATCGTTGTAGATGTAAATCTTTAGTCAGATTAAACTGATAGTTTCCTCGTATGGAAAAACAACCGGTTTTATCATGTTGCACTAACCATTTGGTCAGGGCACGCCGATAAAGCAGCTAAGCAGCGTTTTTTCTCCCGACATGGTTCAAAAATACTGAATTTTCAAACTGAAAACTTACTTTTATTTAAATAAAATATAGCCTATGTTACTCAGCAATTGTGTAGCTTAATACTAAAGAAAGAATTTTTAGAATCGGTTCAGTAGTTCCAAAGTTTACCTCAAACATACAAACAAACAAACAAGTCTTTCCTCGTTATATAATAAAATATATATTGTGTAGATAGTGTAGATGTAGATAAGTAATTTTATAAATAACTAGCTTTTTCCCGCGGCTCCGCCCGCGTGTTATTCGGTTTAACGACATGCTTTTTCCGGGATAAAAAGTAACTTATGTGTTAAGTTGGCTATAAGCTATATACCTACATTCTAAATTTCATCCAAATCCGTCCAGCCGTTTGAGCGTGAAAGAGTAACAAACATACACACACAAAAATTTTCGCATTTTTAATATTAGTGTGAAGTGTGATGAAATAACTTAGCCTTGTCTTATTTCTCCACAAACTATAAGGTCCGCGCTAATTAGACACCTGGTTTTTCAATGATATTGATCTGTCCTAAAGGAACCATGCATTTTTCCGGGATAAAAAGTAGCCTATGTGTTAAGTTAGGCTATAAGCTATATCCATTCTAAATTTCATCCAAATCCGTCCAGCCGTTTCAGCGTGAAAGAGTAACAAACATACACACACAAATACACACACGCACACACTTGCTCATTTATAATATTAGTAGGATTGGTATTAAATCATGTAACTTATTCTCCTGCGAAGAAGTTTTTGCTCTTATAATTTTGCAAAACGCTAAGTTTTACCTAATAAAATCGATTGATTCTAAAAACAATAATAATAAATTTACTGTTTTCTGATTTTTTTTTTTGTATATGTTACAGTTAAAATCTGTTTTTCGTTAGAACTAGTTTTCCCTAGTTAAAACTAGTTTTTACTAAATGCCTTTGTTAAAACTAGAATTAACTAATGCTCAAAATTGAATATCAGTTAAATTATTGTAGTTGTTAAGAATTGTCACTAATGTAATGTAGATGGCGTTACTTGCTTCTACATCGCGATATTGAAATATTCTATGCAAAATCTAAGACGTTTAGACATAATAAACAAGACTGCCGATCTCGTCTATCAAAGGGTGTTTTAATTATATCCCCTCAACGGCAATAAGGAGATTTTACATGGTCCTTCGAACTGGATACTGGTTCTGAAGACCTCAACTCGATAAAGTGGGATGCACTTTGTATTCAACGGCGGAAAGCGGAGTGCACACAAGGGTGCATAGCTGGACTGCTGCAGGCGGCATCCGAGAAGGGTTGCAGCCATGGAAGGAGTCATCCCAAGGGGAGTTGGTGTGTGAAGAGGGTGAAAAGGAACCCTCCATCGAGAATCAAGGTGAAGTGACGTGTAGCAAGTGAGTACTGTTGTGATACTATTAGCGGATCAAGATTTCAAGCAAAATTGAACTTTATTTGTATGGAGTAATTAACTTAGATTAATTTTAATGCATGTTTAGAGACTTAGAATAATTTTAAGTAAAGTGATAAGACGGGGAACCTATGCCCGATTCTTTACTTAGTCTGAAACACTTAGAAAAATGTTCAAATAAAATTCTTGGACTTGTAAAATTTTCAACATTTGTCAAACACTTAGTAAATTTTTCAAATAACATTCTTGGAATACACTTGGTAAATTTTAAAAATGAAATTTTTGGTGTTGTAATATATTTAAACATTTTGAAATTTGCAAAGTAAAAATTTGGGACTTGGATAAAAATTAAAAAATACTTGTAGTATTTTATTTTTGAAGTAAACTTAAGATAAATTATAAATTTATTTTTACTTTAGAAAATTTACTGTTTATATAAGTTTTAAGTAGTTTCAGTTGAGTGTTATTTTGTACATGTGGGTTCTGTAATACATAAAAAATGGATAAATTTAAATTAATGCAAGATGACATTATGTCTAGCATTACCAAGGCCAAAGCAAATTTTAAAAAATCTCCGAGGGAACGATTAACTCGTGCTTACATTGAGACGAGATTAGAAAATTTGAAAGAGCAATGGTCTACGTTTTGCACCAATCACCGTACATTTATATCATCAATATCTGACCCAGAAGGATATCAGAATTCTAATTATTTTAAAACGGGATTGTATGATGAAGTTCAGGAGTTATACATGGATTATCAGTCAGAATTAAGAGAAAAGTTAACAAAACTTCCACCTGACTTTAGTCCTGTAATGTCTAGTGTGGGAAAGTCCAACGATTTGTCAGTAAAGTTACCAAAAATATCCATACCGACTTTTTCGGGAAAGTACGCAGAGTGGACAACTTTTAGGGATCTGTTTGTGTCTCTTATCCACAGCAGCACTTCTTTAGATGAAGTGCAAAAGTTGCATTATTTAAAAAGTCACCTATCAGGAGAAGCCGAGCAACTTTTGCGCCATATTCCGATAACAGCTAGCAATTACAACATTTGTTGGGCTCAATTAGAAGCTCGTTATAACAACAAAAAATATCTAGCAAATTGCACGCTAAAACGGCTGATGGGTCAAAGGAACTTGATAAATGAATCAGCAAGTGGTATAAAAGAGCTGTTGGACACAACCAATGAATGTCTAAACTCATTACAGAATTTAGGCATTGACATAAGTAACTGGGACATTATTGTCATTTATGTTACAAGTCTCAAACTAGACAATGAGACCAGGAAGCTTTGGGAGTCTAAAAGTTGCACTTTAACCGAAGAACTGCCAAAGTTTACGGAGTTTAAGGAATTTTTGGAGCAACGATTCAGAGCGTTGGAATTTTTAGACAGTAAATAATAAGCCGCAACCAAATTTCAATCGCAATCTCACCGCAAAATCGCTGCATGTTACTACAGATAGTACAATTTGTTGTCCTTTTTGTACTGAAAATCACAAACTGTGCAACTGTAAAAAATTTGCAAAAGAAGAATGTGAAACACGACGTAGTTTTGTCCGAAACAACAGTTTGTGTTACAATTGCCTTGGTTCAAACCATTCAGTGTATGCATGTCGTCAGTCAACCAGATGCCGAATATGTAAAAAAAGACATCATTCTCTTTTACACTTAAAAAATGTTGAAAAATCCGTTGAGCCTAGTGGCCCCATAGGTCATCAGGTAGACATAGACATAGACATAGACATATATTTATTAGTAATATTCATTACAGGTCATTCATAAGATGCGTTTGTCACACATACAATAGTAGGAGGTTACACGATATTGTGTAGCCGTACTAAATATTATACTATTAACACGTAATATGTAAATAAATAAAACTACAAATAATTAAATTACATTGTTACAAGAATAACAAAATTCAATGTCACTTAAAATAGTAGATGTCAATAGATTTAAACTAACAATAGTTTAAAAATTCGTTATATGAGTAGAACGCCTTCTCGACTAGCCAGTTCTTTAGTTTTTTTTTAAATATAAATAGACTAGGTGCGGCTTTTATATCTTCAGGTAGATTGTTATAAACAGTTGGTCCCATTACTTCAATAGATTTCCCCGTTTTTGCTAACCTACGCTTCACATTCGCTAGTTTGTTGCCGTGTCTCGTGTCGTATTTGTGACAGTCTCCGAGTTTCGGGTATTTATCCAAGCTTTCTCTGGCGTACAGAGCTACTTGCAGAATAAGTAGGGATGGCATGGTGAGGATATGAAGCGCTATAAAGTGGGGCTTGGCGTGATCGTCCCACGGCACACGTACGATTGCTCGTACAGCTCGTTTTTGAAGACGGAACACACGCTCCCAGTTTGCAGCGCGTCCCCACAAGTCGATGCCGTACTGTAGCAGAGACTGTACAGAGGCGAAATAACATGCGCGAACAGATTCGCGCGGCAAACATGATGAAAGGCGACTGAGCGCAAAACATGCTCCCGCCAGTCTACCGCAGAGTCTGTCGATATGAGAGTTCCAAGTTAATGCATTGTCAATGTGAAATCCTAGAAATGGTGCAGAATCTACCTGAGATATAAGAGTATTGTTAACGGTAACTATTAGCTTGTCTTTCTTACGACCTGATAGGTCGAATGATACGAAATTCGTTTTCGTCAAGTTCAGAGCTAGACCATTAACACGGAACCAGTCACAGAGTTGGTTGGTTACGTTGTTTAGGCGATGCTCTAATTCTTTATATGTAGGAGCTGTTATTACCACTGCTACATCGTCAGCGAACATGTACACCTCAGAGTCAATTATGGCGTTTGGTAGGTCATTTACAAGTAACGAGAATGCTATATTTGAAAGAGAAGAACCTTGAGGTACTCCTTGGTTAGTCGAAAGTCCATCGGATTTAAGTGCACCTCTGTTTCCCACAACATATTGCATTCTACCGCTCATGAAATCAGACAGCAGTGCTAGCGCCGGTCCTTCAATGCCATAGTGTCTTAGTTTCATGGTGAGTACGGTATGATCTGCGACGTCGAAAGCTTTCGATAGATCGCAGAACAGTACCGCAACGGGTAGATGAGCCTCTCGCGCATCCAGCACGCGCTGCACCACTTGGCGCGCCGCCATCGTCGTCGAGTGTCCCGCGCGGTACGCGTACTGTCGCGGACTGAGACCCGACGTCTTATTTAAGTAACCGGTCAGGCGTGAACTTAGACCGTTTTCGAATACCTTTGCGATTGTAGGTATTACAGCAATGGGTCGATAGTCATTGGGGTTACTTTTCTTTCCTTTGCTTTTGTGCAGAGGACTTATTTTTACTTCTTTAAAGCATTGGGGGAATTTCCCTGTGCGTAAGCACATATTGAATATTATAGCGAGGGGTACGCTAATCGTTAACGCAATTAAATTTATCAAATCGACCGAGATATCGTAAATGTCCTTAGTCGGTTTTCTTACAATTTTTTTCGTTATTATTGTGTACACCTCGTTGGGGGTGAACAGATTTAACCTGAGTGAGGTGTCAGCTGGCGCGCGCGCCGCAACAAGCAAATCGCGCGCGCGCTTGACGTCAGCGGTCGGCGCTCCGCACAGTGATGCTGCGTTCGCAAATTGACGAGTTCTTTCTTCGAACTGAATTTTCTACCGTCAGAATGTTTTATCAAGTCTGTAAAGTCAATAGATGTCGATTTAGTTTTACCGATTTCGGTTTTAACTAGACGCCACATAGTTTTGGTTGTGTTAGTACTCTCTTTTATTATGGAGTTGAAATAATGACTTTTTTGGTTTTGTAACAGTGCATTATATTTTTGTTTTAAAATTTCTATGCTACATAACAAAGGATCATTTTGCAAATTTTTGTCTTGAATACTTAGAAATTCGAAAAGTAGACATTTAATGTTGAGGATATCTGTCGTGACCCACGATTTTTGTTGTTGTCTATTGGGTTTTCGTTTAAGCGGAAAGCATATTTCAGCTTTGTTTATTATTATGTTGATAATGGCTTCAGCCAAATCTTCTACCGATGGTTTTTTTGCGAAAATTTCGTCCCAGTCAACACTATCGATTGCCAAACAAAAAGCGTGTCGAGTGTTGCGAGTACAGTCACGCACAAGACGCGTGAGTGGCGGCGGCGGCGGCGCGGGCGCGCACTGTACACTGGTGCGGACCCCGAGATGGTCACTGAGTCGCGTTACCACGGGTGTACATGACAACATACTTGTTGCTATGTTTGTGTATACATGGTCTAGTGATGTTGATGTGTCTGCAGTAATGCGCGTCGGAAAGTCTACTATGTTCTTAAAGCAGTGTGCCGACAGGAGATCTTTTAGTCTATTGCTCGCAGAGGTGTTAACCAAACAGTCAATATTGAGGTCGCCAACAATGATGCAATTTAGTTTAATTATTCCTAGTAAGTCGAGAAGCCGATCTAGTATTTTTAAAAAGTCAAGGGCCCTAATTTTATTTGATCTATAGATGCAAATGACAATTAGCTTGTAGTCAATCAATTCGATTGCCGAAATTTCACAAAATTGTTCAACTGAAAGATCACATAATTCTGACCTATTAGTGACTTTCAACTTAGGATTAATATATATACATGAGCCACCTTTCTCGAGTTTTGTACGACAAAAATTCGACGCAAGAATAAAATTTTCTAAATTTATACATTTAAGTTCGTCATTTTTGAAAAAGTGTTCGGTCAATGCTAAAATATCACAGCTGAATTCGTCTTTTAATAGGACTTCTAGCTTAGTAGTTTTGTTTCCAAGACTACACATATTTTGATGGTTGATTACTAGACGTGTGGAACGCTTGTTCGGCTGTTGCGTAGTGGGTAGTTGCGCGGCGTGGAATGGGCGCGGAGTCGGCGTGTGCGCCGGCACCGACACTGTGAGGGTAGGTTTAGCTTGCGTTGTTGCTGTCGTCACCCCGCTCGATGCGGGGACTCGCTCGAAACCAATTTGCTGTAAACTTAACATTTTGAGGCCATACAGATGACGACTTAAACATTTCAAACAGCGATTCAGGGATTCCAATTACGAAGGATGCATGTTTATTGGATTTGATATTGCGTTTCTCCACGAAGTATTCTTTTGATTCCTGGGTTCTATTGAGAAACTTAGTTACCATGTCCGTTGTTGTGTCAGGTTTAAAGGACCAGGCTTGAATGTATTTGATTCTATCCACTGATTGCAATTCGCCGTCCTTGACTCCTGTTTCAGTAGTGAATGAGCCGCGAGATCTTTTGCCTTTACGTTTTGGGAGAATTTCTTTCCAGTCTCTTATGCTATCGCTTGTGGTATTTTCAGGATTGTTTAAATCATTTTCGATGTTGTTCGCATGTAAAGGTGTGTTAATTACTAAGGACTGATTATTCTTTGATTGTACTTCGAGCTGGGTAGTTGTCGTCATATTCGAGTCCGAGAGTTTAGATGTAGTGGTCATGGCGCCACTTTTTCGTTTACCTTTGGTAGGTTGCTGTCGGAGTGCTTCGTCATTGGCTGCTAGCGGGGTTCGTTGCGTGTTCTGCTTCACCGCTGTATTTTTATTACCACAGATGCTCTGTTTCGCCTTTATACAGGCCTGTCTAATCGGGCGCGGTTCTAGCGCTGTCGGCGCCTGGGTAGTCACCGGTTGAATTCCGGGCGTAATGACAGAGGGAGATAGAATATCACCGTTGTGTTTGCTGAGCTTGATTATAAGGCTATTTTGAGCACTAACCTTGGTTTCTAATGCACTAACTTTATTGCATAGGGTTTCGATGGTGTTCTGAAGTTCACGTAGAACACTTTCAAGGCTTTTTGATGCCATTTTACGCACTTGGGAATAAAAAATGCACAGAGCACTCGATGTCACACTGTCGCGCACCAGAGGCGAAAGACAAATGGTAGATAAGAATATTATTGCAAAAGTAGCAACAACACCAGACGAGTCTTCTCATGTTGTTGCCTGTTTTTCGAATACGCACAGTCAAGTTTTGTTGGCCACAGCCTTAGTGAAGGTTGAATCGAAAACAGGCACAAGTGTAACACTCAAATCCTTACTTGATCAAGGATCTCAGGCTTCGTTTATTACGGAGTCTGCAGTGCAACAACTCGGACTAAAGAAACTCACGAACAAGAGTCGCATTTCAGGGTTAGGAAGTGATCATAATTCGTCGTTAAATTCGAATTATTTGGTTATTTTGAAGCTTCAATCACTTCATAATCCCACATTTATTGTGCAAGTCAAGGCTCATGTTCTAGGTAAAATTACCTCATTGCTTCCTGAAAAGAAGGTTGAACTGCATTGGTGGCCTGAGTTGTCTCAAGTATGCTTGGCAGACCCTACGTTTAGAGAGCCAAATAAAATTGATCTGCTCCTCGGAGCAGAAGTTTATGCTCAAATATTGGAAGAGGGCTTGATCAAAGGTCCTCCAGGGTCTCCTGTGGCCCAAAACACTAAACTAGGGTGGATATTATCCGGCCAAATCAGTGACAAATGTTTGAATGATACCAGCATTTGCCACACTAACACGATTGTTAGCATGCATACTCGCGTAGATGAAAACGAGGTTTTAAAGAAGTTTTGGGAGCTGGAGTCGGAACATTCTCAAGTAATTAAAAACAAGTTTTTAACTGAGGAAGAGAAAAAATGCGAAGACCTGTACACAAAAACCACAAAAAGGGATGAATTCGGAAGGTACATTGTTAAGTTGCCTTTCCAAACAAACGACCCAGATTGCAAGTATGGTAACTCCTTTAAAATTGCATCTAGGCGTTTTATTTTGTCAGAAAAAAGACTTTTAAAAAATCCAGTTCTTAAGACCCAGTGTTGCGAGGTCATACAAGAATATTTAGACCTTGGACATATGGAGATTGTACCCAAAGAAGAACTGGTTGAGGATAACAAGCCAGTCTACTTACCACAAGTAGTCGTTGTGCGTGAGGATAAAAGCACAACAAAAGTGAGACTGTGTTTTGATGCATCGTGTTCTGGCACCAATGGCGTGTCTCTAAACAATGATTTGATGGTAGGTCCAACCCTACAATCAGACTTGAGGCATATTATAATGAGGTGGCGTCTTCATCTGATAAGTCTTGTTGCTGACATCATCAAGATGTACCGGCAAATAAAGGTGTCGGATGAAGATGTAAATTTTCAACGTCTTTTATGGCGAGACAATCCAGAGTCTGAGTTACAGCACTTAAGACTTCTGAGAGTTACTTTCGGAACAGCTTCAGCTCCATACCTCGCAGTCAGAACGTTGCATCAAATTTCATATGATGAAGGAGATAATTTCCCAATTGCTGCTGAAAAAGTCTTGAAGGACTTCTATATTGACGATTTGATGACAGGATGTCAAAATATCGATGAGGGTGTTGGAATATACGCACAAATGACAGAGCTGCTCAAAAAAGGTGGTTTTGAACTCCAAAAGTGGTCAAGCAGTAGTGAGGAATTACTAGAAGAGATCACTGAAGGAAAAGAATTAACGGAACAGTTAGAATTGAAATGTGATGAAGTAATGAAAATTCTGGGATTAACATGGAATAGGAAGACAGATGAGTTTGAATATTCTGTTCAGCTCCCTCCTTTGAGTAGTCCTGTCACAAAAAGGAAAGCAATTTCTGACATTTCCAGATTATTTGACCCCTTGGGTTGGTTGGCACCGACAATTATCATGGCTAAAATATTTATACAAAAAATATGGATCTCGGGTGTGGATTGGGACACGCAGATGCCATCTCCATTGTTGGAAGAATGGGTGAACTTCCGAAGTAATCTTCCAAAACTCATTGGATTTCGCATTCCTCGGTGGATGAGATGTAGAGAAGATGATGCTTGCATGGAATTGCAAGGATTTTCTGATGCGTCAAACGATGCATTTTCAGCTGTAGTGTACCTTCGCACCATTGATGCCAATGGTATAGGACATTGTACTTTGATTACATCTAAAACGAAGGTATCCCCTATTAAGCAAGTCTCGATCGCACGCTTAGAATTGTGTGGAGCAGTTTTGCTTGCCAAGTTATTGAAAGAGGTAGCTGATGTTTTGGGCATTCCAAAAAACAATATTTACGCTTGGACAGACTCTACGGTGGTGCTTTACTGGTTAAGCAGCCACCCTAGTAGGTGGGAAACTTTCGTGGCAAACCGGGTTTCTGAAATTTTGATGATTTTGGATGCTCAGCAGTGGTCACATGTGCGATCTAAAGACAATCCTGCTGATGCGGCGTCCAGAGGACTTATGCCTTTAGATCTATTAGAATCGCAATTGTGGAGAGAAGGTCCTATATGGCTAAAAGCGACAACCATAAAGTATAGTAGACCAGAAATAAAAGACACAAGAATTGGAGAGAGAAAGAAGAAGGTACTGTTATGATACAATTTTCCCAGCTGACTATATAAAATAAAACTGATGACCTGTTCGGTCATCAGGTTACATTGCTGTTTCTCACACTTGTATCTGGGCTTTGTCGTCAGACCGGTTTTGATCTTCCTAGCGGACACTTGTGTTTTATTTTTGTAATTGAGTTTCGGGAATAAACTTTCTTTTGGGGTAGTAAATCGTTTTTTTTAAAAAGCTACCTGTGACCCACCCCGTAATAGTGGTGTCAGAAGTGGGATCGCTGGATGAAAACTTTCTGTAAATCAAAACGTGCCAGCATCCCACATTTCGTGTTTGCAAGTGCCAAAATACTTATAAAATCGTGTCTCCGGGGTCAAAACAACCTCGTAAAACTCTACATGTGTGCGTGTGTATCTAAAGTGTGTAACTAAAGTGTGAAAAACTACCGCTGAATCTTTGAACTCTCCACTGAATCTTCTCTCGAGTCCTCATGAGTCATCGCCGAATCACTCCAAAATCGTCTCTGCATCTCCCCTCAACTTCGAGGTTACTGCTGCGGTCTGTGTAGGCAGGCCACTCGTCAAGAATCTTACTATTGCTGATTGCCCATCACAAACTTCATCGGGTCAACTCTCCTCGCCTTTACCCTTGTCACTGGTGTGGCAAATCGCTGCTGCAACAAAACCGTCGAAGCTGCTCGACTTCTACGTGCAAGCAAACGTTTGCTTTCTAAGCCGTCGCATCCCAGTTGCTGATGAAGGTTCTTCTGACTCCCTTTTTCGCGGCCTTGTGAGTAAAACATTCTATTTGTAAAGGTTAGAGACAACCCTTCTATTTCCAAGATGACATCTCCAATTCCTACTACTAGTGACAAACAAAAGCTAACACTAACCCTTCCGACCTTGACTACTGAAGCTTTCCCTATACAAGTTTTGTGCAATTTTATAAATTCTTACAAAGGAGAAAGGGAAACGCTGCCAGCATTTTTGACAAATTGTCAAAATGCCCTAAATCTTGCGGCCGAAAATCAAAAGACGCTTTTGTTGAAATTTATAATTTCAAAGTTGGAGGGCAAAGCCCAAATAGCATGCTCTAATAAAGTCTTTGACACTTTCAATGACCTTAAGTCATTCTTGAAACAAAATTTTGGAGAAACCAAGCATTATAATCACCTCCTTTTGGATTTGCAAAATTGTAAACAACAAAGTAATGAATCAGTATCCCAATTTGCTTTGAGAATCGAAACATGTTTAACAAGCCTTCAGACTGAAATTCATAATTCTGAAAGTTTAAAAAAAGAACTGGCTGGTCGTATTGCCATGACGGAAGACTTAGCACTCTTCACTTTCACTCTAGGACTTAATTCCCGCTTAAGCACAATTGTCAGATGCAGAGAGCCGAAAAATTTGAATGCTGCCGTAAATATAGCATTGCAAGAAGAAAAGATCCAAAACTTGTACTCTCAGAACTTTCAAAATAAAAAATACTTTTCTCAGCCTTCAAATTCTTCAGGCAGCTTATCATCTAAAAAAATGCCTGAACATTCCTCGCCGAAATCAAGCGAACAATATTCGTCAAAACCATCATCAAAAACTCCAATATGTTCGTATTGTAAAAATAAGGGACACCATATCTCACAGTGCCGAAAAAGGCAATATAACAACAGTCATAAAAATAAAAATCAAACTGTTGAACAAAATAAACATGTTGAAATAAATGATGGACTTGGCGAAATTGAAGACTTACCGTGTGAACATTACAATTTACACGAATCAAACACGGATGAGGATTTAAACTAGAGGATCAGGTGTCGCCGTCGTGCCAACGACAACCTGATGCTTTAGGCACTAATATTTTTTCAGGTAAACAACCCGCTACTAAATCGTCACTGTATCGTAAACAGGGTTGTTATTCTGGATCTACTAAATCTTCACTGAATCCTAAATCAGAAGGTCAACCCAAAACTTCTAAATCGTCACTGAATCTTAATTTGGGGGGCTCTTCTAAATCACTGAATCGTTGCTCGGGCCAACCTGAAACTCCTAAATCGTCTCTGTCTCTTATTCCAGGTTGTAGCCCTGAAATTACTAGTTCTACTCTGTATCAAGATCAAGGCCATAATGGGCCGAATAACACTGAATCTTTATTTAATGAAATTCTTGACAATTTCAAGTACGAGTCGGAAGGTTATATTTTTGACGTCTTACCATCTCGTAGCCCTAAGCTTCCTTATATCGAGGTTGAAACTTCTCACACAGATAAACCCATTCGATTGCTAATTGATACCGGTAGCTCTATCTGCCTTGTAAAAAAATCTTCTTTATCCAAATTACCGGTACTTGAAAATCATATTGTCAAATTTAAAGGCATTAATGACGTAGGCTCTTATTCAGAAACCCTAGGAAAGTTTTTCCTCTACTTGAAATTAAATAACGAATATAGTTTTCCTTACTATTTTCATGTAGTAGATAACGTAAATCTAGACTACGATGGTATAGTAGGAAATGACTTCTTTGATGCCCATAGAGTATCCATCCAATATTCAAAATCACGGTTAATCATGTTAGATGACCCTAACCGGTATTTTGACATGAAAAATTCTGAGTTAATAAACGTTATCCCTCCAAGAAGTGAAATGTTTATTGAATGTAGTGTTACAAATCCTGAATTAAAAGAAGGGTTGATTCTTAATACTAATCTCAGAAAGTATCCCAATGTTTACTTTTCAAAATGCCTCGTTCGTGTTCAACATAATAAAAAGGTTACCATTTCGGTACTGAATGCCTCTCACCAAGAAGTCAAGTTAGACGAAATCACGCTGACCCTAGAGCCAGTCTCTTATATCCTAGAAAATATTGACGTCACCAACTCACAAACTGAAGTCTCTTATTTTACGACCTCTGACTCAAACCGCGAAAATAAAATTCAAAATCAGCTCAGATGCGGACATCTTAATCAAGAAGAAGAAATCATGTTACGAAATCTTTGCTCTGAGTTCACTGATATCTTTTATCTCGAAGGAGATCATCTTACTACTACTAAAACTATTCAACATGAAATCAAGACTACTTCACAAAATCCCATTCATGCAAAAACGTATCGTTTTCCCGAATTTCATAAAGAAGAAGTGGCCAAACAAATCAAATCCATGTTGGATCAAAAAATAATTCGTCCTTCCATGTCACCTTGGTCTGCCCCAATTTGGGTCGTCCCGAAAAAACAAGATGCATCTGGTAAAAAGAAATGGCGCGTCGTAATTGATTACAGAAAATTAAATGAGATAACTGTAGGTGACGCCTACCCGATTCCTAACATTACGGATATCCTAGATCAGTTAGGTCACAGCAAATATTTCACAACGCTGGATTTAGCGTCCTCTTTTCACCAAATTAATATGTCAGATGAAGATGCTCCAAAATCAGCCTTCAGTGTACCTGGTACTTTAGCAGGACACTATGAATTCACGAGAATGCCCTTCGGGTTAAAAAATGCCCCTTCTACCTTCCAAAGGTTGATGAATATCGTCCTTACAGGACTTCAAGGAATACACTGTTTCACATACATGGATGACGTAGTAATTTTTGGCCATAACCTTGAAGATCATATTTCTAAACTAAAATTGGTATTTATGAAGTTACGCGAACATAACCTTAAGCTACAGCCAGATAAGAGCGAGTTTCTTCGTAAAGAAGTCCAATATCTCGGACACATCATTTCTGAACACGGTGTGAAACCTGATCCTAAAAAAGTGCATTGTGTCACTAAATTCCCGACTCCCAAGTCTCCGAAAGACATAAAATCATTTCTCGGGCTTGTAGGTTATTATCGACGCTTTATCGACCACTTCTCTCATATTTCTAAACCCCTAACAAGTCTTTTAAAAAAGGATGCAAAATTCGAGTGGTCGTCCTCGCAACAGAAAGCTTTCGATACACTTAAAGAGAAAATAACTACCGCACCTATTCTCCAGTATCCAGATTTTTCAAAACCTTTTATTCTTACTACGGATGCATCATCTCACGCAATTTCAGCGATTCTTAGTCAAGGTGAAGTTGGAAGGGACCTTCCTATCGCGTATGCTTCAAGGACACTGAATAAGGCTGAAGGCAATTATTCTGTAACGGAAAAGGAATTCCTCGCAGTTGTCTTCGGTACTAAAGTCTTTAGACCCTATTTATTCGGTTACCATTTCAAAATCATAACGGACCACAAACCATTATTATGGATTCTTACAGGCAGCGGTACTGACCATAGTTCAAAACTAGTGCGTTGGCGCCTTAAGCTCGCTGACTTCGATTATACGCCTGAATATAAAAAGGGCCGAATAAATTGCAACGCAGACGCGTTATCACGTAACCCGATCCTACCGATCGATCAAACTACTAGTCCTTCAAATCTAGAAACGTACGAAAAATACTTACAAGTCAGTCGTCAATCCACTGTTTCTTACGACACTGTTATCAAGGAAAATAACGAATCGCTGCTCAAGGCTAAGTGTAAATTAATTGTATATCCTACTTCAATAGATTTAGACGAGTCGATCCCATATTGTTCAGAAATATTACAAATATCAAAAGGTGACCCTGATATTCGACACGTTGAACGTGAACTCCTCAATAGCTATAATACATCCAATGAAAAGCATCTATTTACTCACCTTTTCTTACGAGTACATCACTATGATGAATATACTTACAAGGATATTTTTAACATGCTTCGTAATTATAGAGATATGATAGTCGTTTGGTTTCAAGAAGAAAAGGAGTTTGCAATTTCAGACTTTAAAGACCCTTTCAATAAAGTCTCATATACGAAGCTTTATAATATGCTCGCATTCCTATTTCATGGTACCGGTATAAAAATAAACATTTACCGAAACAATATCCTATACCCTACACCTGAGGAGGTCAAACGCATTCTAAAAGAAAATCATGACTCACCCTCCGCAGGTCACCCCGGAATTACTCGAATGTTTGAAAGAATTAAATCGATGTATTGGTGGAAAAATATGCGTCAAGACATCGAAGACTATGTCAAAAATTGCAAATCTTGCCAAGTCAACAAACCCTTAAGACAAACAAACCGAGCCCCTATGATTATTACCTCCACTGCCACTAGGCCGAATGAAAAACTTTTTCTTGACCTTGTCGGTCCTCTGCCCGAGACCCTGGAACATCATTATAAATTCATTCTCACTCTGCAGGATGATTTAACCAAATACTCACAAGCCTATCCTATGGTCAGTTGCTCGGCTGAAGAAACAGCCAAACGTCTCGTTCACTTTATTTCCCATGTAGGAATTCCCAAAATGATAGTTACCGACTGTGGCACAAATTTCTGTTCTGATCTCTTTATGCAGCTTGAACGTCTTTTCGGGATCAAACATATTTTCGCGTCCCCGCATCATCCCCAAACATGCGGCGCCCTTGAAAGAAGCCACTCTACTCTGAAAGAGTACCTCAGGTCTTATGTTGACGAAAATAATCAAACTTGGGATCTCTATCTAAATACTGCCATGATAGCATATAATTCAAACGTTCATTCTACAACTGGATTCTCTCCTCATGAACTTCTTTTCGGGTACAAGCCCTATATTCCACAAAGCATCGATTCTTTGGAAAATAACTCTTATTCCGATTACATACGAGCTCTCAATCATAGACTATATTATAGTCGCCAAAGGGCTCGTGAAAATATCGAAACCTCTAAAGAAAAGTCAAAAAAATATTATGACTCCCATACTAAACCTATCGCTTACAAAATAAACGATATGGTTTACCTCCGCTGCCATCACAAGCAAAATAAAGCCTTGTCTCCAGTCTGGAAAGGCCCTTTTAGAATTGTAAAGCTTAACGGCAATCACTCCGCAACTTTACTGATAAATAGGAAGTACGTTCGTCATCACTTTGATGAATTAAAGTTTGCTAATTCCACAACCTAAAACTATGACTTTTAATTATATTTCAGGACAGCTATAGCGCTGTGTCAAGGCCGCTTCGTAACGCAAATTCAAGGAAGCCCCGGCCTTTACTTCGATGAACTGCAGAATCTTAAATTTACAAATGATCAATGGAATGTAGTCACATATCTCGACATTACTCATATCCAACCGCATCTGAATAAAGTTGAGTCCACATTTGAACAGCTATCTACGTTATGTAATAACATTATTTCTTCAAAAGTTCAAGTTGACTGCAGCAATAGTATAAACTCACTGAAAAGCCAACATGTAAACAATGTAAAAAAATTCTCCTCGATTTCATACCTTATTTCAACTCAACAAGCAAACCGCTCGAAGCGAGGCCTTATCAATGCAGGAGGCTCATTATTAAAAACATTGTTCGGAACTTTAGATTCAGATGACGCAGACATGTACACTAATGCTATTCATCAGGTACAGTCGGACGAAAATAAGTTAGCACATCTTATGAAAGATAACATACACGTCATTAAGTCAACTATATCTACTTTCAATAATTCTATGTCCAAGGTGAATGAAAATGAAAACCGTTTAAATATTAACCTTCAAATTATTGAGAAGTCCCTTCGAGAAATAGGCAATTCAAATGATAAATTAGAAATTAAATCGAAACTTAGTTTACTTCTTAACTCCTTAGAAAGTATCATTATGTCCCTATCTTTTGATATTGATGATTTAAATAATGCAATTTTGTTCAGCAAAAATAATGTATTGCATCCAACTGTACTAAGTCCATATAAGTTATTCACAGAGTTGGATCAAAATAAGAATAACTTACCTAAACACTGCGAACTACCAGTAACTTTATCTCTTCAAAATATACATGAAATCATAGATATATCTAGTTTAGTCTGTTTCTATAATTATAATAAAATAATATTAGTTTTAAGGATACCGCTCGTCCTTCCTCAAACATACAATCTCTTCCATGTTATTCCACTTCCAGTTCCCTACGATGTCTCGAAACCCGATACCTTTGCACTGGTTGCACCGAGTAAGTCTTATATCGCTATAACTAATGATAGAATGTTTTACTCTCTATTCGATAATCTTGATAATTGTAAGTCGATAGGCAAGAAGTGTTTTGTGTGCGTGTTGGAAAGCGTATTCTCGACAATCGCTAACCCTACTTGCGAGACAGTTTTAATCAGTGAAGTGATAACAACATTACCTAGAAGTTGTGAAACGAAACTTTTACACGGCTCTATTGATATTTTTCACAAGTTAAATAATAATAGGTGGATTTTTGTTCAGTCAGAACCGGGTAAATGTCATATTACAGTGAATCTATTACCACAAATATTAGTCTGTATATTTCAAATTTTACTCTGATTGATGATGACTGCTGTGAAAAGACTAAAATAAATAAAACCCTTGCTAATATTCCTTTTGTGAAGTTAAGTAACGTAAATAATTTAAATTCATTACTTCATGCAAGTATTCAGCTGAATGACTTAGAAAAGGAACTAAACAAATTGGAAAATCCTTCACATTTAGAAAAGTACAGCACTCACTATCTTTCTGCCATTTATGTTCTTATTGGTTTAGTTTCATTATACATGTGCATTAGAATAAGAAAGCTTTTTTGTCTTAGAAACCCTAATCAATGTGTTCAAATCTATAACCAGTGTAAAAACAGAAAATCTAAACATTCAAGTTTATGTCCCGTGCAGGATGTTTCATTAGGAAACCTAGATACAGAGTCCTCGAGCCAGGACGAGGACATTAGAGTTAAGGCACAGCCAACGCCAGTGAGGCGCAATATTATTATAGAGTAATTCTAAGCTATTTTTTGTTAGCCGACTGGAAAGATCAAATCGTTGAATTTCCCATCACTTTTCCGTGATGTTCAATTCTATCCGGGGGGTTGTTATGATACAATTTTCCCAGCTGACTATATAAAATAAAACTGATGACCTGTTCGGTCATCAGGTTACATTGCTGTTTCTCACACTTGTATCTGGGCTTTGTCGTCAGACCGGTTTTGATCTTCCTAGCGGACACTTGTGTTTTATTTTTGTAATTGAGTTTCGGGAATAAACTTTCTTTTGGGGTAGTAAATCGTTTTTTTTAAAAAGCTACCTGTGACCCACCCCGTAATAGTACGCTGCATGGCCACATGTGTAGATACAGATGAAATGTGGACAAAGTTTTCATCGCTAAGAAAACTTATTAGGGTTTTGACATTATGCAGGAGATTTATTTCGCGTTGTCAAAAGAAAAATGATAAATTTACTGCCTGGCTTACAACGGGAGAGTTAAACGAGACTCTAAACACGTACATTAAACAATGTCAAAGACAGCATTTTTGTAATGAGTTGGAAAGTTTATCTAAGAACGGTCTTGTACATAAAAAAAGCAATATTTTGTCTTTCAACCCGTTCATAGATAGAAATAATATTATGAGAGTGGGAGGAAGACTTAAGAATGCTGAGATTCATGAAAACATGAAGCATCCTATACTTATTCCTCGAAAGTCTCACTTAACAGATCTCATAATATCTGAGGCTCATGAAAAGACTTTGCACGGAGGTCCTCAAATAATGCTTAATTATTTGCGTTCGAAGTATTGGGTGGTTGATGCAAAACGTCTTGCAAAGTTATTTGTTCGGAAGTGTATAAAGTGCGTCCGTCACGCGGCTCGCTGTTCTACCCAATTAATGGGGCAACTGCCAACAGCAAGGTCCACACCTTGTCGACCATTTCATCAAAGCGGTGTAGATTACGCAGGACCTATAAGTATTCGTACCTCCAAAGGACGAGGTCATCACTCCAGCAAAGGGTACATCTGTCTGTTTGTCTGCATGGCCACGAGAGCTGTTCATCTTGAAAATGTAAGTGATTTAACAGCTCAAGGGTTTCTTAATGCTTTTAAACGCTTCGTGGCCAGACGCGGTTATTGCGCAGACATCTGGAGTGATAATGGCACGAATTTTGTAGGTGCTGCTAGAGAGTTAAAAACATTATTTGTTGAAGAAAATTCCGGCATTGCTGTTGAAATTGCGGATTGTCTTGCAACAAACGGTACGACTTGGCACTTTATTCCTCCCCATGCTCCAAACTTTGGAGGGTTATGGGAGGCTGGAATCAAGTCGACTAAGCATCACCTCAAGCGTGTCATAGGTAACTCTACTCTCACGTTTGAGGAAATGTCTACGGTACTGGCTCAAATTGAGGCTTGTCTTAATTCTAGACCAGTATCACAGATCAGCAACAATCCCGATGATCTTTGTCCTCTAACACCAGGGCACTTTTTAGTAGGAGAGCCGCTATTGCTTGTGCCTGATGTTAATTATGAAAATTCTAATATTAGTAGTCTCAAGAGGTGGCAATTGACACAGCGCATGGTCCAAGATTTCTGGCGTAGGTGGTCTCGGGAGTATTTGACACAGTTTTTGCAGCGTCATAAGTGGGAATATCAAACTCCTGAGCCTAAAATTGGGGACATAGTGTTAGTCAAGGAAGATGACCTTCCGCCAGCTAGATGGCTTTATGGCAAAGTTACAGATAAACACCCCGGTACTGATAATATCACTCGTGTTGTAAGTTTGAGATGCAAAGGCAATGTTATTAAAAGACCTGTTACCAAATTGTGCATTCTACCAGTGACTGAGTGAGTTACTGTTTTTAGTTTTATATACTGTTTTCAGTTAAGTTTATTGTTATTTGTATAATCATTACGGATAAGGTGTTTATAAACATGTAACAGAATTAAATATCAAGTCTTTTTTGATGTAAGGCTTAATGTTTACCTGTTCACCAATCTTTTACAGTTATTGTCATTATTTTAAGTACATTAGTTTAAAGATTATTTGGCTTAACTTTTGTATTTATGAGTCCTCTTGAAAAATTGTTCTTTTCTTTGTTTTGTGTGAATGCCCATTCTGGTCATGGAGGGCAGAATGTTAAGAATTGTCACTAATGTAATGTAGATGGCGTTACTTGCTTCTACATCGCGATATTGAAATATGCTATGCAAAATCTAAGACGTTTAGACATAATAAACAAGACTGCCGATCTCGTCTATCAAAGGGTGTTTTAATTATATCCCCTCAACGGCAATAAGGAGATTTTACAGTAGTTAATGACGACTCCACTGAAGGAGTCGAAATATTTCGTTAATTTTTTTCATTTTTTAATAAGTGTGTTTTAAATAAAATAAAACTACAATAATTTAAGGCCAATACTGGTAAAATAAAAAAATATATTTATTTACAATATCAGTTAAAACTAGTTCTTACTAGTAGAACCCGTTTTACTAGTTAGTGCCGTACAAAGTTCGGGGGTCCCTTCGCTCCGCTCCGCTTCGCTCTGCTCCTATAATGGATTAACATGTCAACCTAACCGCTCTCTTCGCTTCGCTCGCCGTCGCAACCTATTTTGGTTTCTATTCAAGTATTGACTAGTTTTTTCTAGTTTTAACAAAGGTATTTAGTAAAAACTAGTTTTAACCGGGGAAAACTAGTTCTATCTAAAAACGGATTTTAACTTTTAACTTTTACACACAATGATAATACCTGTATGCCAAAGTTGAATTTTCTAGGTCATCTGGAAGTGGGTTAGGTTTTTGATTTTTATGTCAGATAATCAGTCACAATGACTATTTTTGGACGTTAATATAGATACTATATCACAGTTAAGCTGTGTTTATAAAGTTAGGCGTACAGTTTATCTAGGGGTTCTCAATATATAAGGTGACTTTAATTTATGCAGCCAAAATTTTACTGAAGACTCGGTAAGTGCTCAGTAACAAGGCTCGATGACCCTTTTTGTGAAATTGTTAAATTGTTCTTTTCTTGTTCCTTACAAAAGCAAGCCCAGCCCCGAGTCAATTACTATAGGGGAGGTCAAGATTATATTTTGCGAAATTAGCAAAAAGTGTTATCGATCCGTGTTACTGATCACTTACTAAGCCTCCAGTATGAGTTTGGCTGCATAAATAAAAGTCACCTAAATAGTTTTTGAGTTAGGAAAGGTTCAAAAGTGGCTCAAAATGGTTCATACAGTATCACAGACGGGCCACGGCTACTGCTCTGTTCTTATACAGTGTGTCCCCCGTAAAAGTGCACACCCGAAAGGGGGTGAAACTAGACCCAATTTTAACGACAAAAAAATGGAAAAAATTTGTCTGGCATTTTTGGTTTTTTTTTTATACTAATTTATTTTTTCGAAGTACTTGTGGTAGACCCTGTTTGAAAAAATAATCGTATCTTTTGAAATACCAAGTGTATCTCGCCGAAACAAAATTATTAATGATTAGGAATAATAGACACACAAGATCAAATAATTAAAAAAGCCATACATTTACACGTTTAATTAATAAACTTAAATTAAAAAAAAAATAGAAGTTTATTTTACGTGTAATTAAATGTAGAATCAAAATAAGCAATAATAAATTGGCTTAAAGGGGAAGTTTTTTCGAGAAATTTAGTAATAACTGAAGAATTCGAAACAAAAACTTGATGTTTTTTTTACAAAAACCTGATTTTTAATTAAACGTGTAAACATTTACATACATATGGCTTTTTTAATTATTTGATCTTGTGTGTCTATTATTCCTAATCATTAATAATTTTGTTTCGGCGAGATACACTTGGTATTTCAAAAGATACGATTATTTTTTCAAACAGGGTCTACCACAAGTACTTCGAAAAAATAAATTAGTATAAAAAAAAAACAAAAAATGCCAGACTAATTTTTTCCATTGTTTTGTCGATAAAATTGGGTCAAGTTTCACCCTCTTTCGGGTGTGCACTTTTACGGGGGAATACTCATCTATTTCGTGATGATATGATGGACCTCATCTCCTTGCCACGCCACCAGGGACACTGTCCGCCACAGTCACACTTGAGCACATTCTGTTACTTACAATAAAAGTTTTTTTGGTGTCTTGTTTCTTAGACATGCTTTGTTGACTTGATGCGAACACAATAATAAAACTCATAGAACAAGGAAACTTGTCTCCTTTACAGAAGTACACGGTATCGACAAACCAAACAGTCTGCTGTAACGGATGGGAGTACCTCAGCAACGAAGACGAGTGCGTCCCCCTGTGCAGTACGGGGTGCGGGGGCGGGCGGTGCGTGGCTCCGGACGTGTGCGCGTGCGAGCCCCCCGCGCGCCTCGACCCGCTCCGCCCCAACACCTGCCTGCAGTCCGCCTGCGACCACAACTGCACTGACGGCTTCTGTGGACCGAATAACACCTGCCGCTGCAATATCGGTTACCAAGTATTTAACGCTACGCATTGTATGCCCGAATGTGACAAAGGATACCAAAACGACCCTTCGAGCTTAGCGTGTACCCCGCAGTGTGACTCCTGTGCGAACGGGACATGCACGGCTCCGGACAACTGCACCTGTTCGGAAGGGTTCAAGCCGAGCGACGCCGACGGGACTTGTCAGCCGAAGTGTTCCGATCCTTGTGTCAACGGGTATTGCTCTGCACCTGGTGTTTGCTCCTGTCACGATGGCTTTCTGAAGAATGTGACAACCGTTAGTCTACTCGCTGGGTATCTTCATGTGACGGTTTGCTACAAGCCGTGCGAACAGTGCAACGGAACTTGCAACGCTAAAGGAGACTGCGTCCCCAGGGGAGGATGTCAAACAACTAACTATCAAGAGTAAGTCCCTCGTTGGAGACAGGTCGAAATGGCAATTCTCTAGTGCTGTGACATCACATACCAGGTACCAGATAGTCGACATCGACAATGTTTTTGGTACGCAACAAAATTAGTGTAAAATTATTATTATCTCTTTATTTAAAGTAACATTTTATTCTAAGCAGTCAAAATCAAATGAACTTTTATAACCGCTACGGACACTACAGGTATCTGTTCTGAAAAGGAATTGTTCATCTGGTCCTACTGATTTTGGTTCGGATTTTATTCTGGATATAGTTCTTGTCGATATTCCGGTGTAAGAAACAGCCCTCTCCAGTGTCTGACTGACAGGATATTTATAACAATAATTTTTCCGTTCACTGTCACAATTTTCCAATACTTTTCTGGCTAGCTCTCGTGCTTTGAGAATTAATTATTGTTTTTTTTAACCCGTGACAAAGATACATCGGAAGTTATTTTCGATACAAAACTAAAAGCAATAACGTGAACGAGATCGAAATCGATAAACGCGGTTGATGCTGACTTGTGCAGCACTACGACTAAGATGGTGCGGATGCTGCGCGGGTGTGCGGGGCGTCGCCCCCTCCACGACTCACCCCTTACCCCGATTGCCATGTCGACCTGTCGGTCGTCATCTTAAATTCAGTGACTTATAAATCCGCTCCGTGTTTTTCGTCTGTTTAATGACAAGCATTATATTAATAATTTTTCTTGTCATAGCCGCGATGTTTTTGTAAAAATTAGGGACATACACCAGTCCATATTGGGCATCTAAATAAAGACCTAAAATTTATTTGATTCAATTGTTTCTTCTTTGCGCGTTATTTTAATACTTAGACATTATGAATAACGATTCGGAGCGGGCTCGTAAGTAATAAAATAACTCGCAAAAGAGAAACAATTCAATCAAATAAATTCTAGGCCTTTATTTAGACAGCCAATATGAAGTGGTGCATGTCCCTAGATTTTCCAAAAACATCGCAATAAAGGCCATAAAATATTTAACATATTGTTTTTTATCAAAGTTGTCCTCGTCGCAGACTGGGCTCTGAGCTAAATGACTAGGCTTTTGGTTTAAATGGTGGTCATAAAAAAATAACCAAGAAGGTTACGTATGGTGGTCACGCCACGATACTTGGCGCGACTCGCCATACCTAACCCTCTAACCTAAACTACCGTCTCTCTTCTGTCTGATTTAATCAAACGCCTGATTTAACTAAATGCCTGTGACATATGTATACCTTCTGAATTATATTTAATATTAAAGTATAATTTACTCCATTTCTTTCGACTAAAATTGAATGTATAGAATAAGACGCAAGAAAGAAGCATAGTTAATCAAATCAAAAAGTTCATTTGTGAAACATAAGTAAATAATAATAATAAAATAATAATAGGTATGTAACACCTGTATCGATTTCCATCTTCATGGTACTCATGACCGCATTTTACGGTCCTCTGAGAATCTGCTTCTTACCACGCCGATGCATTCATCGTCTTTCTTTAATAATTCGTTCTCAGTCCAAGCTGTTCGATTGTGGAATGATCTTCCTTTACTTATTAGAAGAGCCTCTTCCCTGCCTGTCTTCAAGAGACTAGTCAAACATCATTACCTTTCACTCTGATTACATAAATATTATTTCTCTCTAAGTATATATATTATTATTAGCATGTAAATTACCATTCATAACAATATATATTTACCAATATGTATGTATATATCTATTAATATACATTTATATATCTTTCAATATATTTATATATATATTACCTATACACAAATTTAGTACACCACCATATGAGTTATCCTCTTGACCAGTTTCTTCCACCCAAAGGTTGTCTGGAAGAGATCGCTTTAAGCGATAAGGCCGCCTGTTTGTATTTACCCAATATGTTACATTAAGTGTTACATTATTTTTTGTTTCCTTTTTTTTTGGTGTACAAATAAAGCTGTATTGTTGTTGTTGTTGTTCCAAGATATAAGATAGCTACAATTTTCGCTAATGTGCTAGTTGGTTTATAGTTATACGATCACTTTCTTGCCTGTCTGTTAGTCTGTCAAGGCTCCTTTCCTTAGGCCCTACTGGAATATCAAGTTGAAACTAATGTCCCGAACTTAAGTCTACGACTACTAACCCATGGGGCTGTTGAAAAAATCAGGCTTCTTATATTTATGAAAGCAAAAAAAGTAAGAAACTTACAATTCCGTTAACAACTAGGTCTTTTTAGCACCAGCCTAGGAAAAAACTAAAATTACCCATATTTAATCACACAAGAGGAAATTGAGAGCCAACGTAATTGATATAATTAAAAAAGTTTTGTGAGCAGTTTACATACTCGTGAATATTGACCATAGAGTGGGTGAAATTATTAAATGAATTTGACGGGTTATTTCTTACCCATACACGTACGAGTATGTTCTTGCCATACCGGCCTTGATAAGTACATACGAGCCATGGTATAACAGAGTTAACTAATACATTAAAGGGATTTCGCCTATTTTCCTTGTTCCTAGCAACTAGAACATGTTTATTTAAATGCCGTTTTTAATTGTTTATCAATGACAGGAAGCTCTGACTGAGAGTTATCTTGTTACAGTCAATTAGCGATCGGTTATAATAACAAGTATTACGTCAGTAAACATGTACTACGAATTTAAATGTTCATACAGTTTTACATTGTATTTGCTTACGGTATTAATTGTTTTCCTATAAATACATATATAAGTCACAGACCAGTAGTCTGTGATATACCTATAGATAGGTATACAGTGCCCCCCGCCAAGACGAGCTAAACGAAGCGGGACACTAAGTACCTTTTCTCGAAGCGTTTCGTCGTATTCTTGAACCCTCATAGCTTCGGTCTGGATAATACTAGAGATACAAAATTCTCAAGATAAGATGAACGTAAGCAGTCTTATTAAACACGATAATCAATCAAATCAATCAATCAATCAAATGTATTTATTTCAGATCAAAGATGTTAGTAATAAAACAACTTATGCTATTGTATACATAAGTATTGTTACTGTTGATAAGTTTCATTTGTCTAGCTTTGAATTTTATCAATACCTAAAATACGTCGATTTCGTCACTCACTGATGATCATCAAAACCTTTAGGGTACTTCCTGAAGTCCTAGAGAGCTATGCAGACTAGGTATACTAGGTATGCAGACTACGATTAGCACACAAAGAACAAATAAATTAATAAATCTGTAACTTTCACCCCCCAAACCCTCTTAAATAAGTCGGGTTCTGTATTATTAAAAAATATATTCCCAACTTTCAAAAGTCCTAGAAAGCTGAAATTTGGTTCGGAGACTAGGATTAGTACACAAACCACAAACAAAATAAGAAATCTGTAACTTTCACCCTCCAAACCCTCTTAAATAAGTCGGGTTCTGTATTATTAAAAAATATATTCCCAACTTTCAAAAGTCCTAGAAAGCTGAAATTTGGTTCGGAGACTAGGATTAGTACACAAACCACAAACAAAATAAGAAATCTGTAACTTTCACCCTCCAAACCCTCTTAAATAAGTCGGGTTCTGTATTATTAAAAAATATATTCCCAACTTTCAAAAGTCCTAGAAAGCTGAAATTTGGTTCGGAGACTAGGATTAGTACACAAACCACAAACAAAATAAGAAATCTGTAACTTTCACCCTCCAAACCCTCTTAAATAAGTCGGGTTCTGTATTATTAAAAAATATATTCCCAACTTTCAAAAGTCCTAGAAAGCTGAAATTTGGTTCGGAGACTAGGATTAGTACACAAACCACAAACAAAATAAGAAATCTGTAACTTTCACCCTCCAAACCCTCTTAAATAAGTCGGGTTCTGTATTATTAAAAAATATATTCCCAACTTTCAAAAGTCCTAGAAAGCTGAAATTTGGTTCGGAGACTAGGATTAGTACACAAACCACAAACAAAATAAGAAATCTGTAACTTTCACCCTCCAAACCCTCTTAAATAAGTCGGGTTCTGTATTATTAAAAAATATATTCCCAACTTTCAAAAGTCCTAGAAAGCTGAAATTTGGTTCGGAGACTAGGATTAGTACACAAACCACAAACAAAATAAGAAATCTGTAACTTTCACCCTCCAAACCCTCTTAAATAAGTCGGATTCTGTATTATTAAAAAATATATTCCCAACTTTCAAAAGTCCTAGAAAGCTGAAATTTGGTTCGGAGACTAGGATTAGTACACAAACCACAAACAAAATAAGAAATCTGTAACTTTCACCCTCCAAACCCTCTTAAATAAGTCGGGTTCTGTATTATTAAAAAATATATTCCCAACTTTCAAAAGTCCTAGAAAGCTGAAATTTGGTTCGGAGACTAGGATTAGTACACAAACCACAAACAAAATAAGAAATCTGTAACTTTCACCCTCCAAACCCTCTTAAATAAGTCGGGTTCTGTATTATTAAAAAATATATTCCCAACTTTCAAAAGTCCTAGAAAGCTGAAATTTGGTTCGGAGACTAGGATTAGTACACAAACCACAAACAAAATAAGAAATCTGTAACTTTCACCCTCCAAACCCTCTTAAATAAGTCGGGTTCTGTATTATTAAAAAATATATTCCCAACTTTCAAAAGTCCTAGAAAGCTGAAATTTGGTTCGGAGACTAGGATTAGTACACAAACCACAAACAAAATAAGAAATCTGTAACTTTCACCCTCCAAACCCTCTTAAATAAGTCGGATTCTGTATTATTAAAAAATATATTCCCAACTTTCAAAAGTCCTAGAAAGCTGAAATTTGGTTCGGAGACTAGGATTAGTACACAAACCACAAACAAAATAAGAAATCTGTAACTTTCACCCTCCAAACCCTCTTAAATAAGTCGGGTTCTGTATTATTAAAAAATATATTCCCAACTTTCAAAAGTCCTAGAAAGCTGAAATTTGGTTCGGAGACTAGGATTAGTACACAAACCACAAACAAAATAAGAAATCTGTAACTTTCACCCTCCAAACCCTCTTAAATAAGTCGGGTTCTGTATTATTAAAAAATATATTCCCAACTTTCAAAAGTCCTAGAAAGCTGAAATTTGGTTCGGAGACTAGGATTAGTACACAAACCACAAACAAAATAAGAAATCTGTAACTTTCACCCTCCAAACCCTCTTAAATAAGTCGGGTTCTGTATTATTAAAAAATATATTCCCAACTTTCAAAAGTCCTAGAAAGCTGAAATTTGGTTCGGAGACTAGGATTAGTACACAAACCACAAACAAAATAAGAAATCTGTAACTTTCACCCTCCAAACCCTCTTAAATAAGTCGGGTTCTGTATTATTAAAAAATATATTCCCAACTTTCAAAAGTCCTAGAAAGCTGAAATTTGGTTCGGAGACTAGGATTAGTACACAAACCACAAACAAAATAAGAAATCTGTAACTTTCACCCTCCAAACCCTCTTAAATAAGTCGGATTCTGTATTATTAAAAAATATATTCCCAACTTTCAAAAGTCCTAGAAAGCTGAAATTTGGTTCGGAGACTAGGATTAGTACACAAACCACAAACAAAATAAGAAATCTGTAACTTTCACCCTCCAAACCCTCTTAAATAAGTCGGGTTCTGTATTATTAAAAAATATATTCCCAACTTTCAAAAGTCCTAGAAAGCTGAAATTTGGTTCGGAGACTAGGATTAGTACACAAACCACAAACAAAATAAGAAATCTGTAACTTTCACCCTCCAAACCCTCTTAAATAAGTCGGGTTCTGTATTATTAAAAAATATATTCCCAACTTTCAAAAGTCCTAGAAAGCTGAAATTTGGTTCGGAGACTAGGATTAGTACACAAACCACAAACAAAATAAGAAATCTGTAACTTTCACCCTCCAAACCCTCTTAAATAAGTCGGGTTCTGTATTATTAAAAAATATATTCCCAACTTTCAAAAGTCCTAGAAAGCTGAAATTTGGTTCGGAGACTAGGATTAGTACACAAACCACAAACAAAATAAGAAATCTGTAACTTTCACCCTCCAAACCCTCTTAAATAAGTCGGGTTCTGTATTATTAAAAAATATATTCCCAACTTTCAAAAGTCCTAGAAAGCTGAAATTTGGTTCGGAGACTAGGATTAGTACACAAACCACAAACAAAATAAGAAATCTGTAACTTTCACCCTCCAAACCCTCTTAAATAAGTCGGGTTCTGTATTATTAAAAAATATATTCCCAACTTTCAAAAGTCCTAGAAATCTGAAATTTGGTTCGGAGACTAGGATTAGTACACAAACCACAAACAAAATAAGAAATCTGTAACTTTCACCCTCCAAACCCTCTTAAATAAGTCGGGTTCTGTATTATTAAAAAATATATTCCCAACTTTCAAAAGTCCTAGAAAGCTGAAATTTGGTTCGGAGACTAGGATTAGTACACAAACCACAAACAAAATAAGAAATCTGTAACTTTCACCCTCCAAACCCTCTTAAATAAGTCGGGTTCTGTATTATTAAAAAATATATTCCCAACTTTCAAAAGTCCTAGAAAGCTGAAATTTGGTTCGGAGACTAGGATTAGTACACAAACCACAAACAAAATAAGAAATCTGTAACTTTCACCCTCCAAACCCTCTTAAATAAGTCGGGTTCTGTATTATTAAAAAATATATTCCCAACTTTCAAAAGTCCTAGAAAGCTGAAATTTGGTTCGGAGACTAGGATTAGTACACAAACCACAAACAAAATAAGAAATCTGTAACTTTCACCCTCCAAACCCTCTTAAATAAGTCGGGTTCTGTATTATTAAAAAATATATTCCCAACTTTCAAAAGTCCTAGAAAGCTGAAATTTGGTTCGGAGACTAGGATTAGTACACAAACCACAAACAAAATAAGAAATCTGTAACTTTCACCCTCCAAACCCTCTTAAATAAGTCGGGTTCTGTATTATTAAAAAATATATTCCCAACTTTCAAAAGTCCTAGAAAGCTGAAATTTGGTTCGGAGACTAGGATTAGTACACAAACCACAAACAAAATAAGAAATCTGTAACTTTCACCCTCCAAACCCTCTTAAATAAGTCGGGTTCTGTATTATTAAAAAATATATTCCCAACTTTCAAAAGTCCTAGAAAGCTGAAATTTGGTTCGGAGACTAGGATTAGTACACAAACCACAAACAAAATAAGAAATCTGTAACTTTCACCCTCCAAACCCTCTTAAATAAGTCGGGTTCTGTATTATTAAAAAATATATTCCCAACTTTCAAAAGTCCTAGAAAGCTGAAATTTGGTTCGGAGACTAGGATTAGTACACAAACCACAAACAAAATAAGAAATCTGTAACTTTCACCCTCCAAACCCTCTTAAATAAGTCGGGTTCTGTATTATTAAAAAATATATTCCCAACTTTCAAAAGTCCTAGAAATCTGAAATTTGGTTCGGAGACTAGGATTAGTACACAAACCACAAACAAAATAAGAAATCTGTAACTTTCACCCTCCAAACCCTCTTAAATAAGTCGGGTTCTGTATTATTAAAAAATATATTCCCAACTTTCAAAAGTCCTAGAAAGCTGAAATTTGGTTCGGAGACTAGGATTAGTACACAAACCACAAACAAAATAAGAAATCTGTAACTTTCACCCTCCAAACCCTCTTAAATAAGTCGGGTTCTGTATTATTAAAAAATATATTCCCAACTTTCAAAAGTCCTAGAAAGCTGAAATTTGGTTCGGAGACTAGGATTAGTACACAAACCACAAACAAAATAAGAAATCTGTAACTTTCACCCTCCAAACCCTCTTAAATAAGTCGGGTTCTGTATTATTAAAAAATATATTCCCAACTTTCAAAAGTCCTAGAAATCTGAAATTTGGTTCGGAGACTAGGATTAGTACACAAACCACAAACAAAATAAGAAATCTGTAACTTTCACCCTCCAAACCCACTTAAATAAGTCGGGTTCTGTATTATTAAAAAATATATTCCCAACTTTCAAAAGTCCTAGAAAGCTGAAATTTGGTTCGGAGACTAGGATTAGTACACAAACCACAAACAAAATAAGAAATCTGTAACTTTCACCCTCCAAACCCTCTTAAATAAGTCGGGTTCTGTATTATTAAAAAATATATTCCCAACTTTCAAAAGTCCTAGAAAGCTGAAATTTGGTTCGGAGACTAGGATTAGTACACAAACCACAAACAAAATAAGAAATCTGTAACTTTCACCCTCCAAACCCTCTTAAATAAGTCGGGTTCTGTATTATTAAAAAATATATTCCCAACTTTCAAAAGTCCTAGAAAGCTGAAATTTGGTTCGGAGACTAGGATTAGTACACAAACCACAAACAAAATAAGAAATCTGTAACTTTCACCCTCCAAACCCTCTTAAATAAGTCGGGTTCTGTATTATTAAAAAATATATTCCCAACTTTCAAAAGTCCTAGAAAGCTGAAATTTGGTTCGGAGACTAGGATTAGTACACAAACCACAAACAAAATAAGAAATCTGTAACTTTCACCCTCCAAACCCTCTTAAATAAGTCGGGTTCTGTATTATTAAAAAATATATTCCCAACTTTCAAAAGTCCTAGAAAGCTGAAATTTGGTTCGGAGACTAGGATTAGTACACAAACCACAAACAAAATAAGAAATCTGTAACTTTCACCCTCCAAACCCTCTTAAATAAGTCGGGTTCTGTATTATTAAAAAATATATTCCCAACTTTCAAAAGTCCTAGAAAGCTGAAATTTGGTTCGGAGACTAGGATTAGTACACAAACCACAAACAAAATAAGAAATCTGTAACTTTCACCCTCCAAACCCTCTTAAATAAGTCGGGTTCTGTATTATTAAAAAATATATTCCCAACTTTCAAAAGTCCTAGAAAGCTGAAATTTGGTTCGGAGACTAGGATTAGTACACAAACCACAAACAAAATAAGAAATCTGTAACTTTCACCCTCCAAACCCTCTTAAATAAGTCGGGTTCTGTATTATTAAAAAATATATTCCCAACTTTCAAAAGTCCTAGAAAGCTGAAATTTGGTTCGGAGACTAGGATTAGTACACAAACCACAAACAAAATAAGAAATCTGTAACTTTCACCCTCCAAACCCTCTTAAATAAGTCGGGTTCTGTATTATTAAAAAATATATTCCCAACTTTCAAAAGTCCTAGAAAGCTGAAATTTGGTTCGGAGACTAGGATTAGTACACAAACCACAAACAAAATAAGAAATCTGTAACTTTCACCCTCCAAACCCTCTTAAATAAGTCGGGTTCTGTATTATTAAAAAATATATTCCCAACTTTCAAAAGTCCTAGAAAGCTGAAATTTGGTTCGGAGACTAGGATTAGTACACAAACCACAAACAAAATAAGAAATCTGTAACTTTCACCCTCCAAACCCTCTTAAATAAGTCGGGTTCTGTATTATTAAAAAATATATTCCCAACTTTCAAAAGTCCTAGAAAGCTGAAATTTGGTTCGGAGACTAGGATTAGTACACAAACCACAAACAAAATAAGAAATCTGTAACTTTCACCCTCCAAACCCTCTTAAATAAGTCGGGTTCTGTATTATTAAAAAATATATTCCCAACTTTCAAAAGTCCTAGAAAGCTGAAATTTGGTTCGGAGACTAGGATTAGTACACAAACCACAAACAAAATAAGAAATCTGTAACTTTCACCCTCCAAACCCTCTTAAATAAGTCGGGTTCTGTATTATTAAAAAATATATTCCCAACTTTCAAAAGTCCTAGAAAGCTGAAATTTGGTTCGGAGACTAGGATTAGTACACAAACCACAAACAAAATAAGAAATCTGTAACTTTCACCCTCCAAACCCTCTTAAATAAGTCGGGTTCTGTATTATTAAAAAATATATTCCCAACTTTCAAAAGTCCTAGAAAGCTGAAATTTGGTTCGGAGACTAGGATTAGTACACAAACCACAAACAAAATAAGAAATCTGTAACTTTCACCCTCCAAACCCTCTTAAATAAGTCGGGTTCTGTATTATTAAAAAATATATTCCCAACTTTCAAAAGTCCTAGAAAGCTGAAATTTGGTTCGGAGACTAGGATTAGTACACAAACCACAAACAAAATAAGAAATCTGTAACTTTCACCCTCCAAACCCTCTTAAATAAGTCGGGTTCTGTATTATTAAAAAATATATTCCCAACTTTCAAAAGTCCTAGAAAGCTGAAATTTGGTTCGGAGACTAGGATTAGTACACAAACCACAAACAAAATAAGAAATCTGTAACTTTCACCCTCCAAACCCTCTTAAATAAGTCGGGTTCTGTATTATTAAAAAATATATTCCCAACTTTCAAAAGTCCTAGAAAGCTGAAATTTGGTTCGGAGACTAGGATTAGTACACAAACCACAAACAAAATAAGAAATCTGTAACTTTCACCCTCCAAACCCTCTTAAATAAGTCGGGTTCTGTATTATTAAAAAATATATTCCCAACTTTCAAAAGTCCTAGAAAGCTGAAATTTGGTTCGGAGACTAGGATTAGTACACAAACCACAAACAAAATAAGAAATCTGTAACTTTCACCCTCCAAACCCTCTTAAATAAGTCGGGTTCTGTATTATTAAAAAATATATTCCCAACTTTCAAAAGTCCTAGAAAGCTGAAATTTGGTTCGGAGACTAGGATTAGTACACAAACCACAAACAAAATAAGAAATCTGTAACTTTCACCCTCCAAACCCTCTTAAATAAGTCGGGTTCTGTATTATTAAAAAATATATTCCCAACTTTCAAAAGTCCTAGAAAGCTGAAATTTGGTTCGGAGACTAGGATTAGTACACAAACCACAAACAAAATAAGAAATCTGTAACTTTCACCCTCCAAACCCTCTTAAATAAGTCGGGTTCTGTATTATTAAAAAATATATTCCCAACTTTCAAAAGTCCTAGAAAGCTGAAATTTGGTTCGGAGACTAGGATTAGTACACAAACCACAAACAAAATAAGAAATCTGTAACTTTCACCCTCCAAACCCTCTTAAATAAGTCGGGTTCTGTATTATTAAAAAATATATTCCCAACTTTCAAAAGTCCTAGAAAGCTGAAATTTGGTTCGGAGACTAGGATTAGTACACAAACCACAAACAAAATAAGAAATCTGTAACTTTCACCCTCCAAACCCTCTTAAATAAGTCGGGTTCTGTATTATTAAAAAATATATTCCCAACTTTCAAAAGTCCTAGAAAGCTGAAATTTGGTTCGGAGACTAGGATTAGTACACAAACCACAAACAAAATAAGAAATCTGTAACTTTCACCCTCCAAACCCTCTTAAATAAGTCGGGTTCTGTATTATTAAAAAATATATTCCCAACTTTCAAAAGTCCTAGAAAGCTGAAATTTGGTTCGGAGACTAGGATTAGTACACAAACCACAAACAAAATAAGAAATCTGTAACTTTCACCCTCCAAACCCTCTTAAATAAGTCGGGTTCTGTATTATTAAAAAATATATTCCCAACTTTCAAAAGTCCTAGAAAGCTGAAATTTGGTTCGGAGACTAGGATTAGTACACAAACCACAAACAAAATAAGAAATCTGTAACTTTCACCCTCCAAACCCTCTTAAATAAGTCGGGTTCTGTATTATTAAAAAATATATTCCCAACTTTCAAAAGTCCTAGAAAGCTGAAATTTGGTTCGGAGACTAGGATTAGTACACAAACCACAAACAAAATAAGAAATCTGTAACTTTCACCCTCCAAACCCTCTTAAATAAGTCGGGTTCTGTATTATTAAAAAATATATTCCCAACTTTCAAAAGTCCTAGAAAGCTGAAATTTGGTTCGGAGACTAGGATTAGTACACAAACCACAAACAAAATAAGAAATCTGTAACTTTCACCCTCCAAACCCTCTTAAATAAGTCGGGTTCTGTATTATTAAAAAATATATTCCCAACTTTCAAAAGTCCTAGAAAGCTGAAATTTGGTTCGGAGACTAGGATTAGTACACAAACCACAAACAAAATAAGAAATCTGTAACTTTCACCCTCCAAACCCTCTTAAATAAGTCGGGTTCTGTATTATTAAAAAATATATTCCCAACTTTCAAAAGTCCTAGAAAGCTGAAATTTGGTTCGGAGACTAGGATTAGTACACAAACCACAAACAAAATAAGAAATCTGTAACTTTCACCCTCCAAACCCTCTTAAATAAGTCGGGTTCTGTATTATTAAAAAATATATTCCCAACTTTCAAAAGTCCTAGAAAGCTGAAATTTGGTTCGGAGACTAGGATTAGTACACAAACCACAAACAAAATAAGAAATCTGTAACTTTCACCCTCCAAACCCTCTTAAATAAGTCGGGTTCTGTATTATTAAAAAATATATTCCCAACTTTCAAAAGTCCTAGAAAGCTGAAATTTGGTTCGGAGACTAGGATTAGTACACAAACCACAAACAAAATAAGAAATCTGTAACTTTCACCCTCCAAACCCTCTTAAATAAGTCGGGTTCTGTATTATTAAAAAATATATTCCCAACTTTCAAAAGTCCTAGAAAGCTGAAATTTGGTTCGGAGACTAGGATTAGTACACAAACCACAAACAAAATAAGAAATCTGTAACTTTCACCCTCCAAACCCTCTTAAATAAGTCGGGTTCTGTATTATTAAAAAATATATTCCCAACTTTCAAAAGTCCTAGAAAGCTGAAATTTGGTTCGGAGACTAGGATTAGTACACAAACCACAAACAAAATAAGAAATCTGTAACTTTCACCCTCCAAACCCTCTTAAATAAGTCGGGTTCTGTATTATTAAAAAATATATTCCCAACTTTCAAAAGTCCTAGAAAGCTGAAATTTGGTTCGGAGACTAGGATTAGTACACAAACCACAAACAAAATAAGAAATCTGTAACTTTCACCCTCCAAACCCTCTTAAATAAGTCGGGTTCTGTATTATTAAAAAATATATTCCCAACTTTCAAAAGTCCTAGAAAGCTGAAATTTGGTTCGGAGACTAGGATTAGTACACAAACCACAAACAAAATAAGAAATCTGTAACTTTCACCCTCCAAACCCTCTTAAATAAGTCGGGTTCTGTATTATTAAAAAATATATTCCCAACTTTCAAAAGTCCTAGAAAGCTGAAATTTGGTTCGGAGACTAGGATTAGTACACAAACCACAAACAAAATAAGAAATCTGTAACTTTCACCCTCCAAACCCTCTTAAATAAGTCGGGTTCTGTATTATTAAAAAATATATTCCCAACTTTCAAAAGTCCTAGAAAGCTGAAATTTGGTTCGGAGACTAGGATTAGTACACAAACCACAAACAAAATAAGAAATCTGTAACTTTCACCCTCCAAACCCTCTTAAATAAGTCGGGTTCTGTATTATTAAAAAATATATTCCCAACTTTCAAAAGTCCTAGAAAGCTGAAATTTGGTTCGGAGACTAGGATTAGTACACAAACCACAAACAAAATAAGAAATCTGTAACTTTCACCCTCCAAACCCTCTTAAATAAGTCGGGTTCTGTATTATTAAAAAATATATTCCCAACTTTCAAAAGTCCTAGAAAGCTGAAATTTGGTTCGGAGACTAGGATTAGTACACAAACCACAAACAAAATAAGAAATCTGTAACTTTCACCCTCCAAACCCTCTTAAATAAGTCGGGTTCTGTATTATTAAAAAATATATTCCCAACTTTCAAAAGTCCTAGAAAGCTGAAATTTGGTTCGGAGACTAGGATTAGTACACAAACCACAAACAAAATAAGAAATCTGTAACTTTCACCCTCCAAACCCTCTTAAATAAGTCGGGTTCTGTATTATTAAAAAATATATTCCCAACTTTCAAAAGTCCTAGAAAGCTGAAATTTGGTTCGGAGACTAGGATTAGTACACAAACCACAAACAAAATAAGAAATCTGTAACTTTCACCCTCCAAACCCTCTTAAATAAGTCGGGTTCTGTATTATTAAAAAATATATTCCCAACTTTCAAAAGTCCTAGAAAGCTGAAATTTGGTTCGGAGACTAGGATTAGTACACAAACTACAAACAAAATAAGAAATCTGTAACTTTCACCCTCCAAACCCTCTTAAATAAGTCGGGTTCTGTATTATTAAAAAATATATTCCCAACTTTCAAAAGTCCTAGAAAGCTGAAATTTGGTTCGCAGACTAGGATTAGTACACAAACCACAAACAAAATAAGAAATCTGTAACTTTCACCCTCCAAACCCTCTTAAATAAGTCGGGTTCTGTATTATTAAAAAATATATTCCCAACTTTCAAAAGTCCTAGAAAGCTGAAATTTTGGTATGCTGGCTAGGATTAGCACACAAACAACAAATAAATTAAGAAAGATTCAAGATTCAAAATGTTTATTTGTAAAATAGATACATAAAGTATACGTTTTACATGTCAAATCTAATCAGTATAAAAATAATATTTTATAATGAAACAAATATGATACTTACGGGAAAAACTATATTTAAGTTGGGCTACTAAAGTTAATAAAGTTAAAGTATATTCCCAACTTCCAAAAGTCCTAGAAAGCTGAAATTTGGTATGCTTACGGGAAAATATAAAAAAAAAAATTATTTAAGTTGGGCTACTAAAGTTAATAAAGTTAAAATATATTCCCAACTTCCAAAAGTCCTAGAAAGCTGAAATTTGGTTCGCAGACTAGGATTAGTACACAAACCACAAACAAAATAAGAAATCTGTAACTTTCACCCTCCAAACCCTCTTAAATAAGTCGGGTTCTGTATTATTAAAAAATATATTCCCAACTTTCAAAAGTCCTAGAAAGCTGAAATTTTGGTATGCTGGCTAGGATTAGCACACAAACAACAAATAAATTAAGAAAGATTCAAGATTCAAAATGTTTATTTGTAAAATAGATACATAAAGTATACGTTTTACATGTCAAATCTAATCAGTATAAAAATAATATTTTATAATGAAACAAATATGATACTTACGGGAAAAACTATATTTAAGTTGGGCTACTAAAGTTAATAAAGTTAAAGTATATTCCCAACTTCCAAAAGTCCTAGAAAGCTGAAATTTGGTATGCTTACGGGAAAATATAAAAAAAAAAATTATTTAAGTTGGGCTACTAAAGTTAATAAAGTTAAAATATATTCCCAACTTCCAAAAGTCCTAGAAAGCTGAAATTTGGTTCGCAGACTAGGATTAGTACACAAACCACAAACAAAATAAGAAATCTGTAACTTTCACCCTCCAAACCCTCTTAAATAAGTCGGGTTCTGTATTATTAAAAAATATATTCCCAACTTTCAAAAGTCCTAGAAAGCTGAAATTTTGGTATGCTGGCTAGGATTAGCACACAAACAACAAATAAATTAAGAAAGATTCAAGATTCAAAATGTTTATTTGTAAAATAGATACATAAAGTATACGTTTTACATGTCAAATCTAATCAGTATAAAAATAATATTTTATAATGAAACAAATATGATACTTACGGGAAAAACTATATTTAAGTTGGGCTACTAAAGTTAATAAAGTTAAAGTATATTCCCAACTTCCAAAAGTCCTAGAAAGCTGAAATATGGTACGCTTACAGGAAAATATAAAAAAAAAATTTATTTAAGTTGGGCTACTAAAGTTAATAAAGTTAAAATATATTCCCAACTTCCAAAAGTCCTAGAAAGCTGAAATTTGGTATGCTGGCTAGGATTAGTACACAAATAACAAATAAATTAAGAAATCATAGAAATATATTCCCAACTTCAAAAAGTCCCAGAAATCTGAAATTTTATATGAAGGCTACGATTTGCACACACCCAAATAAAACATTAAAATATCAATTAATTTTATCCTCCCACCCCCCACCCTATATAGGGGTCAAGGCATGTAAGTCCATGGGAGTGTCTGTTTGACGGCTGTGAAACGGCCAAGCCATAGTTTTTGAGCAAGATGTAGGGTTTGTAGAGTTAGGGCTTGTAGAGTTAGGCCTTGTAGAGTTAAGGGCTTGGCTCTACGTGCGAAAGTGTTATGAGCTTCTGAGTCTTGGCGACCTAGTTTACATGAAATGTTTTTGATGGGATCATTTTGGTTTCGCCGATGAGAGAAATGCTTCTTTATTTGTACCTCACATCAGAGGTCCTCGAGTCCTGCGTGTGTCTACATCTGGTGACGTCATGCTAATTGTTCATGTCCGAACACCGGATGTATTCGTATATTATAATGTGCAATACTCGGCCATTGTCCTATTGGCGCCATCTGATATCAAAGCTTTCTTGGCACGGACGCCGCGCCGCTGACCCCCTACAAACATTCATTTCGATGTTCGACCTTATCGCGAGTGTACCAAGGAGCATGTTATTCTTGTACATCGCTTCTCTCACTTGTATATTCACCTCGCGACTCGCGAACATCCTGTTTGCAAGTTTAGCTGTGTCGTTAGAAACTCCGAACCGGGTAACTAATAGATATTGATCTCTCTGACTGGTGGTTCAACGGCTGGGTGAACTCTTATTTATTACGTACTACTTATATTAGGTATTGTGACGAGAACATTTGTACGTCTCCGCAAATGTTTGTACGACTAGCCTTTCGGACTCAAAAAGTGCCGGCGGGCAAAAGAAGAATAAGGCCCGCCCTCCGCGCATGTTCCCCCGGCTTCCCCCTTTGATACCAAGGCTTGGTGGAAACGGGGATGGGTGGTGGTTGTTCCTGGCAACAAGAACATTGGGTATTAGCCTTTCGCCCACGGCTCCACCGATCTTTGTCCCGTTCTCAGCTTGGGCATTGTTTTATCAACAACCCCATAGCCTAGATATATATAATGTTGCCAGAGGGTCATCACGATGACATTAAAGAAAGCCTTATCCAAACCCGTTTAGTGGTTCTCGAATTAAAACGAAATATACGTAACAGACAGACAGACAGACAGATATTTTTGCATTTCTTAATAAAAATGGTAGTTTTTGCTTCAGTATCATACTAATAACCTATTTCATTCAAATTTATATAAAAAAACATTTAATGTACATAGATAACTTTATTACTACTTTAATATTGCAGATACAATGGTAATTTATGAAACTGGCACATAAAGAAGGCGTGTTTTTTAATAATATCACACGGGTGTTTTAATACCTAGTTATGTACACAATTTCATGCATTACTTTATCTAAACTCTTAAAATAGTTATCTCATTTATTTTCAATGGGTAAATTGGTCGTTAAAAATTATTCTAATTAGACTATAATATAATATTGGTCTTAAATTACTGACAGCTGTGATGGTGCTAATAATTTAACTCCACCTGACATTTTGGAAATAAAGACGGAAATTACGAACACTTAGAACAAGCTATTACAATAAAAATCAAAAATGGCTAACGACAAATTCACCAAGATTATTAGTTAGGTTAGTAGTTAGGCATGAGTTTAGATAAAGTAGCGTGTGAAACTATACATAACTATAGGTATTAAAACCTTATTATGTACCAGTGTCATAAACTACTATTATTTTACCAGCATATAATACTATAAAAACTGTGCTCTAATAGCCAATTTGTCAGTTTTGTTTTAAAAGGTTTTACTTCCAGTGACTTCAGATTAGCTGGTAGGTTATTGTAGGTCTCGATATACATATTGAATACGTCTTTCCTGTGCATAATCGATTATTATTAATTATGTTAGGGATGTTGATAAAATAACTGCCGAAATGGAAACTGTCGATACCTAATAGTTTTAAAAGATATATCGATTGCAAAGCCACAAGTAAGTAAGTATGTTTATTTGTGAGAATTTGGGTTCACAAGGGATCTTGCATATTATTACAGTCCCAACAAATCCAACCATGGAATGGCGTACAAATATTTCTTGTATCTTTAGGTCATACATTACGAAAAAATGAATTCTGAATACAACTATTATACAAAATATGTCAATTAAACTGATACAAATGTCATCATAAAAATACGTCAAAAACTTAAAATTAAAACAAAACAAATCAAAAAATGTGAAACAACTAAAATAATGTCTACTAGGTTATATAATAATTGACAGTATCAAAAATTTTTATTTTAAATCATCTCCCAAGTATTCCGTGAAGGTGTAAAAACATTTATCTATTAAAAAATCTTTGAGTTTTCTCTGGAACAATGGAAATTGCAACTTTTTAGATCTTTCGTTATTGAAAATTTTTACACACATATACACATAACATTATTGCTGAAAATTTTTAATTTAGATTTAGAAAGGTGTAAATTATTAAAATGGCGAGTACATCTATATTGTGGTATCTCACCTCTTGTCTTAAAAAGATGGGGCTTTTTTTTACAAAAAGACAGATTTCTTGTTTATAGAGGCAGGGTAGTGGTAGAATATGTTGTTTCTTAAATAGAGGTTTAGAGGTGTCTCTAAAGCCCGCGTTACAAATTATCCGAATACACCTTTTTTGTTTCCTAAACGCTACCTAAATCTACTGAGTTACCCCATATAATAATACCGTATCTTAGAATTGACCCTATGTGCCCATGATATGCCTCTATTGCAGCCTCCCTTGAAACAACTTGTCTAATTCTTCTCTAGGCTTACTTAAATCGGTCAATTCCTTTACAAACATACATAATGTGCTCTTTCCAGTTACAATGTTTATCGATTTGAATGCGAAGAAAAACTATAGAATTAACTTCTTCTAGTGTGTCGTTTTCAAACTGTACTTTAATTTGTACAGGATTTGCATTATATGAGTGAAATTGTATTAATTTTGTTTTACCTAAGTTAATTTTTAAATTATTTTGCCCTAACCACTCTATCACTTCTTTCAAAGCTTTATTTAGATCGTTTTCAAACGAATTAATGTTATGGTATTGTATCGCAAGGGTCGTATCATCGGCGAACAAAACACTATGATGAAAGATATTATTTGGCAAATCATTAATGTAGAGCAAAAATGGCAGAGGCCCGAGGATACTTCCCTGGGGTACTCCATATAAATTTTTTCTATATTCAGATCAGTACTTATTTTTTTCATCCTTCGTAGTTCTGCTTATTTCAGTACATTGAACCCTGTCTTCTAAATAACTCTCTATCTATTTATAAGCGGGACCCCTAAATCCATACTTATCAAGCTTTTTTAACAGCTTGTTGTTGCAAAGAAAGTCAAACGCCTTGCTCATATCCAAAAATAATGCAACTACAGGTATTTTTTCATTAAGACTTTTCGTGACCTTTTCGATGAGGGAAACGCATGCCATAGATGTTGAACTATTTTAATGACAACAGTATTGCTAAGGGCATAAGATATTATATTGATTCAAGAATGATAGCATTTTTAAGTACATAACATTTTCAAAAATTTTTGTCGTACATAATAAGTACCAAAGTTACAGGTCTTCTGATTCTTCCCGTCCTTTATGCAGTGGTCTGACGATCGAAGCTTTAAGTTTTTTTGGGAATATGGACTAAGGACCTGCAAATTTATTTGAGCATGCTTTTACAAGTCTAGTATTTATTTCATCATATCCCACCGAGAATGTTTTATTTAATTGTATGATAATTTTTTTATGTCCCTTTCATCTATTGCGTTTAAAAATATTGTATTTGCTGAAGATTTTATCGTGGTGTTATGTTTATGAGATTCATTCTGCTTATTGGGATTTTCATTATTTTCTACAATGTCAATGAAGAAGTCATTAAAAAGTTTTTAATAAAGTGTCCTCAGGTTTTTAAAACGATATATTATCCTTTGTTATATATTTAATTTCCTTTATGGAATAATTAGAATTTTATTTATTATGCACTATGAAGCTTTACATTTATTTGTCGAATTCTTTATGTATTTATTGTTATAAACTTTTTGCGATTTATGTATGTATACCTAGTCATTTTAAGAATTTTGTTATATCTTTTATATTTCACTTTGTTCTCTCTTTTATTGAGTTTAGAATTATTATACTGATGATAAAGATTCCTTTTTGTTTTACAACTTATTCTAATATCTTGTGAGAGATCCAGTTTGCGTTAAATTCTTTATTGGTAATTTTATCTTTAATAACAGGAAAACATAGGTTATAAAATAACGATACCACTCATTTGTGTCTGTTTTTTTAAAAACCTCTGAAAAGGAAAGGGATTGCATGGCATTTTGAAACTTTTCCATATTTTCTAATGATATATCTCGTTTGTACTCAAAACAATATTTAACTTCTTTTTTAATTTTTATTGGAAACAATAGAAATTGGCCCGTATTGTGGTCAGAAGAGCCTGTGGAATTTCTCGTGTTGCTCACAAATAAGTCCAAGCATGATTTTTTTCGCATTGGTTCATTGATTTGTATTTTCATATTATATTTTCTAAGAATAGACTTTAGTTTCTGGCTAGCTTTATTGTTTTCAAGGTATTTATATTCCAATCACCACAGAGTATAATTTTTTTATTAGGATTCGTAGTGATTGTGCTCAACGGATGATTCAGTTTTTCTACTAAAGGTCGAGATGTTTGTTTTGTTTGTAATTCTATAAGAACTCCAATCCAGACAAGCCACACAACATGCAATGGTAATGATACGAGTAAGTTATATCAAGGGTCGACAATCACAACAATCAACTTCAAATTACAAAGGCCGATTTATTTATAGTGATGTACCTACTGGCGGTGATTTTCCAACAGTTCCAGGATCCTGTTGCTCAGTGCCGATGCCGGAGAGCTTCCGGGCGATAGCTGGCCGTGACGCACCGCTCGCCGGTCGCCGCTCACTATCAGCGCCGAGCTTGGCACACGTTACATTGTTGCTCATTGCGGCGATCCAGTTGTTAGTTCTTAGTTGTGACTCGCAACCCTCATCTGAACTCGTGGAAGTACACGTGAGAATGGCTCGAAGGTGGAACTGGCTCGTGGCCGGTGTGGCTGTGCTGCTGCAGGTCCTTATATTCGCCGACTCGTTTCAGCTCGGAGATCGAGGTGTTTGTACATTCCCTGGCCCCAGGTGAGGCCTATAAAGGCATAACGTTTGTTTGTTTGGTCGTGAGTCGCGTGATGTCAGAATTGTTACCTGATGTTGATATTTTTTTTAACTTATGTTAGTATATATTTGGTTAGGCATTATATTTATTTATTGTCTATTCAGTTTATTAATCAACTTATGTATTAATTGCCTCATCTATAATAATATTCTTATTCCAATAAGCCTTTATTTTATGCATACGTATAACTTTATTAACCCAACTTAAATGTAGTTTTTTTTTTCTCTATTTCCCGTATTATATTTGTTTCATCATATAGTATTGTTTTTATAAAGATTAGATAATGACATGTAAAATGTTTAAACTAATTTACAAATAAACATTTTGAATCTTGAAAGACCTTGTTTGGGTTTTGACATTGTAATTCTAATTCTAATTGTAATATTGTAATTATAATTTTAATTCAATTTTTATGTCCTTAAATGTATTTGTGCTGTCGTAATTGTTTTGTCATGCTCTATGTCAGTTTGTGTATTTATTGTAATAATAATAATTGTATATAAATCTTTATGGGTCATTGGCCTGAAATAAATAAATTCATTCATTCATTCATTAAGTTAGTATAAAGTTCTTGATGAAAATTAAAAATACTGAATGTAATTTCAGATATTCTGTAATAGATCAAATATTTTTTAAATTTTTACTGAAATAACATCTGAATCAAAGCGACCCTTAATTGTGGCTTTCAATGTCACCAGTAGTTAGAGCCCCTTAACAAGTACATTTCAAACATTTTAATTCATTATTTATTATCCACTAGAAGTGGATAATAAACAATTAATATTGTTTCCTATTGTTCCCATTGTATTTAATTTTATTTATTGGAGAAAGAAACGCGTTTTTAGGGTTCCGTACCTCAAAAGGAAAAAACGGAACCCTTATAGGATCACTTTGTTGTCCGTCTGTCTGTCCGTCTTTCCGTCTGTCAGTCTGTCTATCAAGACCATTTATCTCGGGAATGCGTGGAGGTATCGAATTGAAATCAAAACCATATACTCAGGTCTACAGTCCCTTGAAGCTGTGAAAAAATAAAACTTCTAAGTTAACGTTAGAAGAGATACGGCCGTTTATGCCGCAAAAACATATATTTCGACACTCTCAAGGAAATCAAAATTTATAGGCTATTTTCCGTTAACCTAGAACTATGAAATTTCTCAAGTAATACCGTCTTATACTACAAATATGGGGAAAAATCTAAAAACCATACATTTGTAATTAAATCATAAAAAATATAGTCTTTAACGGAACCCTTGATGGGCGAGTCTGACTTGCACTTGTCCGGTTTTTTTTACATGTACTTACATATAACTTGCAAATATTAGTTCATATTAATATCAGGTACATATACATACACCTACATCAGAACAATCCTATACTCCCGCGCAGGGTTTGGTTGGCGCGCTCCTGCGCACCATACGCCTGTCTACAATGTCGTGTAGAATTTTCTAAGCCCTATTAACTGTAATTGAAGACTATGTGTACCAATTTTCGAGTCAATGGACCCAGATAATATAAAGTTTTACCGGAAATTCAACCCCCCATTTCACCCTCTAAGGGGTGGAATTTCGAAAAACTTTTTCTTAGTATATTCCTACACTCTACAAAAACCCATCTTATTTTATTTTATTTTATCGTTTATTTGGAAAACCAACAGCGATCACACAATGAGATATTACTATAGTTAGATACATAAACAAGGCTAATAACAGGTTTTCACTAAAAATCAAAACTTAGACAATGAGTTCAAAAAGTAGTAAAATTAATTTTGTGAATATCGTAAATCAATTACAACGTATTTCAAAAAATAGATCAAGGAATGTCTAACAGGCAGGTATGCAATTTTATTGGTAATTCGTGTTTTAAATAAATAGTTATAATGGATTTAATATATAGGTAGGTGTACATAATATTATGGTAAATTATGTATTATCTATATAAGTAAATATATGTATATATAGTGTAAAGTGTAAAAATATAAATTTTAAAGTAGGTAGTTTTAGCAACTATACACAACACGATGTGTATCAAGAATTATCATCAGAAATACTTTTTAGAGCCACTCTAATTTCAGATTTGAATCTAACTTTTGAAGCGGAGAAAATCTCCACGTCATTAAATAACTGGTTATATGTGTTCGAAAGTCTGGTAAGGACTGAATTTTTACCATAATTAGTTGAGTGCCTAGGCACATATAACATCTTTGTATGACGTGAGCGGTGTCCAGGTACCCACAGTCCTAATCTTGTCAAGAGCTCAGGACAGTTGATGCGGTCGCGTAACACATCGAACAACAGTCCCATGTCTATAACTGTCCGTCTCTCTTCTAGTGATAATAGATTATAATATCGGCAATTTTCGGTGTATGACTTAAAAGTTTTCTTTTCACGAAAATTAACGTGTTTAAGAAAGCATCTCTGTATACGCTCTATTCTATCGACATAAGTCTTATAACAAGGTGACCAAACAGAGCTGGCGTATTCTAGAATACTCCTTACATAAGCAAAGTATACTATCATTAGACTGAAACGACATTCGAAAGCTTTGCAAGTACGTATTACAAATCCCAGATTTCGGTAAGCTTTCAGAACAGCAGCATCAATATGATGATTCATAATCAATTTTGAATCAAGTAATACACCTAGGTCTTTGACAATGTTGACTCTCTCAATTACAACACCATTGAAATTATATTGAAAAGTAATAGGATTGTTTTTACGATTAAAGGATATACATTGGCATTTGCTAATGCTGATTGTGATATTATTCCTTTCATAATATGTGTTTAAATTGTTGAGATCATCTTGTAATAATTCACAATCAGCGAGGTTTTCAACCTTTAGATAAACCTTTTTATCATCAGCGTAGAGTAAGTGATGAGAGTTATTAATAACTTTGTAGATATCATAAATGTAGGCGTTATAAAAGAGAGGGCCAAGATGCGAGCCCCGAGGCACTCCGGAAGGGATAGCAATAAAGTTAGATTTATACCCACTGAGTACTACAGCCTGTGAACGGTTGTTCAGATAGGACTCTACCCATCGAAGTAAATCCCCATGAATTCCTAGAGACTGAAGCTTGGCGAGCAGAATGACGTGATCGACTCGGTCAAAAGCTTTTTCAAAATCGGTGTATACCACGTCAACCTGCCCGCCTCCCTCCATATTACTAATCAAGAAATCAGTATAACAAGCAAGATTGGATGTGGTTGACCTGCCTCTCATAAAACCATGCTGCTTAGAAGATATAGCGCTGGATATTACAGGATAAATTTGGTTGTACACAATTTTTTCAAAAACTTTACTCATAGTATTTAATTTTGATATAGGACGATAATGATCAATCCGTGACTTAGAACCTTTCTTATGAATGGGAGTTATAAAAGCTTGCTTCCAGACAGACGGGAATACTCCAGATTGTAAAGATTTATCAAATATAATTGAGAGGGGTACTGATAACGCTTTAGCACATTGAGATAAGAAGATAGGATGCACTCCATCACAACCAGGTCCTTTAGTTTTGTCCAATAACCGTAGAAGGTTGTAAACTGTTTCAGATGATACTTGAATCTGAGACACATCAAATAAAGTATCTGTTTCGCTTAGTGTACCTTGATGATTTGCAAGATTGGAAGCTTGTGTAAACATATTTTGGAAGTAAGAATTGAAAGCAGCACAAATACTCTCACCAGTATTAAAGGTCTCATCAGCTAGAGTAAATTCTTTTGGATAATTGGAACCACGTCCCTTTGATTTTACGTAACTCCAAAACATTTTCGGGCTATGGCGTATCTTCTCCTCCGCGTATCGTGTAAATTTTTGGAAGCATTGGGTCCGTACCCGATGCTGTCGCGCTCTCAGGAGAGAGAACTCATCATAATCACGAGGATTGCCGAACCTTTTCCATCTACTGTGAACCTTGGTTTTTTCGTTTATGATTTTCTTTAGTGAGGAGCTGAACCAAACTGGATATCGTGTATCTTTAGGTATGATTTTTGGTATACATAATTCAAAGCTTTCATATATTTTTTCATACAGCTTATCCGTCAGCTCATCAACTGTACCATTACTCAGTAGAGTTTCCCAATTAGTATTGTTGAAAAACATGTTAATGTTATCGTAATTCCTCTTGAAGAAATTATACCGTGGCTCAATATTTTCAGACAGTGGTTTTATGTTCAAATCTAATATATCTATATGTATTGAAGGATGGTAAGCATCTTCATGTAAGATGGGGTCATCAGACCTAGTGACGGTTAGTGGGAGGTTAGAGAAACATAGATCCAATGTTCTATTACTGCGATAATTTAGTATGCGACTGTACTGCCGTAGACCATGAAATTCAATAATTTCAATAAAACTCACAATGCTGTTTTGGTGATCGACTGTGTCTTGGTGTACCAAGGTAAATGACTCATCTCCCCAACTTATACATGAAAAATTAAAATCACCAATTAAAAGAATATTATCGTGGGTATACATGTTTGATAGTTTCAATAAAACATGCTGAATATCACTCAATCTGTGAAGCAGCTTATCACCTAGATTGGGGGGTATGTAAACCAATACAATGTGCAAGTCCGCTGCAGCACCTAATTTACGAGCTGGTATGGTCACACAGTCATCCTTCATATCTCTAGGAACAGAGGTTTAGTTGTGCTTTGAGATATCAGTCAGTCAATCAGGACTTTGAATCTAACATAAATAGGTACCGGGTGTAAATAGACTGCTACCATTAAATGAAACCACATATTCTACCGACCCTACTGAACCAATTTTCCCAAGAATCACACCCGCTGACACCCTTAACTTAGAAAATAATTAAGTTCCAAACATAAATACGGGAACACTAACGCACCGACATTCGGGCGACTTTAGAGAGAGCGTCGTCTGTGAAACCTGAAGCTGTTTAACGGACGACGCTCTCTCTAAACTCGCCCGTATGTCGGTGCGTTAGGGTTCACGCATTTTTGTTTGGAACTCAATTATTTCCTAAACTAAGGCTATCCGCGGGAATGACTCTTGGGAAAATTGGTTCAGTAGGGTCGGTAGAATATGTGGTTTCATTTAATGGTAGCAGTCTATTTACACCCGGTATACCTATAAAATATCAGATACATATTACAGATACATCTATACCTCAGGAAAATCCTACCTACTTACAAAAAAGATTCAAACCCCGCCCGTCTACCATGCCGTGTAGGAATTTCAAGGCCTTATTAGTTTTAATTGAAGGGTCTGGATAACAATTTTCGAGTTAATCGTCCCAGAGAATAAAAAGTTTCACAAAAAATTGAACCCCTAATTCATCCTCTTAGGGGTAGAATTTCTAAAAACCCTTTCTTAGTGAATACCTATTCTTCATAAAGAACACACCATCCAAATTTCATGCTTCTAGGACTAGCGGTTTAAGCTGTGCGTTGATATATCAGTCAGTCGGTCAGTTTATATATAGAAACATAGACAACATTACGATAGAATGTACAAACCCGGAAACACGATAACAATTAAATAATATGTACCTTGGCGTGCTTATCTACCATTATGTTCTTAGGGTCACCCGTATTTTAGATAATATTAGATAATACCCAGAGATAATATCTCTAAAAGGAGATTTCTTCCAACAAAACCAAGAGGAAACATCAACAAATAATATGGCCAAGTAAGAGTTGGATTCGCGCACAAAGGGTTCTGTACCACCCCAAAATACTGGTGTAAACACCTTACGTATTTTTTTTAATCAATCAATCAATCAATCAATCGTTTATTTGTAAAAAGCATGTTACATAATAAGTTGGAAAACATGTCACTTTGGCTCAATGCTTTTTGCCACTAAGCATACAAATTATAATTATAAACTAATCTAAAAAATACAGGAATACTACACAATGAGAAAGTTAATACAAATGTCAAGTAAAATGTCAAAACAACAATATAAAATAGATTATACATACAAATTTTATTGTCAAATACCGTTTGAATGTCATAGATAGACACACTCTAGGCTTCATTATGATAAAAAATTAACATCATTTAAATATTCATTTATGTCATAATAACATTTTTGTAACAAAATTTTGAATAAAATCGATTTAAATTTTCCAATAGGTAAAGATTTTATTGAATTTGGAAGCTTGTTATATAGTTTTACAGACATAGCATAGATGCTCTTTCCACGTAGTTTACACTTTGAATAGGGCATTTCTAAGTGTATTCTGTGTTGCAGCCGCCTTGATACATGTTGCGTCTCTTTGAACTTTGTGTAATTAATTTTGACAAACATAAGACATTCGAGAAGATAAAGCGACGGGAACGGTAATATTTTCAAATCTTTGAAGTGCTGTCTGCAAGTGTCCCAAGGTTTTATTCCAGTAATTGCCCTGATACATTTTTTTTGCATCCTAAAAATCTGTATACAGTCACTACTATTGCCCCAAAAGATTATACCATATCGGATTATAGAATTTACATATCCGTGATATGCTGTTATGGCTGCATTTATTGACGCTACTCTTGTGAGTTGTCTTAAGGGATACACAAAGCTGTTTATTTTATTCCTTAGCTTTGCAACATGAGACTTCCAGTTGCAATGCTTATCCAGTTGGATTCCTAAAAATTTTATACTATCCACTACCTCTATCGCATTATTGTTATATTTAATATTTAATATGGGTGGAATGTTTTGTGTATGATGTAATTGCATCACTTTAGTTTTACTAAAATTTATTAAAAGGTCATTATTGCTGAGCCAGTTAACTATGGAATCCAAGGTTAAATTTATTTCATGGTTTAGGTTATTTTTGTCCTTACATGATACAATAGCAGTACAATCGTCAGCAAAGAGAATCACTGGCTTTGGTACATGACTCGGTAGGTCGTTAATGTAAATGAGAAAAAGGAGAGGACCCAAAATACTGCCCTGGGGTACTCCACTCTTTACTGATCTAACATTGGATGTAAAAATTCTTTCTGTATTGGTCTTTAGGCAAAGTCGACTTATTTCACAGACTTGTTTACGGTCATCTAAATAAGACTTAAGTAGGTCATAAGCTTATGGTAAATAATAATAATATACATGCCAAAGCAAGATCAGGGCACCAGACGGGGAGCTCGCGCTGGTGCTCTGTACCTCCACTCTGTCCCTGGCTTACTGTACGTCGTCTGTCTTTTTGTATTTTTCATTTTAACTCTGGAACCACTCAACGGGTTTGGATGTGGTTTTTTGTTTTACTATCATTGTAGTAAAACAAACCCTGGACAACTGTTGTGAGTACTATGAAGGATTACCCACGGATTACCTATTTTGGAAACCAGCTCTATTGTCTATGATAATGACATTTTTGTCTCTATAAAAAACCACAAGAGGAATGGCAGATTTTCATTAGTTAATTTTATTTTAAAGTGTTTTCTCGATAAAAACGATGTTATTATCAGCGGAATAAAATACCTTTTTAATGTGATTCGTCTTTTTAATAATTTTGGAGGATTTCCCACATCAACACCTAAGCTATAGGGAGTGTTCATAAAATAACGCCTAAGCCGAAAACGGGGCTAAGATTCACTGAACGCGGGCGAAGCTGCGGGCAAAGGCTTGTAAACTAATAAAATCACACACATACTCACGAACAGACTAAGATGTCAGTGCGCAAAGTATTATAGTAGGTATGTACCCAATTAGACTTTACTTATAAAGTAGAATAGGTAATAATAAATACAGAAACAAACGCTTTTTTCTACATTTACTTACTTATAACTTGCAAATATTAGTTCATAGTAATATCAGCTACATATTATAGAAGAACCTCTACCTCAGAAACATTTTATTTATTTATTTTATTTATTTCTTCCAAACTTACATCTATCGTTACAGGCCAAGCCTAATGCAATAGAATGCGATTAAAAACATCAATTAGAAAATTAAAAACCATACAACTTATAAACTAAACACATACATAACATACTATGTACATGGCTATCTTTGTGAAATCACTCAGAGCACAACAGAAAGGATCGATTATTTCTGCGATGAGATTAAGAGTGTGAAGCGCGCGCGACAGTGGCGCCTTGGACAGCAAGTTAATCCTACCTACTAATAGGTATACCGGGTGTAAATAGACTGCTGTCATTAAATGAAACCACATATTCTACCGACCCTACTGAACCACTTTTCCCAAGAGTTTAGGAAATAATTGAGTTCCAAACAGAAACTGTTTCTGATGATACCCGTAGGCCAGATTGTGGATGTCCAGGAGGCCTTGCCGACTTACATGACCTCACTCAGGAGGCGAACAGATTGATCGCACAACCTTATTTACAACTTTAAGTAATTATCAAATACGCAGGAATAAATAAAGGTCAGACGATGATGATCAAAGCTAAGATTGAAGATCCCGCCGACAGTGAATTTGCGCCATCTGCGTACCGAACCCTACTTTTTATTATTTCTTGTTTTACTTTAACGTATCTCCTCAAATTTGACTAAATTTAAAACTTGTATAAAATTAACGTGTTTAAATACGAGCCAGGACAAATAACAACGAAATAATGCGTCTTCTTCGTGGTGTTCATTATTTGCCGTCATAGAGGCCATAGTAACACGTATCCTGTGAACATTTCAACTGTCTACCTATTACGGCTGAAGCTGTAGACCCCTGTGACAGACGGACAGACAGACAGACAGACAGCGGAGACTTAGTAATATGATATTTACTAATAGGTAATAGGGTCCCGTTTAGCACCTTCGGGTACGGCCCCGTAAATAAGACACATTTAAGACAAAGTAATCATACATTGTGTACAAAGAGAAGAATAAATTAGGAGTCCTTCTACCCCTCCATATTTGCGTGGACGCTTTGACTTCCTTTTTCCAAAGACAAACAGGACAGACCACACACAGTATCCCTTTTATAAACTCCATGTCACAACACGGGTGCTTTTGGGAATTCGCTTACGGTGACATCCATCAGACTCTGGATCTCGCTACCGCACACAAGTCGTGATTGGCATACGATCAGCTTCAAGAAGAAACTTAAATTATTTATGAATATTTGTATGCCATCAAAAACAAAACTTCAACTTAGTTTTTCTACCGTAAATACAAGTCGGTTAATTTATTCAGTCCCTACATAAGGGACCTTCTGTCTTAAGTTATTACAGTAAATAATTGTGGTACTTAAATAACATAAATAATACTCTAAAAACTATTTAATCTAAAACTAAACTTGTTCTACAAGATTTTGTCCAAATCGAAGTGTCAAGAAGACTGGCGGCATTACCTCGTTGGATGGCGAGACCTACCAGAGAGAGGAAGTCCCCGACCGCAAGAGTCCATTCCACAAACTATATAGAGATACCACGGTCCATTCCCTGCTAACAGCTCGGTGGGGCTTCGCGTCGCGCGTCGATGAGACAATCACCGTGCTCGATGATTCTGGGCTAGCAACATTATAGTTTTAAAGAGGAACATTTCTGGAGTTGGAATGATTGGAAGGTCGTGACAGAGGATCTTGGTGCAATAACATGCTCATCATAACATTGTTTTCCTTACTTTTGAACAAAGAGTATGCAATAAATACGTTTTATGTGTATTCGCGAAAATTACTTTTTAATAATAATGTTTTAACAAGAAAATTATATAATTTTATGCTCTATATTTTGATTGCATTACATTACAACTGTAAACATGATTTAAAGTTTGTTAATGTAATACAATCAAAACTCTATCTATGCATAAGATGACATAATTTTCTTGTAAAACATTATAAGCAATTTTCGCGAATTAACAGAAAACCCATTTATTGCATACTTTTTATTCAAAAGTAAAGAAAAAAAAAACCGGTCAAGTGCGAGTCAGACTCGCATACTTACCCAGGGTTCCGTAATTCGACAGTTTTGGGAACAGTCAGGAAGAAGGTATTTAAAATCTTGCCCATAACTGTTTAAGATAACGAAAAAAGGAATTGATTGTACTACAAAAGAGAGACTCAAATATTTTTATACCGTACTCGAAATTTTAATTTTGTCATTTTGTTATCGTGAATTTCTCACCCGCTATATTTTTCCTTTAATTTTTTCATAATCCCAAATTACCATGATTTTTTTATATTTTTCGATTCATTAGTTTCGGAAATAAGGGGGGACGGACGCATTTTTTTGGGTTTTTCGAAGATTTCTCGAAATCGGTACCAGTAAATATGTATAGTAAAAGTATCTATTCTTCTAATCAGCTCTTTAATATGTAATTGATACCCTTTATTGTATTTTTACGAAATTATTTAAAATTTTTAACCGACTTCATAGAAGAGGTTCTCAATTCGACTGTTTTTTTTTTGGGTATGTCACTCCATAACTCTAGCAAATCTTTACTGATTCGAAAATATTTTTTTCGGTTGGGAGGGTTTGCTTCCAGGATCTCCCATTTTAGTCAATCAACCAATCAATTTATTTATTGCCGTGAATCACATGTAAGTACATTAATGACAAGATCTTATATTCACAATGGTTTCAATATGATTTTACCAATAAAGTGTAGCACATTCTCTCTGTCTTCGCCTTAATTCCATTTACTTGGGGTCGGCTCTCCTGGTTCGAAGTCTGTAAGTCCTGCGGTCCAAAGTGGTTTCCTGCGTCATATTTTGCTTTTTAAGGTCTCTTTGGACCGTCGTCATCCATGTGGCAGGTGGTCTGCCTCGGCCCTGTCTCGCAACTGGAACTTCTAGGACCTGGCGCACCATATGGTCTTCGGGGCGTCTCATTACGTGGCCATACCACTGCATGCGGGTCTCGTAGAGTTTTTCAGAAATGGGTGCCACCTTGAAAGAGCCTCTGAACGAGTGTTCGTTCCTGACTCGGTCCAGAAGTGTGACACCTCCTGCCCAGCACATTTCTGCGACGTGTAGTTGTTGTTTGTGCACTTTCTTAACTGGCCAGCACTCCGAGCTGTAAAGCATAGCAGGTCTCACAGCAGTCTTGTAAAGCTTGTAAAGTAAAGGTGTAGCACATTATATTCTTAATATTAATTTTAACTACTATTCTTATACTCGTATCTATACATTTATCTATATACACATTGAATTAGTTTTACATTATAAATATTTATTCAGCATTAATTAATAATAATTTCAAGTAAACATTATATTATCGTTCTGTATATCATAATAATCCATTAAAATTTTTATTAGCGTTATAGAAGTATTTTAAATTATAAAGACACATTTTAGCCAGATACCTTTTTAATGTGTTCATAAAATTTACTAGCAGTCAGACATTTTATTTCAATAGGTAGACAATTGAAATGTTTTATCGAAGCCAGCTTAGTAGACCTCGCATAGGAAGTGGTGTTAATGCTTGGAAGCTCCAGGTCAAACACGAAGCGCTCCCGAAGTCTGGTACTAGTGCCTGGAGGTTTAGGGATACATTTACTTGGGTAGTGCTTGACAAGCTTGACCTTTATAACTTAAACTTAGCATTTATTAGTTGATAATCTGACTATAAAAAAAGTGATAAACTATATGAGACAGTGGATGATGTTTCGCTTAGTATTTTAACTTACTACCTCATTAGATAGGTAGACTAAGATATATATTTTTTTTCTCATGACACAATTTCCTTCTGTCTTTTATATTTTTATCCTTTTATAATATATTGTTTAGTATTATTTTATATAAGTTAAAAAAAACTGTAATAGCATTAAGCCATATTAAGAAAAAAAATACTTATAAAAAAAGACATGATCTTGCTAAGTTTCTTGCCCTTCTTCTTAGCAAGATTAATCGAATGGGCGGATTTAGGCATTATATCTATTTATAGTTTATTTATCTATTAACTTATTTATTCGTTGCATTATGTAGGTAAATATATACAATATTTAAATTTTTTACCTATGTTAGTATATATTTGGCTAGGCATTATATTTATTTATGGTCTTTTCAGTTTATTTATGAACTTATTTATTAATTGCATTATGTACGTATAATAATACTCTTTCAGTATAATAATTCCAATAAGTCTTTTTATTTTATGCATGTGTGTAACTTTAGTAGCCCAACTTAAATACAGTTTTCTTATATATTTCCCGTATCATATTTGTTTCATCATCAAATTTTATGTAACATATAGGTACAGAGCCGGGAGTTTGGTCGTGATCTGATCATGGACTTCAGAGAAAGGCAGCAGAACTCCTCAACGGATGACGGCATTCACTCGATATTGAGGCAAATATCTCCGGCATATCTTAACCGATTTAAATTTTTTTTTTGTTTGGAAGAGTGTGCTTCCAGGAAGGTCTCATTTTAGTTTTGTCGTGATCTGATGATGATCTTCAGAGATAGGCAGCAGAACTCCTCAACGGATGACGGCATTCACTCGATATTGCGGCAAATATCTCCGGCATATCTTAACCGATTTAAATTTTTTTTTGTTTGGAAGAGTGTGATTCCAGGTAGGTCTCATTTTAGTTTTGTCGTGATCTGATGATGATCTTCAGAGATAGGCAGCAGAACTCCTCAACGGATGACGGCATTCACTCGATATTGCGGCAAATATCTCCGGCATATCTTAACCGATTTAATTTTTTTTTTGTTTGGAAGAGTGTGCTTCCAGGAAGGTCTCATTTTAGTTTTGTCGTGATCTGATGATGATCTTCAGAGATAGGCAGCAGAACTCCTCAACGGATGACGGCATTCACTCGATATTGCGGCAAATATCTCCGGCATATCTTAACCGATTTAAATTTTTTTTTGTTTGGAAGAGTGTGCTTCCAGGAAGGTCTCATTTTAGTTTTGTCGTGATGTGATTATGATCTTCAGAGATAGGCAGCAGAACTCCTCAACGGATGACGGCATTCACTCGATACTGAGGCAAATATCTCCGGCATATCTTAAACGATTTAAATTTTTTTTTTGTTTGGAAGAGTGTGCTTCCAGGTAGGTCTCATTTTAGTTTTGTCGTGATTTGATGATGGTCTTCAGAGATAAGCAGTGGAACTCCTCAATTAATGACAGCATATCACTCGATATTGCGGCAAACACTTTATACCAGGATGCAGATTGCAGGATATTACTTAAGTATTTACATAATTCACCTGACCTTCGATCTTGGCCCCATCACTATAGAACTCCTGAACGAATGACAGCACATAACTCCAAATGGTGGCAATCGCTTTGTGTTAGTATATAACTTGAAAATTATCATTATGTCACGGGACTTTTGAATTTGAAACTCCTCAAATGAGACAATCAGAGTGTTCACTGCAGTTTACCCATTTTTCACAATTTAACCCGTCAACACTAAAAAGCGTGAAATAAATAAATTTATAACAAAAAAAACCGACTTCAAACATTATAGCAGCCATTCACTAAAAAGTTTTAAATAATTATACACTAAGCTTTGGTACCAAAATAACACTTGCCAACTTCTTTCTTCCTGAAACATAATATATGTTATTTAGAAGTCGGCGCATTCCCCATAGTAAATAACACAAAAACCAACAGTAGAGCGCCGACTTCTAGAGAACATGTGTTTCAGGAAGAATGAAGTTGGCAAGTGTTATTTTGGTACCATCGCTTAGTGTATAATTATTTTAAACTTTTTAGTGAATGGCTGCTATAATATTTGAAGTCGGTTGTTATTTTTTTGTCAAAAGTTTATTTATTCTCTCTTTTGTATTGGAAATATTTTGAACAATTTCATTTTTTTTATACCGTATTATGTAGGCAACTGAATGCTATTTTCGTGGAAAATTTCATTTCTTTAACGGTGCTCGCAAGTTATGAGGCTGTGACATACGGACGGACGGTCTCACGGACGGACGGACGGACGGTCTCACCATAAAGGTTCCTTTTACCTTTCAGATACTACGGAACCCTAAAAATATTAAGATGTGCATTTTGAACCGAGATCCTCTGTTAATACATATGTTTAATGAATGATGCACGCTTCCAGAAATTAAATAATATTTATTTTCCTTTGTTTCAGTGTAAAGAAAATAGAAAACAAGGATGTTAGATATAAATGTGGAAAGAAAATCTGTATGAAGAAAGTAAAGGTACGTATCTATACATTATTATGTATATAGCTCATGCGGCAGTACGTTAAAGTTCTTGCAGGATATAATAGGTACACCAGAATCTCATGGCAATGAAATCATAGAGAATGTTTGCAATGAGATTCTGTTACACCTATACCTATAGTTAGAAACTTAACACTCTGAACCCCACGCGGTCCGCCGGCGGGTCGTTACTTTTTGAGTGCGGCAACACTTATGTATTTTACTAAATCAGTGCAGCAGGCCATACCGGTTCACCGATATCCGTGGTTTTTACATTACTGAGTTTAGAACTAGCACCTACTTCCTATACCATGCTCAGCCGGTATAGGTGCCGTAAATAGATGACGCAACCGGTGCGGGAGGCCATCACTTACTTGTATTTAGAATCAGAGAGATGCCCTTTATCCTGTGTACCCAGAATTTACTTATTAGATTTGTTGTGACCTCCTCTATTAATATAGTGACTACTTGAGATGTGACACAAACAATTTCTGTAGAAATACCTAGGGTTGTCGAAATGTTCACACTGTCGGTCTGTGGGTCCGGCATAGCATACGTCACCAAATCGATAAGATACATTTGACGAATAAACCCACAGAACACTTAAATGATCTGTGGATAAACTCGATACATTTTAAACGACAACTCTTCTTCTATCTAGCATCTTATTTAAACATTTAATTAAAAAGGCAAAAGATATTTATCTTAGAAACATGGGCGTCGGAAGACGAAAGTCTAGGGTGGGCCATGAAATAAGAGGTACAGATTTATTTATCGAAGCGATATCTAGTCGATAGCGTGTTCATACTTGGTACCCAGGTCGGGTCTCTGGGAGTGTATTTTTGAATCATTCGAATTTCGATTCGCATACGAATCCGCATGATTCGCATATGAATACAATACTAATTTTAAGTTTTCGTATGCGAATCATGCGGATTCATAAGCGAATTGAAATTCGAATGATTCAAAAATACACTCCCTGGCTTGTAGACGGAATGAGTTAATAATAATTTTCTTTTATTAAAATTAGTTGGCACCTCAAAAATCTGACTATCAATCTCTATTATCACTCCTTTGATAATACCCAAAAGTTTAAGGTGGTCGAACCAGATTTCGGTGCAAAATGCACATCATAACATTGTTTTTCCTACTTTTGAATTAAAAGTATGCAAAAATTGCTTTTTAAAGCAATCGGGGGAAATTGATTACTAATTCTCGCATTAAAATTATGTTATTTTATGCCTTACATGTTGATAACATTCGATTACAACGATAAATACGCCTTTAAGTTTGTTAACCGAGTGCAGTCAAAATGTAAATCATAAAATGATAGAATTTAAATATGAAAACTTAATTATTACAAATAAATTTCCGCCAATTGCTTCAAAACGAATTTTTTGCATACTTTTTATCCAAAAGTAAGGAAAACAATATTATGGTGTGCATTTTGAAAGCTCTTCATATTTGTAACAAAGGCAGACAAATGACCTCATTGCAAGCACTTGAGATAAACAAATTGAATTCGAAAAACCGACATTCTTAACCAACAATAATAATGATCAATAAATCACGATTACTTTTATATTTTTACGAGTTTATAATCAAATAATTAATAATCTCGTTTCACATAATCTGTGATAATTATTGGAATCGTATTTTATTTAACAATTTTCATCAAGTTCCCTTTCAAAAACTTTAGCAAGATTGTATTTTTTGACATACCTTTTATTATTATTATTATTATTATTATTATTATTATTATTGTTTATACACAAGCAGCTGAAAGCTGATGTTGTGTATATCACTGCACTTTAGTCTTTAAAAAAATGTCTAATTTATTTTTGAATGAGTTCACTGTGGTTGCACTAATTACAGCTTCAGGTAGACTGTTCCACCCGGTAACCACACGGTTAGGCAGAAAGTGTCGACGGGGGTTGCTTGCACATTTTGATCCAACGATTTTAAGTGAGTGACCTCTGAGGTGCTGGTTTTTGTTCATTTTAAAAAGGCTGTCAAGTTCTTGAACATCATAGCACCCAGTCAGTATCTTATATGTCTCTATAAGGTCACCGCGTTGTCTGCGTTGTTGCAGCGTGGTAAGACCAAGTTCTTTCAATCGCTGTTCGTATGGCTTGTCATGTAAACCTACAACCATTTTGGTAGCTCTTCTTTGAACCTTCTCTAACATGACAATGTCTTTTTGAAAATAGGGACTCCAAATTTGAAAGCCATATTCAAGCAGTGGGCGTATATATGATTTATAGATTGTTAAAAATAAAGCCTTGTCGATGTAATTAAATGTTTTTCTTATCATATATGTTACAGAGTTAGCCTTCTTGGTTAGTTGAAGAACGTGAGCATCCCATTTCAGATTGTCTGTTATTGTGACTCCCAGATCTCTCTGTGCTGTAACTGTTTTTAGGGGTTCTGAGTCAACTGTGTATGGTAAATATGGGTTGTTTTTCCCAACATGTAAGACAGTACATTTCCCAGAATTTAAAGTTAGAAGCCAGTCTTTGGTCCACTGAGTTATCCGATTCAGATCATCTTGAATCATCTGGTGGGATATTAGCGGGTTTCCCATTATTTTGGTGTCATCAGCGAATAAGGACAATTCAGATCTTATAACGTCCTTTAGGTCCGTCAAAAATATTCCAAATAGGATTGGTCCTAATACAGATCCTTGAGGAACACCGCTGTAAACATTGAAGTAGTTGGAAAGCTCTTCTCCTACTCTGACTTTGAATGTTCGTGCACTAAGGAAGTCCTCTATCCACAGAAGAAGTTTTCCCCGAATTCCAAAATGTTCTAACTTTGCAATTAATCGTTTTATGGGGACGCGGTCAAATGCTTTCTCATAATCTAGATAAATTATGTCTGTAGGTTCATGCTTATCCCAATTCTTTGTCCAAAAGTTTACGCAAGACAACAGGTTAGTAACTATGGATCTTCGAGGCACAAATCCGTGTTGTTCAGCAATAATGATCTGTTCCTTGGACAAAAATTCTCTTATTTGTTTAGCAATAATTTTTTCCATTATATTCTTAACCATTTGGCATTTAATAATTCTTATACAGTTTCTATTTTTTTTTAATATCCCCCTCTATTTTTGTTTTTTTTTCTCACATACACACCCCGACGCGTTTATTGAAAGTATACTTAGCTAGTGCGCATTCCGATCACAATTGCACGCATCAGTTGCGGAAAGTATACTTTGCTAGTACCATGGACGAACTTCTGTCTATGCTAGTACGGAGTACCGCATACACAAATACTAACTGGAAAATATACTTCGTTAGTAACACCATAGACAAAATTACGGTTCGTCCATGGAAACACTGCGCAATAGCTAAGCCAAGTATGGCACGCGTTTATTGGAAGTATACTTAGCTAGTGCGCATTCCGATCACAATTAAACGCATCAGTTGCGGAAAGTATACCTTGCTAGTACCATGGACGAACTTCTGTCTATGCTAGTACGGAGTACCGCATATACAAATACTAACTGGAAAATATACTTCGTTAGTAACACCATAGACTAAATTACGGTTCGTCCATGGTAACACTGCGCAATAGTCAAGCCAAGTATGGCACGCGTTTATTGAAAGTATACTTAGCTAGTGCGCATTCCGATCACAATTACACGCATCAGTTTCAGAAAGTATACCTTGCTAGTACCATGGACGAACTTCTGTCTATGCTAGTACGGAGTACCGCATACACAAATACTAACTGGAAAACATACTTCGTTAGTAACACCATAGACAAAATTACGGTTCGTCCATGGTAACACTGCGCAATAGCCAAGCCAAGTATGGCACGCGTTTATTGAAAGTATACTTAGCTAGTGCGCATTCCGATCACAATTAAACGCATCACTTGCGGAAAGTATACCTTGCTAGTACCATGGACGAACTTCTGTCTATGCTAGTACGGAGTACCGCATACACAAATACTAACTGGAAAATATACTTCGTTAGTAACACCATAGACTAAATTACGGTTCGTCCATGGTAACACTGCGCAATAGTCAAGCCAAGTATGCACGCGTTTATTGAAAGTATACTTAGCTAGTGCGCATTCCGATCACAATTACACGCATCAGTTGCGGAAAGTATACTTTGCTAGTACCATGGACGAACTTCTGTCTATGCTAGTACGGAGTACCGCATACACAAATACCAACTGGAAAATATACTTCGTTAGTAACAACATAGACAAAATTACGGTTCGTCCATGGTAACACTGCGCAATAGCCAAGCCAAGTATGGCACGCGTTTATTGAAAGTATAATTAGCTATTGCGCATTCATATCACAAATAAACGCATCAGTTGCGGAAAGTATACCTTGCTAGTACCATGGACGAACTTCTGTCTATGCTAGTACGGAGTACCGCATACACAAATACTAACTGGAAAATATACTTCGTTAGTAACACCATAGACTAAATTACGGTTCGTCCATGGTAACACTGCGCAATAGCCAAGCCAAGTATGGCACGCGTTTATTGAAAGTATACTTAGCTAGTGCGCATTCCGATCACAAATAAACGCATCACTTGCGGAAAGTATACCTTGCTAGTACCATGGACGAACTTCTGTCTATGCTAGTACGGAGTACCGCATACACAAATACTAACTGGAAAATATACTTCGTTAGTAACACCATAGACAAAATTACGGTTCGTCCATGGTAACACTGCGCAATAGCCAAGCCAAGTATGGCACGCGTTTATTGAAAGTATACTTAGCTAGTGCGCATTCATATCACAAATAAACGCATCAGTTGCGGAAAGTATACCTTGCTAGTACCATGGACGAACTTCTGTCTATGCTAGTACGGAGTACCGCATACACAAATACTAACTGGAAAACATACTTCGTTAGTAACACCATAGACAAAATTACGGTTCATCCATGGTAACACTGCGCAATAGCCAAGCCAAGTATGGCACGCGTTTATTGAAAGTATACTTAGCTAGTGCGCATTCCGATCACAATTACACGCATCAGTTGCGGAAAGTATACTTTGCTAGTACCATGGACGAACTTCTGTCTATGCTAGTACGGAGTACCGCATACACAAATACTAACTGGAAAACATACTTCGTTAGTAACACCATATACAAAATTACGGTTCGTCCATGGTGTGATATCGGAACGCAGCAGATTGTTTGTGCTGCTCGTTCGTTTGCTGTCTCGCTCTCTCGCTACCGATCTGCCATCTTTACAAATCTGTATCCAAAATCATTGTTTGAAATAAAATGCTACTTTAATTAATAGAAGTGTTTTTCATAGTATATAACAGTTTGGCGACGAGTCCTAAAGGGCCCATTGTGCAGTGAATAATAAGCTCACCCAAATTAAGGTGAAACAACTCAGATTTTCAATAAAGCAAAATCATCGGCACGCTTCGCTGTGAATTTAGCTACAGTTGAGGGGCGAGCAGCAGCATTCCAGAGTCCACCATTTTGATTCACGGTTGGCTAACGTCACGTTTGTTTATGAAAATAAAGTGTTCTACTCGTATGATTATAATAAATGTCTTGGATTTACAAGCTAAATAAGTCGGAATTGGTAGAACAGCTATCAGAGCTCGGATTTGTTATTCAAAACGAAACAGTTGATGAACTACGAAAACTACTCAGCAACTATGCGAAAGAACAATTAAAAACAAACGTCGCCGGTTCTTCTCAAGAAGCTAAGGCAAACATGTCAAATTACGATCTGCAGTCATTTAATGGTGAGTGTTGGGAAGCTTTTGAGCAACAACTACGATGTATAATTACGTTAAACGAGGTCCCAGAAGCTAAAAAAGTGTCTTTGCTGCTCACCAAAATTACACCAAAAGTTTTCGAGACATTGACTTGCTTGTGTGCACCTTCAAAACCAATAGATCTATCATATAATACATTGTGTTCAACATTAAGTCAAAAATACATAAAGAAACAGTCATCAGTTTTGGATAGAGCCACATTTCGTAGTCGAAATCAATTGCCAGCAGAAAGTGTTGAAGAATATTTATTGGCACTAAAGAAATTAGCTGGTGTATGCAACTTTAAAGATATGAACGACCAGATTAAAGAAAAGTTTATTGATGGAGTGCATTCAAGGCTGATAAAGTTTGAATTGTTGAAGAGTAATTCTGATCTGAGTTTGGAACAAACGGTGATGCTGGCACGTACTGTGGAAACAGCATTGGTGCACACTACTAGTAAAAAAGAGACCGAGGTGTCAGATATGTTTCATTATGAAAAAAATTCAAAGCATAAGCACAATAAATTCAAATCAAAGAAGAATCAACGAGTGCAAGATAAAGAAGTAAGATGTTTTTGTTGTGGCAACAATGGTCACATAAAGTCAGAATGCAGATTGATCAAGAAGTTTTGCTCGGAATGTGGACAACAAGGACACCTTTTCAAAGTTTGTTCAAAAAATCCGCGTAGAGTATACTCAATTGAAGGAAGCAATCATGAAGCTAAGCCAGATATAGAGGATGATGTCGAAGCTTCAGTTGGACAATTATTTAATGAGTATGAGATGTATTCTGTTAATGTAAGTAAGGTACCTCCGCATTATATAGCTATAAATGTTGCAGGAGTATATTTGGATTTTCAGTTAGATACTGGCTCTGAGGTAACAGTAATTCCTTTAAAAGATAAAGTCAGTCTGTTTGACCAGTTACTAATTGAGGATTCCAATGTAAGATTTAAAAATTTTGATCAAACGATATCAAAGCCGGTCGGCTTATTGAAAAACCTGATAGTAAAATATAACAATATGGTAAGAAACTTAGATATTTTTGTAGCTCATGATGATGTTCCACGAATAATAGGTCGTGACTGGCTAAAGGCATTTGATCTATGGCCCCCAACATTCATGGACACTAATATTATGACTAAGCATTCCAAAACTTACTCATATGATAATAAAACTGTTTCAGAAGCAGAAAATCTAATCAAAGAGAAGTTCGCAGAAGTATTCAGCCCAGGGTGGGGTAATTTCAAGGGTGAAGCTATCACATTACAATTAAAACCGGATGCAAAGCCGAAATGTCTAACACCACGGCGTGTACCATTTGCATTGAAGGACAAGGTAAAACTTGAAATTTCCCGTTTACTACAAAATGGTAGGATAACACCTGTGGAATACAGTCAGTGGGGTACTCCGGTGGTCCCTGTATTGAAAGCGGACGGATCTGTAAGGCTGTGTGGTGATTACAAGGTTACCTTGAATCCTTATTTGGAAGTTGACCACTTTCCACTACCTCACATTGATGAAATTTTCAACACTCTTAAGAACGGAGAATACTTCTGCGAGCTTGATCTAAAAGAGGCGTACTTACAGGCACCTCTAACCCCTGAGTCTCAGGAGCTCACTACTATTGTAACGGAAGAAGGTACTTATAAATATCAATATTTACCATATGGTGTAAGCACAGGACCAGGTTCTTTCCAGCGGCTAATGTGTAAAAAGCTTACTAACATACCAAATACAATTGTGTTCATAGATAATATTTATATGGCAGGAAATGATGTTAATGATATGCTAAATACCCTTTGTGAGGTCTTATCAAAACTACAAGAATCTCAATTTAAATCGAAACTTGAAAAGTGCAAGTTTTTCAAAAAAAGTATAGATGTGTTTGGTTTTAGAGTGACGAAAAATGACATAAGCATTGTACAATCAAATGTTGAGCCATTGTTGAGAACTAAAGCTCCCACAAGTATGACTTTGTTAAGGTCTTTCCTGGGAAAAATTAATTATTACAATCGGTTTCTAAAAGACATGGCTTGTGTTTTAGCACCATTATATGATATCATTAAGAAAAATAAATTTGTGTGGACACCAGATTGTAACAAAGCTTTTGATTTAATCAAACAGAAGTTGTCTTCAGTTAACAATTTAAGACATTTTGACCCAAACTTACCATTAATTTTGTCATGTGATGCGTCACAAACTTCTTTGGGGGTTGTATTGTCAAATAGAGATTATGATGGTACTGTCAGACCGATTGCATATGCAAGTAAGAAATTAAACTCTGTAGAAATTAAGTATTCCACAATAGATAAAGAAGCAATGGCAATTATCTTTGGTGTGACCAAATTTTATAACTATACCTACGGTCGATATTTTGAGTTAGAAACAGACAATGCTGCATTAGTAAGAATATTTGGTCCCACCAAAGGTATTCCAAAAATGGCTGCCAAAAGGCTGCAACATTACGCCATTTTCCTGTCAGCATTTAACTATAAAATTAGGCACATCAGCACCACATTGAACCCAGCTGATTTCTTATCACGCGCATCAACAAGTGAAAATATAGAAAATGCTCAATTACATTCTATTTGTTTAAGTGCTGATGTCAGTAATATCTACTATGTAAACAATTCAAAAATGAATAAATTGGACTGGAAAACTATTCAGAGTGAAACAAAGACAGATTTGATTTTGTCGAAAACTATTAGACATGTTTTAGATGGTTGGCCAGATAAAAAATTAATTGATCAAGAACTTCAATTCTTTTACAACAGGCGTGATGAACTTAGCACTGACCGAGGATGTTTATTTTGGGGTTTTAGAATTGTAATTCCTATGGTATTACGGGAATCAATTCTTTCAGAGCTACACAAAAGCCACTTTGGCATTGTTCGTATGAAGCAAGTAGCAAGATCATATTTTTGGTGGCCGGGTTTAGATTCAGAAATAGAAAATATCACTAAAAAGTGTGTCATATGTCTAAATAATCATAAAAATCCACCAAAATCACCACTTAAACCATGGCCCGTACCACCATCCTCATGGTACAGACTTCATGCCGATTTCTTAGGACCTTATTATAATAAAATGTTCTTAGTGATTGTTGACAGCTATTCAAAATGGCCTGAGGCTTTTGAAATGACTAATATTGGGGCAACTCGTACAATTGAAATATTCAAAAAGTTATTTGCCACTTTTGGTTTCCCAGTCCAATTAGTAACAGACAACGGCCCTACTTTTACTAGTACAGAATTTGAAAATTTTTGTCAACTTACAAATATAAAACATACCTTTTCACCCCCATATCACCCGGCCACCAACGGGGCTGCTGAACGATTTGTGGAAACTTTTAAGACGCATGTGACTAAAATCAAGGAAAGTGGTAGCCCACTCAGTTCAGCTGTCAACCTGTTTTTGTTTGATTACAGAAATTTACCCCATAGTACTACCGGGGTAACACCAGCCAAGTTAATGCTGGGTAGAGAACTTAGAAATCGGTTTACGTTACTAAGGCCACCACCTATAACGGATAAATCATATGAAATGCAAGAGAAATCAAAACTTTACTATAAAGGTAGTAGGAATACAATAACGTTAGATTTAGGACAGAAAGTTATGGTTAGGGACTACAGAAAGGGGCATAAACCCTGGATTTTAGGAACTATAATAGATGAATCCTGTCCAGGGGTAACCTTTTACATTGATGTAGGGGGTTTGAAATGGAAAAGACATCTAAACCAAATTCGTACATGTGATCAAACGGTAGAAGAGTAAATTGTTGTCATAAATAAACTAGCTAACTATAGTTAAGTTAAGTTAATCTTATTCTATTACTGTCATTGTTTATGGTGGTGGAGAGTGTGATATCGGAACGCAGCAGATTGTTTGTGCTGCTCGTTCGTTTGCTGTCTCGCTCTCTCGCTACCGATCTGCCATCTTTACAAATCTGTATCCAAAATCATTGTTTGAAATAAAATGCTACTTTAATTAATAGAAGTGTTTTTCATAGTATATAACACATGGTAACACTGCGCAATAGCCAAGCCAAGTATGGCACGCGTTTATTGAACGTATACTTAGCTAGTGCGCATTCCGATCACAATTACACGCATCAGTTGCGGAAAGTATACTTTGCTAGTACCATGGACGAACTTCTGTCTATGCTAGTACGGAGTACCGCATACACAAATACTAACTGGAAAACATACTTCGTTAGTAACACCATAGACAAAATTACGGTTCGTCCATGGTAACACTGCGCAATAGCCAAGCCAAGTATGGCACGCGTTTGTTGAAAGTATACTTAGCTAGTGCGCATTCCGATCACAATCACACGCATCAGTTGCGGAAAGTATACTTTGCTAGTACCATGGACGAACTTCTGTCTATGCTAGTACGGAGTACCGCATACACAAATACTAACTGGAAAACATACTTCGTTAGTAACACCATAGACAAAATTACGGTTCGTCCATGGTAACACTGCGCAATAGCCAAGCCAAGTATGGCACGCGTTTATTGAAAGTATACTTAGCTATTGCGCATTCCGATCACAATTACACGCATCAGTTGCGGAAAGTATACTTTGCTAGTACCATGGATGAACTTCTGTCTATGCTAGTACGGAGTACCGCATACAAAAATACTAACTGGAAAATATACTTCGTTAGTAACACCAAAGACAAAATTACAGTTTGTCCATGGTAACACTGCGCAATAGCCAAGCCAAGTATGGCACGCGTTTATTGAAAGTATACTTAGCTAGTGCGCATTCCGATCACAATTACACGCATCAGTTGCGGAAAGTATACCTTGCTAGTACCATGGACGAACTTCTGTCTATGCTAGTACGGAGTACCGCATACACAAATACTAACTGGAAAATATACTTCGTTAGTAACACCATAGACAAAATTACGGTTCGTCCATGGTAACACTGCGCAATAGCCAAGCCAAGTATGGCACGCGTTTTTCCCACGCTATACTCGGTGAGTGGCATGCCCGCCAACTTGGTAGATTGGTATCCCTTTCTTGTGCACGGAAGAGAAGTTACCTATTCTGTTTTTCATTGCATTATCATTGGACCCGTATAAATATAATACGCAAATATATTCGAAAAATATCAGTATGGGAGACTGATGAAATTTGGAAATTGTCGTCAAAGAAATACCTCAGCATATTAAAAAAAATAAAAAATCCAAAGACTGAACAAAATTATTAGAGTTTACGAAAATGAGTTTTTAGTTCAAACGAAATATACACGGTCAATATTGATTCAGCATACCTCTGAGATTGTGCCAGCGCTCGAGTTGGAGCATTCTGTCAGCATCATGCGCCATCGAAATTTCATATTCACGGAATAATTATAAAAACATCTCCAAAACTGTCTAAAGAAGATAGAATTTCATACGCAAAATTAGCTTCAAATGAAGAAATATGGACGACCTGTTGCACTACGAAGATACAGAATCACTGCATTAAATGAAGAAGTGGCAAATATTTCAAATTCCCAACAGCCACTGGAACCAAGCTCTTCTATCGGTTCAAGTGTTACAGCTGCTTTTCAAGAAACCAGTCCAGTAATGTTGGAAAGATATACTGAATCTATTGCACAGATAGAAAACTAATATTTCTAGGTTGCATCCTAAACTCAATAGAGATTCACCTTTTACACTTTATTCGTGTCATGATAATAGGCTAGTATTTATGTGTGGTGTAATACAAAAACCAGCCTGGGTTCCGTACCATTATCTAAAAATGGCAAATATATCATGTCTGTTGTATGGGAGCCCTTAAATATTCATTTCATTTTAATTTAATTAATTATTTTTAAAGTGAATATATAACTAAATATTCTGTGAATATTTCAAGCGCCTACCTGTTGCCCAGCGACATAAAGTATACTTTATATAGCTGCTGTTGCCGTTATCAATATCGAGCAAAGCAAAAAAATATATTTATATATTTTATTTTGTTTTTTAGTATTTGTTGTTATAGCGGCAACAGAAATACATCATCTGTGAAAATTTCAACTGTCTAACTATCACGGTTCATTAGATACAGCCTGGTGACAAACGAACAGACAGACGGACAGACAGACGGACAGCGGAGTCTTAGTAATAGGGTCCCGTTGGTTACCCTTGGGTACGAGACCCTAAAAACTAACATCCCATTTTATAGCGATAAACAACTAAAACTAATTTTAAATCATGCTTACTATAATCTCATTGAGATGTTCAAAAGTCCATTAGTCAAAATGAAGGTCGTCGAGAGGTCAGTCTGCGGGGCGCAAGATCCATAAACAGTCAAGTGCCCCCGGCATTATGACATTTTACACTTCCAACCTGGGAGTGTATTTTTCAATCATTTAAAAAAAAAAAACCTTTGATAATGCTATAACAGCGAAACCGGTAAGGGAAATAATATAAATAAGTGGACAAGTACAAGTGTTTTTCAATCAAAAATGTATCAATAGTTCCACCAAGTGCCAACAATCACGAGCATCAACTCTATTTTTAAAACATTCGAATTTCAATTCACATATGAATCCGCATGATTCGCATAAAATATATAGGAATATATAGGATTACAAAGTTATATTTTTAGTTGTAAGTAGAAGGTACCGGAATGGAAAAAAAGCAGGATTACCTACAAAAAGAAATGAGATGCCATCAAAAACATAACTTGTAAAGAAAACCAAGTCTCGCAACTTGGTTCTTGTACCGTAAAAAGTTGTGAGATCCATGTAAATCCAAGTTGGTTAATTTATTCAGTCCCTACTTAAGGGACCTTCTATCTTAAGTTATAACATAATTAGCTAACCTAACAACATCTTGTAGTGACCATTAAGTAAAATTATTATAATTAAATAAAATTAAAATATTAAAAATCTTTTATGTTTTAAATAAATAGATTGACTTGGCAATCTAATTAAATTTATATCACTGCGGTATAGAAAATCAGAAAAGTAAATCTGGACGTAAGGAGCTCTGAACCGGGATTCGAACCCGGATATGATATAAATTTAATTTGTTATCTCATTGCGATGGATAAATCGCCAAGTGTTTAAAAATATAGAAATTTATTTATATCATAGTTTGGCAACCTAAATAATCTAATTTAATGTAATCCTATGTGTTACTTGTGGGATACATTGAGTTTTCAGTTTAAAGTTGCGAGACTTGGTTTTTTTTACAAGTTTTGTTTTTGATGGGATAAAATATGTCTTGAAGGTATATATTCGATTCCACCTCATCGGGTAATAAAGAAGTTCAGAAACTATACTAGGCTAGTATCTTATTACTATTGCAATACGGGTGATAAGAAGGCCAGTGGAGTTTTCTTCGATATTACCTTCTGAAGCACGCTGACCGAACAGAAATTAATGTGCACCACGAAGATTAAACCCACGACCTCTGGGTAAGCAGGCAAGCGCTCTGGGAGTGTATTTTTGAATCATACGAATTTCAATTCGCATATGAATCGGCATGATTCGCATACGAAAACTTAAAATTAGTATTGTATTCGTATGCGAATCATGCGGATTCGTATGCGAATTGAAATTCGAATGATTCAAAAATACACTCCCTGCCACGCGGCTACAGATGCGGTAACATATAAAATACCTTTCATGAGAAACTAAAGCCAATACAAACTCAAAAACGGACTACCTATATCGTTATTTTAAAAAATTGCATGTTTGTTCGATAGGACTATCCAAAAACTAAATAAATGCGGGCAAAATCTGGTTGTTTGATAAAGTAAATTTTTTTTCAATATAAGAAGTTATTCTTTTTTTATATAAGTACCAGTATATTTTTCGTTTACTTTTTGCAGTCGGAACGCACTGTGAAATCTCCAGCACAAATTGCATGTTGTGTTGGATGGGAGTATTCCGATGTAGACGAAACATGCAACCCACAATGCAAGAATGGCTGCGTAAATGGTGAATGCGTAGCACCAGAAGAATGCTACTGTGAACCACCCCTAATTCTGAACAGTAACTACACTTGCGCACAACCAGAATGTGAGCCCAAATGTACCAATGCTTTCTGCTCAGCAACTAATACCTGCACGTGTAACCCTGGGTTCGCAAAGTACAATGCTACGCATTGCGCTCCTCAATGTGATCGAGGCTACATTGTTGACAATAAGAACTTCCTCTGTGTTCCCGAATGTAGCCGACCATGCGTTAACGGCTCATGTACAGGACCCGACGCATGCAGCTGTATCGACGGTCACAAACTAAGGGACAACGACAAATACACCTGCATTCCAGAATGTAATCCGAGTTGTGAGCACTCAGATTGTGTAGCTCCTGATACGTGCTCATGCCATGAAGGCTATTTCAAAGTTGATGACGGGTTGTGCAAGCCGTTATGCGATCACTGTAATTTCGGAGATTGCATAGCACCGAACGAATGTAGATGTCACGAAGGGTATTCCAACGCAACGAGAGATCGTTGCGAACCGATATGCAGCCCTCCATGCCTAAACGGAACTTGTTTCGCACCCGGTGCCTGTAAATGCTCAATCGGATACAAGATCGACGAAGGAGACAAGTTTAAATGTGTTCCAGTGTGTTACCCTACTTGCATCAATTCTACATGTTCCTCCACAAATACGTGTTCCTGTCATTCTGGCTACGAACCAGAAAACGCTTGGAGCTGCAAACCGAAATGTGATGACTGTGCAAATGGAGACTGCATAGCTCCGGAAACCTGCGTATGTCACGAAGGATTTACAAACAGAGGCGGAAAATGCATACCACACTGCGACAAAGATTGCACTAATGGTTTCTGCTCAGAGCCTAATACGTGTACATGTCATATAGGATATAAATTAGTTAACAAAGACAAATTCACGTGCAGTCCTGTTTGTAGTCCAGGCTGCGTGAACGCTTCCTGCGACTCACCAAATACTTGTATCTGCCTCCCTGGTTATGTGTCAGCTGATAACGTCACTTGCAACCCAAAATGTGGTTCTTGTGTGAATGGAGTGTGTACGGAACCAGACCGATGTCAATGCCATAAGGGATATCAGCTCAATATGGGGATCTGTGAGCCGGTGTGTCAGGAACCATGTACTAATGGAAACTGTTCAGGCCCAGAAGTTTGTACGTGTCTTCCAGAATATTTCAAGAATAAAACGAATCCATCGGAATGCTTTAAACCATGTAAAGGTTTATGTGACATGGGAACGTGCACCACAGAAGGAATCTGCAATTGTAATTCTGGATTTGAATTGAATAATGACACTTGTGTTTCAATGAGACCGTAAGTATCCTCAATATACTAATGTATAATAGGTATTTATTTAGACGGTATAACACGATGTATTTTATTAACTTTTGTATGAGAACCCGTATATGCGTCAAAAGAATATTATAATGTTAACAAAACGCGAGAGTTTAAAGTTCTAAAATAAAACTAGTAGGTAATGTATGTACAGTGGAGCCCACATCAAGCTAAACACTTTCAGTATAAGCTGACCTCTCATTGTATAGGCTTCCCGTACAATGAGAGGTCAGCTTATACTCAATGTGTATAGCTTGATGCGGGCTCTACTGTACATCATGGCATTTCGGTCCACTTATTGTCTAACTTCAACATTTAACGCTATCGGTTTTGAATGTACTGCGATTGGCTAGAAATGTCAACACACAAAACTTCTAGCCAATCACGATACATTTAAATGATAGATGTTTAAGGAAATTGGACAATAAGGTTATTTAAGGGAAATATACCAATAACTTAGGAATATACAGGGTTATTTAGCTACATAATAAAGCCGATTTTGAAGGTTTTAGTTTTAGTTTGACATACATAAAATTAAACTTAGGTAGATATGGTTAAAACGAAGAGCCATTTTCAAGTCACCATTTTATAAAGGTCAAACTAAAATTTTAGTTTGACAGCCATAATTTACTCAACTTTGTGATTTTAACGTGTTTTGGTAATTTAAGGCACATTTTAGAGCTGTCATTTCATTAAATTTAAAAAATTTAGTTGGGTTTTAAAAGGTTTCTCTTGAGGTCCTTTATAAAAACTTATTAAAATTTCTGACGATTTTTCCCGTATTATTCTACAGTTTGGTAATAGAAATAGATGTGTACTGTATTTAAAAACATACATTGAGACTTAAACACTTCAAGCAAATAGGTTTTTATGTAGCAATTTATCCAAAATTTGCATTAACACCTGATGATACATTTACGTTTTTATTTCTAGTTGAATCATTGAAAATGCGTAGATAGGTGTCTCCACCTAATTACAGCTTGCGAACCTTCTTGTATGTAACGTAGGTTGATGATGCAATGGACAATTCGTATACAAAGACGATGAGAAACACAGGTACTAAGGGAGCAATTGTGTGATTTTCAACTGTATTCAAAAATCGACAATCATAAACAATGAATTAACGATGTAGAAATAGTTGCGTTCAGAAATACAAAATAGTGGTCACATCAAATGAGAGTTGAGCAGGCATTGGAGTGGTGTTGCCATTCAAAATTATGTGAGTAGTGTCGATCTGTATCTGAAAAGACTGAACGTGATTTTTCAGTTCTAAATATTACCCGACATAAAATAGTTTTAGCCCACCGAAAAAATTGGTCTGGATTCCCCGAAATTCCCCGATATTTGTCATTCAACGCGCTGATCCTCAATTCCCCGCAAATCGGGGATTTTCCCCGCGATTGGCAACGCTGTCAGTCATAGCTAGTCTTCACTACTACTACGACAGCTATTAATTTATTATTTTGTGATTTCCGATACGTTTTATTATTTTTATTAATAAAATTTCTAGCTATTAGTTAACCGATTTGATGCAAGCTCGCATTATTGTAGTTATGTTTGTATGGAGAGCGGCTTTGGACCATTTACGAGTAGAATATAATAGAATATCATTTATTGCTGAGTCATAGGTAGGTAGGTAAATCTTAAGCTTATAATGTGCCGTATGCTCTGCCGTTAGGCGTACAATTTTTTATCATAAAATGATTTTACATATTTACAAAATATACAAATTGATCACTCATAAAATATTAACAAGGCAGTAGGTGACGATGGACTCAGTAAAGATATGTTCATGCCTATCTCTGATGTTATTTCTCCAATAATAGCAGACATTATTAATTGTTCCCTGTCCTCTGGTTCCTTCCCCAGTTCTTGGAAGAAAGCCCACATTATCCCTCTCCCAAAAAAGTCTAACCCTGCTTCTTTTTCTGATCTTCGTCCTATATCCATTCTCCCTATTCAGTCCAAAATTCTTGAGCATATTGTTCGTGAGCAATTTTCTGAATTCCTGTCCCATAACCATTTCCTTAATCCTTACCAATCTGGATTTCGTCCAGGACACAGCACTGTTACAGCTCTCGTCAATGTAACAGATGATTTAAGGTTAAACATTGAACAGAAGAATCTTACCGTCCTAACGCTCCTAGACTTCAGCAACGCCTTCAATACTGTCGACTTCAACATACTTGTTGGCGTGCTGAGGTCTCTCAATGTATCTCCAGTGGTGATTTCATGGTTCAATTCCTATCTCCGCGGTAGACAGCAGATGGTTAAAATCGATACCTTCAAATCCGAATGGTGTAACCTTACTGCCGGCGTCCCACAGGGTGGCGTTCTTTCTCCTCTCCTTTTCTCGATCTTTATCAATTCTATTACTACCTCCCTGTCTTCCTCCTTTCATCTATATGCTGACGACTTGCAGTTGTACGCAGTAGCACCGCTAGACGACATAAACAGGGCTGTAGACACCATTAACTCTGATCTTATTGCCATTAGAGATTGGACGCAGCGTTTTGGTTTGCAGGTCAACCCGAAGAAGTCACAGGCTATCCTCATTGGTAGTAACTATTATGTCTCCAGCTTGGACATGTTCAAAGTTTCAGATGTGATTTTTGATGGGGAAGTAGTGCCTTACTGTACTACAGTGAGGAATTTGGGTTTGTGGATGGACCAAACTCTGTGTTGGTCTCCACATATCAATGAAGTAAGTCGTAAAGTTTTCGGCTCATATCACTCGCTTAAGCGCCTACAGAAATTCCTGCCACTGGATACGAAAATAACGTTAGCTCAATCTCTTCTTCTTCCCCTTCTGGATTATGCCGATGTTGCTTATCTAGATCCCACTGAAGAGCTGCTTGATAAGCTGGAGCGTCTTCAGAATTTGTGCATTCGATTCATATTCGGACTGCGCAAGTATGATCACGTCTCCGAGTTTCGATGCAGGTTAAAGTGGCTCCCTATCCGTCTTCGCAGGAAATTGCATATCCTTTCCCTTTTATATAATGTTCTTCACAATCCCCTCTACCCCAATTATTTAAAAGAAAGAGTTGTCCTTCGCATTGACCGTAGTAACAGAACGCTTCGCTCCTGTCACCACCACGATCTGGCGATGCCTCCGCATACCACTGATCGTTTCTCCAAATCTTTTACGGTCAATGCTGTTCGGCTTTGGAATGAACTTCCGCAAAATCTCAAAGATCTTCCTTCTGTGTCCTCTTTTAAATATAACTTGAAAAAATTTTACCTCTCCTCTCTCTGAATGACTTACTGACTAAGCTACTTGTTTATTTGTATGTATGTATTTGTGTATTTAAGTATGTATTTGTATGTAGAATATTTATAATTAGATTATAGATTTAGAATTAACTCAGAATGTACCTATGCACTGATGTGAATTTCTAATAAAAATGTTTCATATTTTCCCAAGGTTGACTGGAAGAAATTCCTTTTAGGAATAAGTCCGCCCTTGCCTTCTGTCTGTTCTTTGTATATTTGTAAATATCTTGTTCTGTGTGCAATAAAGTGTTTATTCATTCATTCATTCATTCATTCATTCAATAACTAAATACTATTACATTACTGATTTTATGTCTGAATAAATTTTAAATTCAATTGCTTGTCAGTTAGGTCAATTAATTACCTTAAATTTAAATAACACTATAAATTACATGTCAACTATTTCATTTCATTACATACGAGTACCTATTATTCATTATCATTTTCTAAAAATTCGGTCAACGAGTAGTAAGATTTTCGGATCAGAAAATTTTGCAACTTAAATTTATACAATGCAATGTTATCTATTTCTCTGATGGAGTTTGGAAGCTTATTATAAATTTTGTTACACATACCAAAAACACTCTGATTAAAAAACTCTGTCTTGCGAGAGGCGGCCTTTATCTTATTGCGGTGTCTTCTACCAGTGCAAGAATCAAACAGGTGGATGTTAGATTCAACAAAAATTGCTACTTCCAGTACGTAAATGGAAGGAAATGTTAATAATTTGTGCTCTTGAAAATAAGGCTTACAAGCGTCCCTGGGCTTTGAGCAAAAAATAGCTCGTATGCATTTTTTTGTGCTTTGAATACACGGAGTCTATCTTTGGAATTACCCCAAAAAATAACACCATACCTAAGGGTGGACACCACGTATACATGATATGCTGTCAGCACTGTATTTATGTTTGCTACTTTGCGAAGCATATATAGGGCATATACAAAAGAATTTATCTTTTTGAAGACGTGATCAATTTGCTTAGTCCATTTTAAATTACTGTCAATATAAATTCCTAAAAATTTTGTGATGTCAGTTTCTCCGATTGAAATGTTATTATATTTAATTTTCGGTCACTTAGGTACGATTGAAAAAGTTGAAGAACATTGCCCCGGATTCCGTACTTTTCAAGTTTGTTAAACAAGATAGAGTGATTAACAAAGTTGAAGGCCTTAGTAAGGTCCATATATAGTGCAACCACCGGTATCCTTTTATCAATATTTGTTGTAATACGTTGCAAAAAGTCAAAATTCGCCATATTAATAGTTTTATTTTTGCGGAAACCTAATTGTTCTTTTGCAAGTATTTGATGGCGTTCCAAATATTGATTGAGCCCATCGTACATAACTTTCTCGAATATTTTAGAGAAGATAGTGATAAGGGCAATAGGTCTGTAAAAATTGATGTCCTCTTTGTCATCCTTTTTAAAAAGCAGTTTTAGAATAGATGTTTTTAGATTCTTTGGGAACTCACCGTGTTCTATGCATAAATTTACAATGTTGTTTATGACTGGAGAGATAATACGTGCAACGTGCTTAATAATTTTTGTACATATGTCATCAATGCCTGTGCGGTTTGTATTTTTTAGATTCATAATAATTTAAAAAATGTCATGTGCATTAGTTGGATTTAAGAACATTGAATGAGGTAAATTATATGTCAAAGTATTATTATTAATTGTATTATTATTATTATTAAATGTCATGTCCGCAATTTGATTGGGATCTTTAATTATTGATCCGTTTACTTTTATCTGGGAGATATTTTCTTTGGGAACATTTAGCTTATTATTGTTTATTATATTCCACGTTGCCTTAGCTTTGTTCGTTGAGTTGAGGATTCGATAATTATTTTGTGCTTTTTGCGTGAGTTTAATGATTTTTTTAAGCCTTTGGGTATAAAGTTTAAATTTCAATTTATTCTCTTGACTTGGTACCGGCCTGTATTTCCAGAGAAGTTGTCTTTTAAGTTTGCAGCAGTTTTTTATTCCATCTGGGCTTTCTTTGAACACTTACTCTGACCTTTTTTAGGGGAAAGCACAAATCATAAAATAGTTTAAAAAGGTCATGAAACTCGTTGAAAGCCTTATTTGGGTCTTCACTATCAAAAACCTCACTGAAACATAGGCTTTCTAGACATTCTGTAAATTTGGAAACATTTTCACTGGTATAGTCACGTTTCATGACAAACCAGTGATTAATAGAAACGCTTGTTTTTACTGGGCACTTTAGTAACTGTCCCGAATGGTCTGAGACCGCTAATTCTACTACTTCTGCTTTAGCACCACGTATATTGTGGAAGAAGTTGTCGAGGCATGTACCACTACGTAACCGTGTTGGTTCATTTAAAGATATCTTTAAGTTGTAGCCTTGTAATAGCTGCTGAAATACCTTGGTTCGCTCTATTTTCTTATCAAGCAAATCTATATTAAAATCACCACATATAATATTTTTTTTATTATTGCTATGGGCATATTTATTCAAAACACCGTGTAAATTGTCAAAAAAATAATTTTATAGTTTCGTTTGTGTATTTAGCTTTTCTGTTTATGCATACTACAATGATTTTGTGTTCTAATAGTTCTATAGCTAAACACTCGATTACATTTTTCAGGTTAAATTTAGAGATGTCTTTATACCTATGACCTTTCCTTACTCTTGCAGAGCAAGATCCTAGCAGAAAATTTGGAATGGATAATGTGTTTTCGTCACCAAAAATCATGTTATGTTCTGTTATACCAATGACGTCAATTCGCTTTCCATCACTAGCCAACTCGTCTAAGTTAACGGCCAAGAGGTCTGATTTTGAGATTAAGCCATTTATATTTTGATGAAACACATTGATATGTTTATACACGAAAAAAATCAGTGTTTTCACATGGTTGATGAGTCTTGCTTTGTAGTTTAGGATTAACATCAAGGGCGAGGTTATTGGTCTTTGGTGTGGTGTTTAGTGATTTTAAAGGAGAATCTGATATTTCAATATCCTCAACAGCTGAAGTAGTCAACGTAAGAGTCACATCCTTGGAACATAATTTTGAATGAATATTAGAGCATTTATTGAGCTTTTTAAAGTAATATGGAATTGTTCCCTTTTTTATCTTGTAATTATTTTGTTTGTCAAGAATTGTCTTATCTGTGGATCTTAACCTATCCCGAATGCTTTTGGAAGACAAAAAGTCGCTTTGGTACTGACAGAAATCAATCAAAATGTTTAGCTTTTGGCAAATTTTTGGTAAATAATATTTTGTGTTAACAGCTGTTTCCCCATTGACAAAAGTACAATTCTCGTAATTATTGAGCAATATCATCTACATTTTGTTCAATATGCTTTCATTTAAATATTGATTTTGATTTACAGCAATTACGTAGATGTGTTTGAGGTTTCGTAACTTTTGTAGTGCGATTGACATTTTACAATATAATTTATTGGGATTTGTGTCATGGCAACCTAAACCTAAAATTACTATGTCCTTGTTTGTAGCAGTCCTTTCCAAATGGTCGAAATCTTCTGAAAATTCTGTAATTGATGCACCTGTTCTTATCATTGCAGAAAGTGTGTATTTATCATTCCAGTTTCCTTTTCTGGAGTCCAACAACTGAGTTGATAACCTAGACAGTTATGAAAATCATTACCTAATATAAACAACATGCTCTTTTTTTCAGCCTTTATATCATTCATTGGGAGAGTGGAGCATGAATCTTTCTGTGATTTAGCGTTGATGTCATCATCAGTCGGATGAATTATTTCTGTCACCGACTGAACAGTATTTTTTTCTTGGATAATGTTGTCATTAATGTTTGAAGTTACCGGATTTGGTCTGGTTGGCGTAGGGCACAATGAAAATTTTCTGTTTATAGGTGTGAATGTGTTTTTATTTATACGAGGAGTCGATGTGCAGCTTGAATTTTTCGATAAAGTTATGTCATCTATTCCAACAGTTTTGTATAGTTGTAATTTCTTTTTGTATTCTATCACTTTTGTATTGAGGTTGTTATTTTCTAAATTAAGTGTAGCAATTTCTTCATGTGCAGTATCTAGCTCCAAATGTAGTTGGGCAATTTTTTCTTTTAATTCGTCATACTGATGAAAATTTTCAGTCGCTGTATTGGGTAAACTTTTTGTGCTTGTATTTGTTGATCCAAAATTCCAAGAATCTAAACTATGGGTGTCATGCAATTCATTTAAACTCCTAGAACGATGGGGAGAATGTATTTTTCTCTTGTTGCAGTTTCGTCGTGTAATGTTGTCGACTTCGTTTTCAGAGTCACTCGTTGTAGTTATTGTTAAAGTATCCCAACGCAAATATGAATAAAGTTGCAGTGTTAGATCGCACTAATAATAAGTTGAATCGATTACTGGTTTCTGAACGCAAGGTCAACTATTTTTATATTCTGTCAACATTAATTTACAGTTGTCAAAAATTGTATTGTAGTAGTGCAATGTTTTAAAATTCTCAGCGGAGGAAACAGCTTGGCACAGGTTTACGTAGGGGTAATCCGAGCTGATTTATCCCGGTAGGCAGGAGGAGCCAGCTCGCAGATGACTTGGGACAGGGGGAGGAAACTGCATCCATCACGTGGCACTCCGACTAATATTTGACTATATTAAGCAACTAGATCGAGTTTGGTGTCATTTTCGTGTAATTCGAAGACGATTCATTTCCGGAACAATATTACTACTCTTCCTTAGACAAAAATTGAGATTTTAGCAACAAAACCCACTGTTAAACACTTAAAGTAAGCTCTATAAAAATGATTTTGAATAGACCTATTTTCCTAGAGCATAAAAAATAAATTTTCCGAACATAGCAAAAGCGCACATGTGCAAAAAAAATCTGTTCCTTGGCTTGCTAGGATAACGCACGTATTTTTACGTAGGTTTTTGGTGGCTTTAATATTAATTCTTGGCATAATATTAATACAAAACATAATCCAATGGCGAAAAGCTTTGTGTAGAAATGATTTAAAATATATCAAATTGATACCTTCAGTGCCCTTAATTAAGTCTACGCGTAAGGCTTTTATTCTACGCTTAATTTTCTTTATGGGATTAGTAGCAAAATAAACACAAAAACAATACTTTATTTATAAACTATGATAGAAATAAATTTATATATTTTTAAAACTTGACAATTTATCACAAAATAGACCAACAGCTGATACAGGTGACGATTGTCACCCCTGGGCAATTTCGAGGTAACCGCTAAGAAAGAGTAGTATAGCATTCGGCAAGACGCTGCCGCGGCCCGGCTGCCGCGGCCAACCGCCGCCGCCGCCGAATGTGACTGCTGGGCAGCGCCGCCGCAATGGTCTGTTTAAAAGCAAAAAGCATATTTCTGAATAAAAAACTTAAAATGTCCGATAATAAAATAAAAGCAGTATGGAATATCATTAATACAGAAACTGGTAAGAGTAAAAGACGAAATAATGAACTTAAGTTGTATATAAACAAATAAACTGTTACAGGAGACAATGAAGTTGCAAATGCCTTTGAACAATTCTTTACTGACATCCCCTCCTTGACAACTAAATATTTGAATTCAAGTCCATTACTTGCACAGGATCTGTTGAGTGAACACGTGCCACAGTGCGATTCTGTATTTGCTTTTAAGTAACTCATTCACTGTTATAAAGGCATTCAAATCTCTTAATTAAAAAAAAACCGAGGACTTAGGCCTATCTGTTAAAGTTATAAGTTCCATCATTGATTTAATATTTGGCTTTAATTTTTAATAAATGTATAGATGATGGTGTCTTCCCTGATTTAATGAAGTTTAGTAAATTGATCCCCATTTTAAAATCAGGTGACCATGAAGACCCGTCTAATTATAGACCAGTGTCAGTTTTACCAATTCTAAGTAAAGTTTTTCTCATTTTAACTTAAATAAGTTGCTTCATTGTGAACAATATGGATTTACTAGAAGGAAGTCAACTACAGATGCAGGAATTGCTTTAGTCAAGCACATATTGGATGCTTGGGAAGAAAAACAGGATGCATTCGGTGTTTTTTGTGACCTCTCGAAAGCTTTTGATTGCGTTAATCATGACACCCTTTTATGCAAATTGGCTCACTATGGGGTTAGGGGCAAATCTTTGGCGTTATTAAAGTCATACCTTAGTTATCGAATTCAAAATGTAGATATTAATGATAGCTGATTCTTGATAGCTGTATCTCGTGACATAGACTCAGCCCGTATCCAAAACTGGAAAAGTGACTGCGAGGACCTCTGGGTCAGGTTAACATTAAAAGTAAACAACAACATTAAACACATTCACATATGTGCCGTGTATCTTCCGCCTCCTGTAAAGCCAGACATTCTAACAAAATTCACAGATAATGCAAATGATATCATGAGTTATGTCGATGACATTGTCATACTAGGAGACTTTAATCTTAACTTCATTTCCTGGGAAAAGAGCAATTATTACTCGTATTCAGTTCCTACAAATTACAACAACAGCTTAGGGTACACTCTAGTTGATTTCATAAGTCTTAATAACCTGAACCAGTACAATAATATACGTAATAGTGATAATAGACAATTAGATTTAATCTTAAGTAATATAATTAATGCTTCAGTTGTACCGCCGAGTGATCTCATTAGCAAACTCGACGTAAAGCACCCTAATCTGTTAATGAAATTACCATTTACTAATATTAAGTATCTTGACTGTAAGCCTCGAACTGATCTCAACTACTACAAGGCTGACTTCCAAAGTATAGCTTCAAAACTTAACAGCACTGACTGGTACAATGCATTAAATAACTGCACCGATGTCAATGAAATGGTCCAAACTTTTTATAACCATTTACAGCAAATAGTAGACAAATACGTTCCTAAACGAAAGAAGAGGAAATCTAAATATCTGCCCTGGTATACAGCAGCGCTAATTAAACTTATCTCGGAGCAAGACAAAATGAGAATAAAATACCGTAAATTTAAAAACCCTAGAGACAAATTTGAATATGAATTACTACGCAGCAGGTGCCATAAATTACAAAACAAATGTTACAAAGACTATAAACATAATCTTGAAAAAGATCTTCAAAGTAATCCCAAAGCTTTCTGGCGCTATATTAAAGATAAACGAAAAGGCGAGTCGTCAATACCTGCAAACATGCACCTAAACGGTTGCACTGCTGACACAGGTCCCGCAGTCGCCAATCTTTTCGCCACTCATTTCTCCTCTACTTATTCACCCAACCCTAATCATCACCAAAGAAATTTACCACCCCACTCGAATAATACCTTAAGTAATTTACAGTTCAGTCAAAAAGAAATTCTGCACAAAATTAAGCAATTAGATATATTCAAGGGTCCAGGCCCAGATGGCATACCCCCTGTTTTTGTCAAACGCTGTGCTTCATCCCTAGTCTATCCTCTATTCATAATATTTAACCGTTCTTTGAGCGAAGGCCAATTTCCTAACGAGTGGAAGAAGTCAAGGATAATACCCATACTTAAAAATGGCGATAATAGTAATGTAAAAAATTATAGACCTATCTCAATTCTGTCTTGCTTCTCGAAACTGTTTGAGTCCGTGGTTTGTCCCATCGTTACCCATCACTTAGACCCCATCATTAGCAACTTTCAGCACGGTTTCAAAAAGGGTCGTTCTGCTGAAACAAACTTGGTCTCCTTTGTATCCAACGTCTCACAACAAATCGATGCTGGCCTCCAGGTTGATGCAGTTTACACAGACTTCAGCAGTGCCTTCGACAAAGTCTGTCACCCTCTACTCATCGCCAAAGCAAGTGGAATACATGGATCCCTGCTCCATTGGTTTATATCTTACCTTGAAAAACGCTCACAAGTCGTAGCCGTTAATGGTTTTCAATCAAGCTTATATTATGCGAACTCCGGGGTACCTCAAGGTTCTCACCTAGGTCCAATTCTATTTTCTCTATTTATTAACGATATCGCTTCACAAATTCATAATTGTCAATTTTTATTATTCGCAGATGATCTTAAAATTTTCATGCCCGTTGATTGCCCCAGCGATTCCACTTTGTTACAAGATGATTTAAATAGATTACAACACTGGTGTTCTGATAATAAAATGAAATTAAATGTTAAGAAATGCTTCTATATTAAATTTACCAAAAAAAGATTGCCTCTTATCTCAACCTACCACCTGAATGGCGAAGAACTGACAGAGGTCAGTGAGATTAAAGACCTGGGAGTCACTCTGGACTCTAAGCTCACATTTATCCCCCACTTCAATGCAATTGCAAAAAAGTCTGCTCAAATGTCAGGGTTCATTAAACGCAATACGAAAGGCTTCAACCCCCGTACAAAAATGTTGTTATACAATACTTTGGTGCGCAGCTCGCTGGAATACGCCTCTTCTGCCTGGAACCCATCTTACGCCGTTCATTCACAACGCCTTGAATGCCTACAGCGCGCTTTCACAAGACATCTTGCTTTCGAGTCCTCAGGTGTCTCCCACAGATGTCCATATGACCAACGCCTAAAATTTTTTAAAATGACTTCACTAAGAAACCGCCGCTTTATGCATGACCTCATTTTCCTGCATAAAACCATCAATGGTAAAACCATTTGCAGCGATATTTTAGGGAAAATTTCTTTAACAGCTCCCTATAACTTTCCACGACAACCCATTACAAAAATTTTAAAGGGACCCCAAGCCAGAACCAACACCGGCACACATTCCCCCATCAACAGAATTTGCCAAAGCTACACAACCATTTGTACTAAAAATCCTGACATCGATATCTTCTCCGACTCACTCAACTGCTACAAACAAAAAATTGTTAATGTTACATTATAGTGTTAATTATTTATAAGTTCATATTTTATCTTAAGCTCTACTGTCATGCATGTGTATTATTTCAGAAGTTTATCTTTGTTTTCTTTCATATAGTTTTTAAATATTTTAATTGCGAAGGATGTATACATTTATAAGGAATGTACATCAGAACTGTACCTATAATATCTCCCACCATCAATGTTTTATGTATTTTCTGCAAATGTATCTAATTAAATAAATAAATAAATAAATAAATAAATATTAACAGAGTAAAGTCAGCTGAAGCATTAGTTACAATGAGTGTCCCGCAGGGCTCCATATTGTAGCCTTTATTGTTCTTAATATACATAAATGAACTTCCTTATTTGGTTAAAGACTTATCTGAGATAGTGATATTCGCTGACGACACGTCACTTATTTTTAAAGTTAAAAGACATAAAGATATCCTTGATGATGCGAATGTAACTCGATCTACGATTCTTGATTGGTTTCCTGCGAATAATTTAGTTTTAAAGGGGAAAAAGGCAAATGTATAAAATTCACATTACCAAATGTAGTTCAAGTAGATGCTGATCTACTTTTGCAGGGGTCCAAGCTAGAGTTAGTCAACAAAACGAAGTTTTTGGGCATTACTATAGACTCTCGTCTTCAGTGGGGTCCCCACATAGAAGGCCTTTGTGGTAGACTAAGTTCAGCCGCATACGCTGTTAGATGGATGAGGCAAATTACTGATGAGGATACTGCTAGATTGGTGTACTTTAGTTACTTTCACAGCATTATGTCATATGGTATGTTGCTGTGAAAAAATACTGATAAAAAATACATGATCTTGCTAAGTTTCTTGCCCTTCTTCTTAGCAAGATTAATTGAATGGGCGGATGTGGGCATTATGTCTATTTTTAGTTTATTTACCTATTAACTTATTTATTCATTGTATTATGTAGGTATATGCAATATTTTAATTTTTTACTTATGTTAGTATATATTTGGTTAGGCATTATATTTATTTATGATCTATTCAGTTTGTTTATCAACTTTTTTATTAATTGCATTATGTATATGTCAAAACAGGAACGTCAGGAACGGCAATAGGAGGGCTACCGTGGGTATTGGACATGATGAACACGCGTAGACGAACAATACAACTTTTATTGTGATCAAAAACAGTCTTACAGCACTTTTAATTACAAGGAACAAAACTACGTGGCGGGAACGGACAAGTCTCTTGGCACATGAGTTACCTCGACCCCTTTCCGAAAATAAGTCCCAGAAAATTATCTTTTTCCTCGGAAGTCGTACGTAACCCCCGCCAAGAGCCATGTGCAAGCGCGGTAAAACTAGGCGCTTGCGTTTCCACCAATAAAATAAAATTAGGTACCAAAGAAAACAAATACTTCAGATCTGATTGGATAACATAATCAGTCCTGCCAACCTTACAATCAAACAGAACATCGTACAGACTCCTAGGTCTATGGTACAGACAATCTACCAACTTAACACAATTCTTTCAAATGTGATTGGGCAATTTAATCAGTTCATCCAACATTACAAATCAAAATATTTAGAACAGAATAAAGAAATAAATCACCACAGACCCACTTAATTTCTATTGGCGTATAGCGCCATCTGTCGGCAACGATTGTAAATCAAAAGAAGAGAGAACCGACCATAGATAATGTTTTCGTTCGGTTACTCATTCGATCAAACCGATTCTTAGCTCGTTCTAAAATATTCGCTGTCAACTGGTGGCGCCAAACATCTCAATTCGACACGGCCATCTTGACATTTACACGCCCTCGTGTGTCTGATCTGTGGACAAAACAACCGAAAAGTAATATGCTCGGCTATCCTGCCGTACGATCTTAACAGCTATGACTATAATGAAAACAGTCTCAATAAAATCTCAAAGCTAACAGGTAATTTAGAGCTTACAGACAGAATGTTTAGCATGCTCATACAACAAACAATACACAAGGAAAAAGTTACTATATAAGTCAATCTAATATTAAGTCAGGTCAGGACCAAACGAACAACAGGTTCAAGTTTTACAATCTCAGTAGCGTTTCAATCCTAGAAACATAAAACATGGGTGGGATTACTTTAAACAAACGTTATCACAATGCTTTACCAGTGCGTCGGCATATAGCCAGTCCGTCGGCTTGTTATGATTGCCAGTCTATCGGCAGGTAGCCAGTCCGTCGGCTTGTCACAATTTTGCCAGTCCTTCGGCAGGTGGCCACCACATCGGTTTGTCATTATTTGCCAGTTCATCGGCAGGTAGCCAGTCCGTCGGCTTGTCACGATTTGCCAATCCATAGGCACTGTGATCGTCCGCAGAAGCTAACCATCTCAGCCGCGTAAGTGCTACCCCTCGCAAAGGATATCCTGCACATAAAAAGCAGGCCATGCGCACCTCTTACATGCTCCGGCGCAACTGGAACGCTCACAAGACACACACCAGCTCATGGAGTGTACATTAAGTTTGAATAAAGTGAACCCCCTTACTTACTGACAATCACTGATAGCATCATCATTCTCATCATTATTATTGTACACGTCCAATTCGAGGGGAACCTGTTGGTCGGGTACCTTCCTGACTCTATCATGAGGGTACTTGTATGTCCTTTTTGAGGTTAACGATTTTAGCAAATATCTATCACCATCTAACACTTTGATGACCTTAAAAGGTCCTTTAAATTTAGTATCTAATTTGACTTGATTCCGTTCCTCATTTTCAATTAGAACAAAGTCGCCAACTACGCATTTCTGAATTTTAGCCTTAGTCGTATCGAATCGCTGTTTATCGTAGTTAGCGCTTTCAACTATACCACGGGACGCTTGCTCCCTCATGAAATCGAGGTCAATAATTTCGTCATTGTCATCTACGGTCATGAGGTTAAGTGGTCGAGCAACCTTACCTACTAACAACTCCAGAGGACTTGCTTTTGTGACTCGGTTAATAGTCGAATTCATGGCCAATTGAATGTCACCTAGCGCATCCTGCCAAGAATGTTCTTTAGCAGACTCTACAGCCGTCAACATACCCTTCAAGGTACTCATTACCCTTTCAACCTGGCCGTTCGCGCGACTGGCACCGGTCGCGATGAGGTGCAGCTGGATGTTGTGACCATCACAAAAGTTGGAGAAATCTTTGCTGGAAAAACAACGACCTTGGTCTGCTATGACTCTTTGAGGTGCGCCAAACAGAGACATACCAGTCTTGAGGGCCCTAATACTGCTGGAGCTGTCTATGTGCTTAGAGTGGACCAAAAGAACGAACTTTGTAAAAGCATCGATCAGTACGAAAACATACTCTTTGACGTCACTTTTTCCACTTAGTTTACCCGAAGCATCGATGTGAACTGTATGCCATGGAATCGCAGTTTTTGGGATTGGATGAAGTTCCGCTTGGACACGACCAGAATGGGTTTTGGAAACTTTACAGGTTATGCAGCTGTCAACAAACTTCTTAACGTACTTCGCCATACCTGGAATGACAGAACTAGCATTCTTCAAACCAAAAGGCATGGTCAAGTACTCCCATTGACCTTCTGGTCTGACGAACGCAGTCTTCTCTATCGAATCTGGTGCAACAGGGATTTGATGGTACCCACTAAGCATGTCAAGTGCCGTGAACCACTTAGTTTCTCCTAATCTAGCCACCTGATCACTGATTAGAGGCAAAGGATACCTATCGGCCACTGTGTTGTCGTTGAGCTCGCGGTAGTCCACACACATTCGGTCGGATTTGTCTTTTTTTTTTGACTAACAACACCGGACTCGGAAATGGTGAACAACTTGGACGAATAACTCCTGCATCCAACAGCTCCTTCACTTTCTCGCGAACAACCGCCTTCTCTTCTACACCTAACCTGTAGGGACGTCTCTGAATTGTGCGACTAGGATTAACAAGACGAATATCCAGTTGTCCTGTAGTGACACGTGAAATAGCCACCCCAGTTGAAAATGAATTCCTAAATTCTTGCAGAACGCAAACTAATTGCTGCCTATACTCAACAGGAACGTCAGTAACGAAGTCACAAAAATCGATTTTATCTACCTCCCAGTCACCTAACTCACACGCATTAACACTAACGCAACGAGTGATAGTCAATTTATCTGAAGTCATGTTCACATTAAGGCCTTGGGTTAAAATTTCACGTCCAATCATGACGTCACTTTTTAGGAATTGGTCAGGCACCACGTGAAATAAAATTTCCAAAGTCAATTCATCTATCCTAATCTCACACAAAATTTGTTCAGTACTGTACACGCATGATTGACCAATACCAGTTAAGGTCACAGTTTTGTTAAGTCGCTGTCCAGGAAATTTTAATGCAATAGATTCTTTCATGAGAGAACACTCAGCGCCCGAGTCATAGTGAAATACAAAACGCTCACCAGAAATGGTTAGTTGTCCAGTAGGGTTGCTGATGCTACACAGGTCCATTCGACGCTGGTTGCCGTTGCTTGCTGCCATGCTGGTGTTGTTGCCGCCGAAACCACTTGCAGAGCCGTTGCTGGAACCATTCTTCCACGAAGTGGAGGAAGGAGCACGAGTGCATTTGTTAGCATAGTGGCCAACACTACCACACCTGTAACAAGTAACGACAGGCGCATTTGGTCGTTGCTTGGCTACATGAGTAAGGCTAGAAGGATTGGAACGATCACATGACCTTTTAGAATCCTTGGAGCGGCAGTCGGCACTGCGATGTCCCAATTTCCCACACGTGAAGCATCGTAGAGGGCTTGGAGATCCAGCAGGCCTCGGGAGCTTGAAGTTTGACGATCCATCGCTTGAAGGGACGTCATTCTTCCTCTTGAGGTAGGAACATGCTTGAAGTTCACGTTGCATTTGCTCACGAGTCTTGATATTAGTGGTGAAAGCAATGTGTTGTAACCTCCCATCAAACTGAGACACGTGGGCTAGAACCATGGCTGAAGTTATCTCTTCCACCGTCATGTCCTTGAACCGAGCCATCAATGTCGTTGAAAGTCGCGCAGCGAAAGATGCCATACTCTCGTTGTCTTTCGGTTTGCTATTATGCATGTTAATTAATGTAGCAGCAGGTGTTTCGATCATGCCATAATGAGTCAGGAAAAGATCCTTAAAATGGCACCACGTCATGCCAGCAAATGATATCTGAGATAGCCATCGCGAAGCATTTCCCTTGAGAGCTCCACTAAGCGCAATGATAAGTGCGCTGCCTTTTTGTTGTTGCTTAGACAGACATAAGTATGAAGTAGCACACCATGCCCTTGCGTCTACGTCGGGCTTATCGGGATCAAAATCTGGTAGAATAACCTTTCGGGTACTCACGGGACGCATGGCGTTGATTAGAGCCATCATGTTCTGATTTTGTGATTCCAGCAGCGTGCGCAGAAGATTTTCATCCACACGTGGTCCATCGTTCGAAGTCTGTTCGCATCCGACTTCTGATGTCAAAACAGGAACGTCAGGAACGGCAATAGGAGGGCTACCGTGGGTATTGGACATGATGAACACGCGTAGACGAACAATACAACTTTTATTGTGATCAAAAACAGTCTTACAGCACTTTTAATTACAAGGAACAAAACTACGTGGCGGGAACGGACAAGTCTCTTGGCACATGAGTTACCTCGACCCCTTTCCGAAAATAAGTCCCAGAAAATTATCTTTTTCCTCGGAAGTCGTACGTAACCCCCGCCAAGAGCCATGTGCAAGCGCGGTAAAACTAGGCGCTTGCGTTTCCACCAATAAAATAAAATTAGGTACCAAAGAAAACAAATACTTCAGATCTGATTGGATAACATAATCAGTCCTGCCAACCTTACAATCAAACAGAACATCGTACAGACTCCTAGGTCTATGGTACAGACAATCTACCAACTTAACACAATTCTTTCAAATGTGATTGGGCAATTTAATCAGTTCATCCAACATTACAAATCAAAATATTTAGAACAGAATAAAGAAATAAATCACCACAGACCCACTTAATTTCTATTGGCGTATAGCGCCATCTGTCGGCAACGATTGTAAATCAAAAGAAGAGAGAACCGACCATAGATAATGTTTTCGTTCGGTTACTCATTCGATCAAACCGATTCTTAGCTCGTTCTAAAATATTCGCTGTCAACTGGTGGCGCCACACATCTCAATTCGACATATAATAATACTATTATTCCAATAAGTCTTTATTTTATGCATGTGTATAACTTTAGTAGCCCAACTTAAAGATAGTTTTTTTTATATTTCCCGTAAGTATCATATTTGTTTCATCATAAAATATTATTTTTATACAGATTAGATTTGACATTGAAAACGTATACTTTATGTATCTATTTTACAAATAAGCATTTTAAATCTTTGAATCTTATCTTCATAAATATTTACTCTGTTGTGGTAACTTCCAGTATCGAGTGTAGCAGCTGCAACAGTAGCTGCTCCGAGAGCCCCTGCTGGTGCGTCGACGGGAGACCTTGCTACGTCATATCGGAGGTCGAGCGGTCCACGTCACCACGGTACTTTATTGTGATAACTTCCAGTGTCTAGAGCAGCGTCTGCAACAGTAGCTGCTCCGAGAACCCCTGCTGGTGCGTCGACGGGAGACCTTGCTACGTCATACCGGAGGTCGAGTGGTCCACGTCACCACGGTACTTTATTGTGATAACTTCCAGTGTCTAGTTTGCGTCTGCAACATAGCTGCTCCGAGAGCCCCTGCTGGTGCGTCGACGGGAGACCTTGCTACGTCATACCGGAGGTCGACCACTTCACGTCACCACTGTACTTTATTGTGAAAACTTCCAGTGTCTAGTGCAGCGTCTGCAACAGTAGGTGCTCCGAGTGCCCCTGCTGGTGCGTCGACGGGACACCTTGCTACGTCATACCGGAGGTTGAGTGGTCCACGTCAACACGGTACTTTATTGTGAAAACTTCCAGTGTCTAGTGCAGCGTCTGCAACAGTAGCTGCTCCGAGAGCCCCTGCTGGTGCGTCGACGGAAGACCTTGCTGCGTCATACCGGAGGTCGAGCGGTCCACTTCACCACGGTACTTTATTGTGATAACTTCCAGTGTCTAGAGCAGCGTCTGCAACAGTAGCTGCTCCAAGAGCCCCTGCTGGTGCGTCGACGGGAGACCTTGCTACGTCATACCGGAGGTCGAGTGGTCCACGTCACCACGGTACTTTATTGTGATAACTTCCAGTGTCTAGTGCAGCATCTGCAACAGTAGCTGCTCCAAGAGCCCCTGCTGGTGCGTCGACGGGAGACCTTGCTACGTCATACCGGAGGTCGAGCGGTCCACGTCACCACGGTACTTTATTGTGATAACTTCCAGTGTCTAGTGCAGCGTCTGCAACAGTAGCTGCTCCGAGAGCCACTGCTGGTGCGTCGACGGGAGACCTTGCTACGTCATACCGGAGGTCGAGCGGTCCACGTCACCATGGTACTTTATTGTGATAACTTCCAGTGTCTAGAGCAGCGTCTGCAACAGTAGCTGCTCCAAGAGCCCCTGCTGGTGCGTCGACGGGAGACCTTGCTACGTCATACCGGAGGTCGAGCGGTCCACGTCACCACGGTACTTTATTGTGATAACTTCCAGTGTCTAGTGCAGCGTCTGCAACAGTAGCTGCTCCGAGAGCCCCTGCTGGTGCGTCGACGGGAGACCTTGCTACGTCATACCGGAGGTCGAGCGGTCCACGTCACCACGGTACTTTATTGTGATAACTTCCAGTGTCTAGTGCAGCGTCTGCAACAGTAGCTGCTCCGAGAGCCCCTGCTGGTGCGTCGACGGGAGACCTTGCTACGTCATACCGGAGGTCGAGCGGTCCACATCACCACGGTACTTTATTGTGATAACTTCCAGTGTCTAGTGCAGCGTCTGCAACAGTAGCTGCTCCGAGAGCCCCTGCTGGTGCGTCGACGGGAGACCTTGCTACGTCATACCGGAGGTCGAGCGGTCCACGTCACCACGGTACTTTATTGTGATAACTTCCAGTGTCTAGTGCAGCGTCTGCAACAGTAGCTGCTCCGAGAGCCCCTGCTGGTGCGTCGACGGGAGACCTTGCTACGTCATACCGGAGGTCGAGCGGTCCACGTCACCACGGTACTTTATTGTGATAACTTCCAGTGTCTAGTGCAGCGTCTGCAACAGTAGCTGCTCCGAGAGCCCCTGCTGGTGCGTCGACGGGAGACCTTGCTACGTCATACCGGAGGTCGAGCGGTCCACGTCACCACGGTACTTTATTGTGATAACTTCCAGTGTCTAGTGCAGCGTCTGCAACAGTAGCTGCTCCGAGAGCCCCTTGTTTTGACTTTGAATTTCTGCTGGATATTTTGATAAGAAAGGATTTAATTGCGAAAATCAAACTATCCGTTTCAACCAATTTGCCAAGAGTGACATTTTTATTTTTAAAAAACCTTCGGCTACGTTCCGTTTTATAACATCCTCAACACCCAGAAAAAGAATGTGTGATAAAATTACATAAAAATTATTACATACTAATCACAAGACTGCTGAAAACAACCAGACATAAACTTTTTTATACTTGAATCTTGATCATATTACCATCAATACTATATTAGCTAAGTAATCTTTATTTTACATTTCAATAAGACATTTTAGGTTTATACAAACTATGATAGATGTATAAGCAATAGATCCTATAGATATGTTCTTACAACACTTAAAGTTACACAGTATATCTTTTACAACAAATTAACAATTCGTAACTTATTATGTTTACAAATTCATATTGTCTACTTGGCTTGACTAATTTTTATTATGTGAATAAAATAATACTTTTTATCAAATTTTTATGGGAACGAAGGTAAACATTTAACTTAAATTAAAAAGTAACACTTTCAATAGGTAGTTAATAATCTTATATAATGTTTATTATAACTACAAAGTTTCTAAATATAATTAGCGGACAAACGAGAATGCAGTTTTAACAAAATATTTGGATTTCTTTTGACCAAAAAAAATGAAACAATCTGTTATTTAAAAAAATGTGCATCTGGGTAAAACACCGATTTACCAACCATACTTACTGGGCATTCTAACAAGTCTGCCGTGGCGAGTTCTTTTTTCCAAAGAGCTGTCAGTGGTGACCTCTTTGGGGTCAATCCGCGCGTCTTTAATGCTCGGTGCATCCTCGCTATCCACAGCTGTCTTATCGTATTTTGGCAATGTAAAAATACTAGGTGACTTACCTGTGGTCTCGTGTCTACTGCTTTTCAGCTGTATACTTACTTCTGTTGAAGTTACTTCTAATGGATACAACTTCTGAAAGGGTCGAAGTTTAATACCTATTGCAGTTTTTACTCGTGCCGTTCGGTTAACACCATCTTTACCTGTATATATTTCTGTGATAAGACGGAGTGGCCATTTTATCCGTTTTTCTTCAGTTCCTATCAGAACAATGTCTCCTAATTTTAATCTCTCTTCTTTTTCTTTTCCTTTTTGTACTAAGGTTGTCAAATATTCCGATTTAAATCTCACTTTGAAATCTTCTCTGAGTTTTTGCAGGTACCGGTGCCGTATGTTCAAGCTAGTTGCATCTACTACGTCCAGGTCGGTTACATCTGTCTGAGGAATGCATTGTAAGAAACATGGTGGAGTCAATGGTTCCAGAGAGTCGTTTTTGTCGTCTTGGACATAAGTGAGAGGACGTCCATTCATTACGGCCTCACATTCACACAGAATTGTTTCTAGTTCTTCGTATTTTACTCTGGACTTCCCTAGGATTCTTTTCAATAAATCCTGTCACGGTCGCCAGATGTTTCGACTTTGGATTTCTGCTGGATATTTTGATAAGAAAGGATTTAATTGCAAAAATCAAACTATCCGTTTCAACCAATTTTCCAAGAGTGATATTTTTATTTTTAAAAAACCTTCGGCTACGTTCCGTTTTATAACACCCCTGCTGGTGCGTCGACGGGAGACCTTGCTAAGTCATACCGGAGGTCGAGCGGTCCACGTCACCACTGTACTTTATTGTGATAACTTCCAGTGTCTAGAGCAGCGTCTGCAACAGTAGCTGCTCCAAGAGCCCCTGCTGGTGCGTTGACGGGAGAACTTGCTACGTCATACCGGAGGTCGAGCAGTCCACGTCACCACGGTACTTTATTGTGATAACTTCCAGTGTCTAGTGCAGCGTCTGCAACAGTAGCTGCTCCGAGAGCCCCTGCTGGTGCGTCGACGGGAGACCTTGCTACGTCATACCGGAGGTCGAGCAGTCCACGTCACCACGGTACTTTATTGTGATAACTTCCAGTGTCTAGAGCAGCGTCTGCAACAGTAGCTGCTCCAAGAGCCCCTGCTGGTGCGTCGACGGGAGAACTTGCTACGTCATACCGGAGGTCGAGCAGTCCACGTCACCACGGTACTTTATTGTGATAACTTCCAGTGTCTAGTGCAGCGTCTGCAACAGTAGCTGCTCCGAGAGCCCCTGCTGGTGCGTCGACGGGAGACCTTGCTACGTCATACCGGAGGTCGAGCAGTCCACGTCACCACGGTACTTTATTGTGAAAACTTCCAGTGTCTAGAGCAGCGTCTGCAACAGTAGCTGCTCCGAGAGCCCCTGCTGGTGCGTCGACGGGAGACCTTGCTACGTCATACCGGAGGTCGAGCAGTCCACGTCACCACGGTACTTTATTGTGATAACTTCCAGTGTCTAGAGCAGCGTCTGCAACAGTAGCTGCTCCGAGAGCCCCTGCTGGTGCGTCGACGGGAGACCTTGCTACGTCATACCGGAGGTCGAGCAGTCCACGTCACCACGGTACTTTATTGTGAAAACTTCCAGTGTCTAGTGCAGAATTTGCAACATAGCTGCTCCGAGAGCCCCTGCTGGTGCGTCGACGGGAGACCTTGCTACGTCATACCGAAGGTCGAGCGGTCCACGTCACCACGGTACTTTATTGTGAAAACTTCCAGTGTCTAGTGCAGCGTCTGCAACATAGCTGCTCCGAGAGCCCCTGCTGGTGCGTCGACGGGAGACCTTGCTACGTCATACCGGAGGTCGAGCAGTCCACGTCACCACGGTACTTTATTGTGAAAACTTCCAGTGTCTAGTGCAGCGTCTGCAACAGTAGCTGCTCCGAGAGCCCCTGCTGGTGCGTCGACGAGAGACCTTGCTACGTCATACCGGAGGTCGAGCGGTCCACGTCACCACGGTACGTTGGATTGGATTACCACCACGAAGTAGATAGGAAGAGGAGCTGCCGATAGCTAATTTTTCCAAGGAAAATTGTGTGACACTGCGCGGGGTGGAAAGCAGAGGTAAGGGGAAGACACAGCGTACTTGGCCCTGCCCCTTTTAGAAATCCACCTAGCGATAAATAACATAACTAAGATAACATCTTCGATATATCACATTTCGTCTACTCGCCACTAGAGGTCAAGCAGAGCAAACACAGGGACTAAATGGATGATATTTTATAATTCTGGGTTTTATTTACGGAGCTAATAAGGAACTGGAGGTTGCCTGAAAATGTATAAGTAATTTAGGAGGAAAACCCCTAAGTTAGGAACCCTGCTGGGTGGAAGGTAGAGGTATGACAAAAGTCTGTCTCCACCGCCTTTGGAAAATCCACCTAGCAGCCCACAACCTAACCAAGATCGTATCTTGGATATATCACAATTTGTCTACTCGCCACTAGAGGTCGATACATGTGTAACACGAAGCAAATATTTAGAACATTTTTGTGTACATTTTAACGGCTCCTCGTAATGTTAGTTTAATTTCCTGAATTCCTGAATCCCTTGAGAATGGTGTATTAACCGAAACCGGATTAACGTGTAAACCTTAAAATTAAAACCAGTGAAACAAGTACAAGTAAATTTAATCATGATGATGTATGTAACATTTTAATAGTTTCTTTTTAAAAAGAAATACATAAAACGGATTATTTTTGATTCGGTTTTGGGCCTTTTCTTGTTTGACTCCTGGTAACATTTAATCTGTTGTAGACCACAATAACTACAATAAACACCAAATGTCAAAAATCGTTGGGAAAATGCAATGGGCTGTCAAACATGTTGTGCGGCTAAAACTTCAGGCCACAACGAACAACAATTCTATAGTCGCCGTCAATAGAAATTGTGGACTATGTAAACAAACCGTTTTCTCAATTTTTCTCAAGGTTCTGTCACGGAGTCTCACTGAACATTATTCCAAATCATGAAGCATCAAGTCTTACCTGCCATTCACTGTATTTCATCATGAAATATTCAATAATCACCAGTTAATTACGGAAAATTATAAAATCAATAGTCAAATCTGTACTGCGACGAGATTGCTGTCATATTTTTTTCTCATCGAATGTATTGTCTTTGAAAATTAGTGATGTACGAATCTATTTGAATATAAACCTATTTTATTCGTGATGCAATTTTATTCCGTCTTTTTTTTGATAGCGTTACTTCATAATCTTTGACATAACGTGTGTGTGATTATATCGAGAGCTGTGTGATCTTCCAGCGTTGCTCCAAAATCTTTTGTGTTTTCGGTATTCTAACGACTTGGCTCCCCAATTATTATTATATATCTTAGTTACTGAACAAAAAGGTTTTAGCAAAAACAAATCATTAGATATGGCAATATATGACTTTATTTCAAAAGTCATAACTGGGATGAATGCGAAGAAAAAGTTCATAGCGCTGTTTATGGATATGACCAAAGCGTTTGACTATGTGGATCATAATTTACTACTAGAAAAATTGAATTTTTATGGTGTTAGGGGACATGTAAACAATTTAATTAAATCATATTTGACAAATCGTTACCAAATGACACAAATGACGCAAATCAATAATATATCTAAATTAGAAGAGGTATATTTTTCTGACTTAAGAAAATCATTCTGCGGCGTCCCACAAGGTAGTGTTCTCGGACCCCTATTATTTATTGCTTATATCAATGACCTTCCCATTAATATACAGCATCCATTAGTATTATTTGCTGATGACAGTACAGGCATATTTATTGGAAATGAAAAAGATAAACATGAATATGAAATTAACACATCTCTTCAAGCTATAATAGGTTGGATGACATCAAATAATTTATTAATTAATTTAGATAAAACGAACATTATGAGCTTTAGACAAAGGGTGATACCGGATGCAATTGACATTAAATATAATAATACAAAGATTCAGAACATAAAAACGACAAAATTTTTAGGACTATTAATTGATGATACTTTATGGTGGAAACCACAAATTGAAAAAGTAAGCAAAAAGCTTAGACAATTTTCATATGTTTTATACAAACTTTCCAAAATTGCTAATAGAAATGCGGTCCTTGCAGCGTACCATGGCTACGTTGCGTCTACAATCAGATTTGGAATAATATTTTGGAGTAATGCTACTGAAAAAAACGCAGCATTCAAAGCACAAAAAAAGTGCATACGTTCTATGTGTAACTTAAAGATGTTTGATACTTGTGTACCTTACTTTAGAGAATTAAGACTACTGACTCTTCCTTGTATTTATATTTTGGAAATGGCTTGTTTTGTCAAATCAAAGGGCAATGCCCGTTTTAGTATGGAGATAATCGCTTCTTTCAAAAGTAGTTCAAAATCACTGCCCACGTACAAAACTTTTATAGCCTGATAGAGGGTCTTAAAACAAACAAAAGTTACTATGAAAACTCTGCTCCAAAACGTAACCATTCAGAGATATAAGCAATAACATTTTGTGATTTTTTCCTGTTTTATTGATAGTGTTGAGACTTTTTAGTAAAATCTGTTTATATCAAAATATTAGTCTAACATGAAAGAGAACACTATACCTTGTCCACTTCGTGCCCATCGCGCCCGCGCGCTACAGGCGTTGGGGGACGGCGTCGGAGAGGACGCGGGTGGTGTGGCGGGAGCGCGACGCAGCGCCCAATCACCCTCCCCCATACCACCTGCATGCTCTCCGACGCCGTCCGGCATCCCCTCCACCGCGTGGGCGCGGTAGGCACGAAGTTGATAAGGTATAAACATAATGTTATAATAATAATCATTCTTACAGAGTTTGTGCACCCCATTTTCACGGTCTTTTTGTGAGAACTCATAGCGTTTTATTTTTTACAATGGGAAAATCTCGGTTATTGGAGCCTATTTTAAAAAGTACTTGGTTGATTTCAGCTTGTTCTGTCTGATTTTAAACTGTAAAATAAGTAAGGATTGTTGAATATAAAACTACAATCATAATTCTTTATCATTTATTTTTTTTAACACAATGATGCTTAAATGAAGATTAGAAAAATAAGAATACAAAGATCATTTAGATATTATATTTAATTCATCGTCACTTGGCTCGTCGTCGTAAACTTCATTTTCTACGTCATGTCGAATAATGGTATCTATTAATACTGGAGCCGGTGGACATAAGTTTTCTTGATGCCTTCCCCATACAAAGTAACAAATAATAGACATAACGTGGGCACAACTTCCTAATGCCCGGGTTCCGATGATACAACTACAATAGTAGCAATAATTCCGTCCCTCTCACGAACATTTCCGTTAAGCAATATTCAATCCATTCATCCATCAGCCTGTTTCGTCCACTGCTGGACATAGGCCTTTCCAGGATTTCGCCACTCTTGGCCGTCCTCCTGAAAGAAATGACCATACTCACACACGCTGGGCAGGCGGGTTGGTGAGCGCGGTGCTGAAACTCTTGCACCAGTGACGCTGCTGCCCGTCACCAGTCTGTTTTATATAAGGCCCGGCAATTGGGTATGGATATACCGCCATCCATCGGTCCCAGGCAATGGTGGGCCGCCTGGTTTTGCCTGCGAGCTGTTCTCTTACTCTCCCCCAAATAACCTCGGGAGGATTTGCGAGTAAAATGGTGGTACCTCCAGAGTCGAGCCCGGCATCAGCTCTACCACCTAAGTAATATTATATATTTAATATTTTTGGCTTGTCTATGACGTGATTGTATACGTCTTCTTAGCAACCACGGATTTATAGCAATTATTGGTTAAGATTATTAATATCTACTTCTCTCTAAACTTAAATAATATATGAACCCATTGGCTCTAATGTGCTCGCCGTAGTAACTGCGAGCTTGCTTCAGTTGATAAGTTCCGAGTGCGAATATAATTAAATCATCTTCATTCAGTACCGGGAAGTTATTTAGAGTTGGGTTGTCTGCAATTATTGAAGAGAATGCTACTCGGCGAACGTTCATATTATATGCTAAACACGTAATTTCCTAAGAAGTTTTCATTTATTTGGGATCGTTCTGCAATAGCTGTTAAAATGTCTGCCACATAAAGAAAGGATTATTTTCGATGTAATCAGGTGTTAGAGGGATGGATAGAAGAAGATGACGACCACCCACTCGATTTAGACTTCTCTGAAGAGATGCACGGTCTAAAAGTTTCCATCTTTAAAACGATAAAGAATAATCCAAGTCCAAATACCACAGCACAGGCCAACAAATAATAAGTCCAAATATCACAGCACAGGCAACGAATAATAAGTCCAAATATCACAGCACAGGTCAACGAATAATAAGTCCAAATATCACAGCACAGGTCAACAAATAATAAGTCCAAATATCACAGCACAGGTCAAAAAATAATAAGTCCAAATATCACAGCACAGGCCAACAAATAATAAGTCCAAATATCACAGCACAGGCAACGAATAATAAGTCCAAATATCACAGCACAGGCAACGAATAATAAGTCCAAATATCACAGCACAGGTCAACAAATAATAAGTCCAAATATCACAGCACAGGTCAACAAATAATAAGTCCAAATATCACAGCACAGGCCAACAAATAATAAGTCCAAATATCACAGCACAGGCAACGAATAATAAGTCCAAATATCACAGCACAGGTCAACAAATAATAAGTCCAAATATCACAGCACAGGCCAACAAATAATAAGTCCAAATATCACAGCACAGGCAACGAATAATAAGTCCAAATATCACAGCACAGGTCAACAAATAATTCACTTCACACGAGTCCAAAATACAAAAGCCAAGGTCGTTTTTTCCAAAGTCTAATCAGAAACTGACTTGAGAATACGCAAGTGAACCACACAAAAGCAGAACCATGAGTGATTAGTAGCTAACAGTAGCTCCACTGAGCAGTAGCTCGAATGAGTCTAACTCGAAAAAAAAATGAAATGGCATGATGTGATTGGTTGAAAAAATGAGTTACCAGTTAAAACAAAAGAAGCGTTTGCCTGATGACATCGCACCCGCACTGATTACCGATATTCATTAAAACGTATTTTTTTGTATTGTCTTCTATGTAGCTTTGATATAAAAAATAAAAAAGTCAACAAAATAGTAAAAAATCTCAAAATTTTATTGCATAAAATATATCTCCGAATGCTTACGTTTTGGTAAATATTTTTCATAGTAACTTTTGTTTGTGTAAAGGCCTTGTATCAACTCTGACAAGTTTCGTTTGTGCGCGTGATTTTGGAAAATTTTGCAATAAGCGACCATTCCGGGCATTGGCCTTTACATTTATTTAAGAAATTTCACAGTAAACGTCTAAATAATTTGGTAGCCAGTTTTACTTCAAAGTCTGCGTTATTTAGTAATAATGTGGTGGGCATGGCCTCGAAGATTTACAACAAAATACCGGCCAACATACGTGACATAGATACTTTATTGACTTTCAAATTGACATTTAAAACATTACTTCTAGACAAAGCGTATTATATCATTAATGACTATCTAACAGATGAAGTTCGGTAATACATTTGATGACAGCTGGATGGTACCCAAAGTGCCTTTGTACGAGTGACTTTGATTTGCATTTTTTTATCTCTTTTCTATTTGTTTAAATAAGTTGTTTAGTTTTAGTTATTGTATATATTTTGCATGCTATAATAGGCAGAACACGGCAGAACAATTATCTTATTCTTTAACCTACCTCACCTGTGCGTCAGCAAATAAAGATATTTGATTTGATTTGATTTGCGTGTTCGACACTTATGCGTGAAACTTTTTTCATCAACGTCCCATTTTCTGGCAACCTGTTTTTTATTTCCTCAATCAGGCATACAATAAACGTTATGCAACGGTTTCTCATCATCTCTTCTTCTGATTGTGGAAACCCTTTTGTCTTCATTTCTAGCATTTGTTTTTCAAATATGAATCCAAGATAACATCGTGCATCTAAAAAATCACGAATATTTTGTGTAAAAACATTTACCTTATTGGAAGGCCACGTGACTTTGCTTACAAGTGCATCTATAAGGTTGGTCAATTCGTCACACAATTTAGTGTGGTCTGCATCTTTTGACTCAAACATTTGTTTGACTCTGTTTATTTCAATCAAAATCCATCCATCAGCCTGTTTCGTCCACTGCTGGACATAGGCCTTTCCAGGATTTCGCCACTTTTGGCGGTCCTCCTGGAAGAAATGCCCATACTCACACACGCTGGGCAGGCGGGTTGGTGAGCGCGGTGCCGAAACCCTTGCACCAGTGACGCCGCTGCCCGTCACCAGTCTGATTTATATAAGGCCCGGCAATTGGGGATGGATATACCGCCATCCATCGGTTCCAGGCAATGGTGGGCCGCCTGGTTTTTTTGCCTGAGAGCTGTCCTTTTACTCTCCCCCGAATAACTTCGGGAGGATTTCCGAGTAAGATGGTGGTACCTCCACAGTCGAGCTCGGCATTAGCTCGGTAGGTGGTAACCTAACAACTTATTTCAATCAAAATAGGGTATAAAAATGATAAATACGCGTAATTAATCTCGTTTGCATACATGGCATGCAATAGCTCAGCCGTGTGACACCTTTCAGTCACCTTAGCTAGGGAAAAATGGGTTTTTAGCCCTAGCCATTGAGTATATATTCTTGATACAGCCGATTCTATCGATAACCATCTTGTCGGACATGCTTGAACAATTTTTAATGGATTTTGTCCATCGTTCATAGCCTTGTTTAACTCTCTGTAGGCAGATTGTCTGGATGAGGAGCGACTAAACCAGTCATATGTCTCTCTTATCAAAAATTCCATTTTTCTTGGCAAAAATTGCTTTGCAGCAGCTGAAACAGCCAGCTGTAAGGAATGGCACAGACAACGTACCAAAATTAGATGCGGTACTTCTTGTTTTAATTTCGCAAACACTCCATTATTTACTCCCACCATCACAAAAGCGTTGTCTGTTCCAATGCACATGAAGTTTTCAAGACGCAAACCGTTTCAGTGTATTTTTTATAGCAGTGACAATGCCTTCAGCATTACAGTCCTGTAGCGGTGCAAGGTCTAGATACGTAGACACTACTTTTTGGTGTACTTTACTGTAGTAAATCACAATTAAGCCCAAATATTTCTGCACGGCAATATCTGTAGATTCATCGATTAGTAGGCTATAGGATTGATCTTTAAGATCTTCTTTGAGAACCTCAGTAAAGTGTGATGCCAGTACGTTTTTTATTAGCTCAGAGCACATTGTGCGGTGAAGCTGTATTTTGTCGATGTCTTTTTCATGGCTGTGATTTATAACTTTACCCAAGTGGTCAACCGTGCGTATACTTGAAGGCATAGCTGTGAATAACGCAAGTCTAGCTTCTTCCCTTTTTTTTCGTCCACTAAACTCTGGTTTGAATGGTAACTGGGGCTGTTTAGTTATAACCTGTAACAATAAAATTATAAAATAACGTTTAAGAGTTATTGATGTAACAGAAACATTTATTTATTTTAATTTCGTTTATTGGCAACACAAGCCCAAATTTGTTAGATAGGAATACATCAATATAAATAGGTATTAGTACAAAAACAGACTCATAAGACTTCAATCCTATGAAACTAATTGGTTACCAAATACAAATTGTAAATTATTTTTAAACTCATCATCATCTTCAACCTATTCTTCTCTCTCTTCCTATTATTCTATCTCTCGTATTCGGACATAAACATCAAGCCGCTGACAGAGATTTTCTTCAAATCCGGCGGCGAGTGAACCACGCTTCTCTGACCAGTTTGCAAGACCAGAAATATTAAATTTACATGGGTGTTAAATCATTTATTTACCTTTATATTTTGCTGGTGCTTCTTCGAAATTCCATGACATTTTAAATCTCCGTAGTGACTCCGTAAAATAACACCACAAAACTTGCATTTTGCCACTGGACCAAAAGTACTTTAAATTACTTGGAGCCAGTCCCTTAGCTGTGGGTCGTGTAGCCAATTATCACGAAACTTTTGCGAATACTACGGTTTAATTGACATTATTACCGCAATAGGTCCAACGCTCACTGACTGAGAAGACAGTGTCAAACAAAGAAATACAAACGACTGCGAATATTCCCTGTTGAAAGAAAGCGACCGGGAATCCCCGAGAATAATGTAGCAAGTTTGACGAAAACAGATTAGTGTTGTCAGCACAACAAAAAAATCGTTAATTGAGAAAAGTGTAAGGGAAGTTATTACATTTACAAACATTACATTTACAAAATAACTTATCACCTAAGTGACGTAATTTTAAACAAAACTTTTTCGATAAAAAGCCACTAAAAAAACCACTAACCACTAAATGAAATATTCCGCCACTAAGAGGAGTGTCGAAACCACCAGATTTAGTGGTAAATCAGCCGTCTCTCTTGCAGATAAAGAACACTTTGGCATAACACAAAACAACCACGCTAAGTGGACCCTGTGCAAGAAGGAATTTTCTACAGTAGATATATTATTTAAAAAAAAAAAGATATTAGAAAAAAATCTATTTTGCATAAGTTTAATAAAGTTTATCTAGGTTTTAATATGTAAACAATATGTATGGATTTTTGCTTAAACAGTCTTATTCTTCAACATGAAAACTTCTTTTAAGAGTCATCTTTGGCATTTTTTTTCTCAATTTTGGAATGATTTCAGCATAAGTATGCATTACATTCTTGGCAGAAGAATTTATTTTTTTCAAACATGTGTCATAGCTACATTCATTAAACCACGAAGAATAAATTGGGCAACTTTCATGGTTTTGCGGAGCCTATTCTCTTAAAGTCATAACCGCACTCATAATGGGTTGACTTCCTACAGATTAATCACCTTCAGCTATCATTGTAATGTCGGTCACGAAAATAAACCAAATAAACACATTCAACCGACCCCCCATAGTACTTACCCTAGTAGCATTTATTGTTGGCGCACGGTTGGCCCACATAGCTATCGTTAGTGGGCCAACAGTTAGGTTGGGCCACTATTTTTTAGCTCGCACTACGTCTATTTGCCTACAGTGGCCCTACGTATGTTATTGATAGTTACCCAACAATGGGTTCAATTGATTTTTAATTGTGTCTGGAAATGTTGGACTTCGGGATTATTCCTAGCTCTCAGGTAGTAATAACTTACATAGTAATTTTAATACAATAGTGACATACCTATGATAAAACGCGTACTGTATAGCGTTCCTCAGCCTTTGACTTAGACAGTGACAAAACGATATCGTGATGTAACTACCATCAGCGCCATCTAGTTGTGAGTTTTTGAAACTTTTACATGAACAACCTATATGACTAGATACAAAAGAAATGTATTTGTATGTAATCACACAATATGTATAAATGTATATCACTAATTATATAAATACAATAGAATTTATTGTAATTACTTAGAACTAACCCAGGGTTGGAATTGCACCAAATGACTCAATAAATGGTTACCTAATTAATGGTAACAGAAAAAACGTGACGCTGTGACGCTCGCTTGAGCACCCGCGCGCGCGCTGCCTATCCCCTCTACCCCCGCATTTGTCCCGAAAAATATTGTACATTCTATGACCGTAGGGCCTACATAGTGTTGCCAGCCATTTTTTTTGTATTGAACTGAGGAAGTGAATAAAATCATACACCGAGACAAAACGATAAAAGTGCTTTAAAAATTTGTCCCTATTCCTATTTAAATTGTTCAATATTTCATAGATACAGTTTATAAAATAGTCGTGTTAATACAAATAAAATCATACGGTTCACGACATTGCGCCTACTTCGTTAACAATGCTTTATCCCAACATTGTTCACCCAACGGTAGCGGAAGTTGCGGTTGGCCCATTGTTAGTTATCGGGTGGCTATATTGCTAATATTAGTATCATTGGGCCAATGTTAGCTCTATGATGGCCAACTAACTAACTATAACCTAACGGTTTGCCGATCGTTGGCGAATGAAGGCCAACGGAAAATGCTACTAGGGTGGCATGGTCGTTCGTTGTGGCCTAAAGTTAGCCGCACAACAAGTTTGATAGCTAATTTTTCCCAACGGTTTTTGACATTTGATGAGGCTCGTGAGTGACCGAATCGTAGGTGTTTATCGTAGAAAATTGTAGTTTATTGTTCACTCAATAAAGATTATGATCATAGTCGTAAATACCATAGAGGAAAGTAAATACCAATAATGTTCAAATGATCTTCACAACAAAACACATTACTTCCTTGCACCACTTCTTTTTTAGGAGTTCTCTTTGTAGGCAAAAGTGAAATAATAATTAAAATTGTATTCGATGTTAACTGGGTCGATTCATAAATCCTTCTTGGTCAGATTTAGTTAATACCTACATAAATATCGAATCAAAATAATGTAAAGGTTGGCTGTTGTTGATGCTGCAGTCAAACTTCAAACGTCAAACCAGTAGACAAAGACTTTTTAAATGTTTTTAATAGTCAGATATACAGCAAAGGTATCAATCTCGTCATTTCCTATGAATAAAAAGGTTGATTTAGCCTACCCCATGACGCCATCAAAACAAAACTTTCAAAAAATTATAAAAAAATTACTACTGCTTGAAATAAAGAAATTTAAATATATTTTTTACTTATTTTAGCCAGATATACATAAAAAAATCAGTGTACTATTGTACTATTTACATGGCTTGAGTCTTACCTGATGCTTCGATGGTTTCGGTAGTATGGACATGTCTCACGGATGTCAGAGAAGTGAGTGGCGATCTATACCAATACCAATATATGAATCAAGCGAAAACAGGGCAACCAATTCCTCAGGTCCAAAAATGTTCAGAAGCGACACATGAATAGATGCAATGTTGGGCCATGTAGATGGAAAGGATGCCAAGAACAGCACCCGAATGGCGTAGACTTGGATATAGGATAGGTAAGTACACGATTTCGAGGAGCAGCGCAAAATTTACTCTGGCGCCAAATGTGACGAGTTAATAGCCCAACCACGCGCGGCCATTCAATACAATTATGCAAACAGTATACCCACGTGCGCTCCGTTTATACAAGGGTTTACTAAGAAAATCAGCTACATTAGCCATTTTCGGGTTTATAAGCGCCGTATCGCCATGATCGAAAACGGTCGGAACCGGTCAACCAATCACGTCGGTACGTTCAAGTCGGGAAAACCTCAAAGTCCTCTCTTTGTTCGTTTGCGGTATGAACTCTGAAAGGTTAGGTATGTTTTACAGATTGTATTGACATTGAGGGAACTAATATCTGGTTTTGTACGACCTACATTTGACATTTTGTACAACGTAAACTCGGCATACATAAGGTTGTTGAACACAACCAAAAGAATACCCAAAAATGTAATAATTTCAGTAACATGGCGACAGTGACGTGGGTGTTCGGCGGCACCCTCATCGTGCTGCTGCTGAGCCTGGTGTGCGTCATCCAGGCGATGTGGAGGAGGCGCCAGCTCGTCGCAGGGAAGGCTCCTCCAGGGGATGGTAAACATTTACTTACTTTATATTGTATCGTGATATTTCGAAGATTACAGCTATTGTCGGGAAATACTCAGTGAACCAATTTGTCGCTCTCTGTACCATACCATTGCAAATAGTATGGTTGAAAAGATTTCGCCAATAGTACGGCAAGCCCGTTTCTGTGCTTTTTTCTAATAAATATTTAGTTCAAGCGGAGAATCGGTAACTCAGTGTATAAAACTCCTAAAAGAATTAAATGAATTTATTTCAAATGAAATATGTACGAGTATTTGTAGTGTATCTAAGAAAAGATACATCTTGCTAAGCTTCTTGCCCTTCTTCTCAGCAAGAATAATCGATTGGGCGGAGTTAAGCATAATTATATTTATTAAATTGCGAATTTGTAATTAGCTTGCTCAATACAAACTGTTTTAATGACCTGCTCAGAAAATCCAACTATATGCTCTACTGATTGTACTGAACCATTGCCATTAAAAAACTTTTGATTTAATGCGGAAAAATATTAAACTACATAAAGAGACTTAAACTAATGCTCTAAAGTAACTAAACCTTCTTTTAAATATGAATATTTATAAACGGATAGCACTCACTTTTTAACTGTGCAAGAAGGCATTATGGATTATTACTCATATCATCATCAGGACTCTTCGGGAGTACTTTCACGCACGGCGGTCAGTCGAGTACTAAGCTTCCTCCCCTCTCTCGTCGCCGCTCGCCTTTCCGCTCTTCGGCTGCGTTCAGAGGTTTCCAGTATCGAAGCCAGACTTGACCGGACATTTGATAAAGTTTTCACTTCTACTTCCGGGTCACGTGTTTCACTAGGTCCAGTCACACAGACGGCACTGATAATGTCCTCCATCACTGTTGGCACTTTTTGTCGTAATCCAAGCGTCAAGCAAAGGTTGCCAACTTGGCGCCAGATGCCAACCATGGTCTCTGTGAAAATCCGGATGCTTACTAATCTCGACTGCTTCCATCACATTACGGGAAACGAAAAATTCTGCCTTCCTTTATATGGGTTCCAAACGGACTCTTTTTGCACCTTTTCCACCATCTTATCTTGTATCTACTCTCGTGAGGGTTCCATACTATAGCACCCACGTCGATTCGAGTTTGCTCCTAACAAGTGACGCAAGGAGTAGCTGACCCTAACCGTTTATGAGTGTCTTTTTGGTGGACTGTTATCTTTTTGGGTGCGGAATCTATTTGTACCTCTCTGTACCCTCACTGCGTGATCAGCCTAAAGGCGTGCGAGTTTCCCATTTATGCAGATCGACTGAGTTAAGACAGCCCCCAACTTATTGGTTTGTTCTGTCATTGACGCTACAATCTGCTTCAAAAAGTCACTGATCGGTAACAAATAAATTTGAAGCTGTTGGACTTCTGCCATGATTTCAATGTATTTTTTTTTATGAAACAAACAGTCACGTATAAGAAAAAATTACAAAGTTTATAAAAATAAACTAGAATTATGATTTATGATATATTAATTAGACCTAGAGCTCCTTGTGAGGAAATGCTTACAGTCCATTATACTGAGAACACCCATCTGTTATTGATAACTAACAAAGGTATTTTAAACATTACAATTTTCATTTACTTAAATGATGATTATGAGACTTTACTTCAAACATTATTTCTGTAAGATGTTAAAGATAAACTAAAAATATCAATACTATCACGTCTATCATTGTAGAGTCTACACGCACGTCTAATAAAGGTATTATTTGCATAAGAAGTATTGAATTTAGAAATAGAGTACAAGTGTTTTTTACGAGCAGTACGTTCACGTCTTCGAGGAACCCGGAATTGAATATTTTGCAATAATGCGGGAGCATCGATTATAGAATTTAACATTTTATACAAAACAACGGCGTCAATGTAATCACGCCGGTGTTTTTACAATTCAATGTTGTGCCTTTTTGCTGATAACGTATAGTCAGAGTAAATAATATGACCATTCCTATAATCTAGGGTTTTAACGAACTTCCTTTGAAGCTTTTCTATTCTATCAATAGCATAGAACGGATGCCAGGCTGTACAACCAAATTCCAGACGGCTACGAACAAAGAAGTTATACAAAAGTAATCAAGGGAATGCTCAATAAAAAGTTGGCTGATGAGGTGGAGCAGGAGTTGGCGACCGTGAGGGAGTTGGAGGTACAGAAGCGGTCGAAAGTCAGCTCCGTCATTTTACCAGACCTTTCATCCCTAAGTGCCACGGAGGGACTCTCCCAAGTGCAATTCAACACCCTCAAGGAGTTCCTACTGGCGATGACCGAGTTTAAAGCACAGGTTGGTAGTCTATCAGCCGCTATGTCGTCACTGAGCGGAGAACTGACAAATATTCACGTTAGTCTTAGAGATGGATGAGGCGGTGAGGAAGCTTGAACCTCTGCATGCAGAAGTAGCTGATTTACGAGCTGAGATTCAAGAGTCTAAACGCCGCGAACAGCACCAGCTTCTAAAAAACGTCGTGATCATTGGGTATTCCGGAGCATAGTGGGAAAAATCTTCACCAGATAGTAGCAGTGGTCTCAGTGAAGCTCGGTGTTGAGCTATCCGAGCACGACATCGTGCATATCCACCGTGCCGGGGTGCCGCGCACCGCTGACGCTGACAACGAACGTCGCCCCCGGCCCGGCGCCTGACACCTGACTCTCCTGCGAGCTGCACGGGTCCGCCGAGGACTAACCTCCGACAAGCTCGAAATCACCGGGACGCTTACATTAATAAGCATTTAACGAACGATAACAGGATCCTCTTCCGCGAGACAAGACTAAAAATCACAAACCGTGAGGATCTTGCCAATCTTGCCATGGTTCGCCCACCGAACTCATTAGGACTTGATAACTCAAAAATTCAGATGTGTCCCTGATCAAAATGAAAACTTTGGCCTCGTGCTCATGGGTTATATTTTACAAATATTTACATTAAGGTGTCTTATAAGCAAGCGACAAACTTAATTTATTTGTCGATGCATCAAGTTTTATCCGTAAGCAATATCTGCAAATTCGTTTATAATATTGTTACGAGCTAGGGTTCGGGATAAATTAATTTTATACCAATTTTCCCCAAAAACGACTGTCTTTATTTGAAATCACACACACTATTAAAACACAACTGAAACTAAATAACAACGGGAATTACTAACTAGACTCGATGGACTCACCGGACTGACTAATTTGTCCGCACTATAATTTTAAAAATGTATCACCACTACTAACTAGAATCGTTGCCGGGTTATATTCGCTCTATACAGTCGCACTTAACTTCACTACTAGAGTCGCACTTTAGTTTTCCGCTTTTCCGATTCACCTCGTAGTCGACCGCTTACCCGTCCCGTTTTTATATCACACGCCGGCTTCTAGTTCAAGTGACGCAATGTTGCTAGAACCCTCTCACACATTGTGGAACGCACGTCAAGGACTCCAGTCTATATTCATTCCTTTCCAACCACGACTGCTTTCTCTCTCTCACTTCTTTCTAGTTCAAGTGACGCGATGTTGCTAGAACCCTCTCGCACATTGTGGAACGCATGTCAAGGACTCCACTCTGTATCCGTCCCTTTCCAACCACAAATGATTTCTCTCTCCTACTTCTTCGTGCGAGAATGTCCGAGACATTTTGAGTTCAATGGTTGAATGACCCCTTTCGCGGAAACTTCTCGCATTGTCCAGTTATAACCTTGGCCCAGAAGCGTCCACACGTCATCCGCGCTGAGATTATTTATGAACTTTCTTACGCGTTCCATGATGTGTGAGATTTTTGTTTCGTGCGCTGGTACTACGTAACAATATAGTGGCTTTAAAAATAAGTTACACAAGTAAACTACATATTATTTGTGCATCGAAGCGCTTTCAATTATCATTATATTTTGAGATTTTGTTAGTTATTTCTAATGTTGTTGCAAGCAAATATAATAAACATAGACCACGTTACAACTATTTAGATTTTTGTTGTATAACAAGATTAATAAGAGACTGGATTGATTTGTGTATTTTTGTTGTTGTGGCAGCGAAGAACCGGCTCAGCATAAGGCCAACTAAAATTTTCTCAATGCAATTTTATTTTTCCGTATTAACATTGCATTAATTTTCACCTAGCTTGATAAGGCATTCGTTCATTAAACAATTTTATTTGGACGTATTATTGTCACGCTCTATTTTGCCCAATCAGATATTATTTTTGTTTTATGATTGTCATAGTATGCATTTATAAATTATAAAAATGTAGTTATTATTATTACAGGCTTTTTATCCTACTTGTATTGCCTGACTTATTGTCTCTATACAGTATGGCGATACTGGGATAAACTGGATATCATAACCAAGTTTACTTACTCGTATATATTTATCAAAATGCTAATTAGTAAAAACTTGAGAATTAGATTGCTAAACGCAGGTACAGTGGCCACAGGGCATGACGAAAGATATTCGCCAGATTGGTGAAGTGGTCGTTGGAAATTCGCGCCAAAATCTGCTTCCTCCCTCCCCGCAGAGGCGTGGCTTGTCACGCGCCCACGCTTCGAATATTTCGCCAGCTAATTCTATCTAGAGTCGTGTCTGTACACTGAATTATTTTATTTTTGTTATGGTAGGGGGCCTAGTCAACATTATGGCTATCGGGGTGATGATAAAGTAACCGCCAAGCTGAAAACTGACGATAATAGTTTTAAAAATACCTAGATTGATTGAAAGACACTTCCACACGAGCGAAACCGCGAGCAAAAGCTAGTGAATAATAAAGTAAGATCACAACGTATTGGACAGATCTACATTTCTTATTCTGAACGTAATATTTGTCGGTAAAAAGTGGGTGTACCAAGTGTGGACTGTTACTTGCATTTCAACTCTGACACTCCCTCGAGGATTCGTGTGGTGACGATGTTTTATGATGGATGAGTAATGGATATCGTTACTTATATATTTTATTTTATTAGTAAGTACTTTATTCAAAGAAAAAAATGTATGAAAAAAGGGCCAAGTATTTGAGTAACTATTACTCGATAAAATATTATTCAACGAAAAACATGAATGAAAAAAGGGCCAAGTATTTGTGGGTGAAAAGGTTTGGTCTTAACTATCATTCAGAGTATTACTCGATAAAATATAACTAATTGAATATGCAAAAAAATAAAAAATAAATTGTCGAAAAGAAATTATCAAGTAAATTATTTATCGAGAATGGAAAAAGGTGAAAACAACTATGAAACCCGGTATGAAAAAATACTTATTGTATGTATATAATCTATTTTTTTATTTTTTTACAGTTTATAAGGTTTCTAGCTAACAGATTAAATCAATAAAAAATTAAAATTCTGAGAAATCTAATTGCCTTGGCAAGTAATTGGAGCATGTGGGAAGGTTTTCAACAAATTCTTGAATTATTTCCAGACTTGGCGAAGATCCTGGTGAGTTTGCGGCATCATTTATACATGCGGACAGATTTTCGATGTTTTCAAAAATTGGTTCTAGACGCGTCGAAGATCTTGGCGAGAGTACAGAAGATTTTGCCAAAATCTCTTTACCAGTACCAATTACTTGTTTTGGATTTCTAATAGGCATACCTCTCGGATGTCTGGGATCCACTAATTCCGGTAAAATGCACTCAAAGTAGAAGAATTCCAACTTTTTAATCATATTCTTTTCCCAAAAGTCATCATCTCTTTGGATATGCTCAACTTTAAGTGGCTAATTTTCACCTCCCCAAACGGCAAAAATACACTTATCCCTTTTAGTTACATGCAACTGGCCTTGCACTTGGTAGTACCAGTCATGTTTCATATTTATCTGTGTAGGATGATTATGTCGCCAAAATGGTATTTTCTTTTCCTTTATTGCATCGTCAACATTCATTTTTGAGGCCGCCATCGGACATTTGACTTCGACGATCATGTTATCTCCTACTAGACCGTCTGGTGTTGCTCCAATGAAGCAAAGTTTATCATCAATAAAAAGCCCGCATGGTTTAATTTTCAAGTTTTCTTGGACTGCCAATTGCTGCAGCGCTATGGCTTCATTCTATAATCCATGGGCTATTGATGGCACGTGTGACAAATTTTTTGCGTAAATTATATTTTTTACCAGAGGTGCGACAGGCCTTTTATTTTGTTATTGTGCTTACTCGGAAGGAGGTTCTCCAGATGATGATTCCATATTATTTGGACATACATTTTCTATATCGGCCATTCTGAAATAAAAGATTAATGTGAGGCTTCCTTTCGAGAAAATAAACACTAGTTGTTGTCAATTTATAACTTATTCCGGTGACACAAAACATAAAATTTAGTTAATTGCAAGTAAGACACACGCTCTAAGGGTTCCATACCATTTATATAAGTACTTGTATATATACATATATATTAATTTAATTTATGCAACCAAACTCTTACTGAAGTCTCGGTAAGTGCTCAGTAACAAGGTTCAATTACCTTATTTTGTGAAATTCATAAATTATTCTTTTCGTGTTCTTTACAAACGCAAGCTCAGCCCCGAGTCAATTACTATGTATGGGACGTCAAGATTTTATTTTACAAAATTAGCAAAAAGTGTTATCGATCCAAATTTCAGATTTGTAATTAATTCTGTCTACGAACAGACAGACAGACAGATGAACAGATGGCAGAGTGAAATTAATAGGGATCCGTTTTATCTTTTGGGAACGGAACCCTAAAAGTAAAAAATATATTTCATTGTCAGTAATCTCGAAGTGAAAAATATCATAGAACAAATCTTGGCCGAGAAAACTTGGCCGAGAAAACTTGGCCGTACGGTAACGTGCGTGCACCTAACTACTTACGGATTGGCTTCAGTAGTGCCCTGCTCTGCTCGAACTTCATCTCGTGTTCTGAAATGATTATTATAGTAATAAATTTCATATAAATATACATACCAACTGCATCAATATAATTGTAAATATTAAATCTTACCTCAATACTTCTTTCATATGCTGACAATATCGACGATAAAGCAACTTTTTAGATCGAGCATAATTTTTTGCATTTTTATTTCCCATTTTAACCTTACTGTACGAGTATTTTCTGTAAAATTTGTACCCACTGTTTACGAAAAATCTGTAGGTATACTGCGAATGTAAAAATATTTGTTTTCACGTCGTCAGACAATGGCAATCGAGCTAGGTCAAAGCAGCACAGGTCCATTCAGCACGGCTTCCTCCCCCGGAATGGCCTGTGACTGTTAGTGCAGAACGAACTTATCCAGAATCTAGCGAGAGTGAGCAACGTAGAAATAGTTCAAGAGCTTTATCAGATTCGACGTAAGCGACAATCTGCTTGAAATGTAATAAACTAGAGGAATTATACAAAACTGAAAAAAGTTCGTAGTCACAAGATGGATTATCATATAAAAAAATATTTGTATTAAGTTTCATGATGATACGATCTATATCACAGACACAAAACGCGATAAATGAAATTTTTAGAGGTACTTTTAGAATTTTTTTTCCATTAATTGAAAGTTTGAAATCGTGTTTTCGAGCTAGTCAAAATATTTTTCATATCTTCAAAAATCCTTTCTATTTTTTTCAGTTCTGTATTTATGTCAGGTGTTCTGAAAAATTCGTTTAAAATTTGGTTTTTGAACGTCCACTTCCCCTTATGGATGGAGTACTAGGACGACGGGCGTGCGCCTGACGTCCCCGGCTACCGACTGCGACACATCCCGCGACCGAGGAACCTTGGTAAACAGTCGGGGGGGGGGGGGTTGCGTATTTCAGAAAAACTACTTCAGTAAAAGGTGTTTGTAATAGCGTCAGCGGTCTACCAAAAATAAAAAATCTGTTCGATTCCTTGACCTTTTCACTAAATATTTTACAGGCATAGCTTCCAAAGCGCAGATTTTCGCAGATAAGTGTGAGGAAATAAAATGTTGGCCGTGAGTTCCTTAATGACCCATAGTAAGTTTCATTGTAAATAAACATGAAGCACGGAAGTAATTGACAAAAACATAATTTTCTCCATATAAAAAGTAATTCAATATTTTTTTTCTCTGAAAGCAATGCATATTTCAGAAAAAATACATTTACAATAGGTGTTTGTAATAGCTTCAGCAGTCTATAAAAAAAACCTGTTCGATTCCTTAACCTTCTAATTGACTTAACCCTAAGTCCACGATTTCGTGATATGGAACCAGTGTGCGGCGCCTTTATTAATGATAACTGATTTTAAATATTTGAAAACGAAGCATTCGGTAACCTCTATCGAACTAAGATCAAAAACTGCATCATGAGGTGATATTAAATTATCAATATTAAAAGTCGGATTAGTCGAGGTCTCGAAAATTATCATTAAATAAGTTGCAGATCCGTTCCCCATCCGAGGCTGACGTCCCCCTGTAATTCATATAATATTTGTAGTATATGCAAATGTAACCAATAATCAGATCCGGCTTCTAGGGATAAAGGTTGGACTGCTCTGTTCTGCAGTGTTTAGTTGGTTGTTAGGCTTAAGCCTGTGAGCACAAACACGAGAAGCACTGTTGTCTCCAAGTCACGTTAACATTCGAGACACACCCAGATTGTTTCAGATTTCTTCTAAAGGATCACAGCTCGGGTAACAGCTAGCATGCAACGAACTTCTGCTATAGGTTTCTATTTTATCAGGACTTTTTGTACTGAATGTCCTCAAAATCTGTGTTTCAGGGCAACTGTACAGCAGCGTCGTGTACACCGTGCCCGACACTTTGATGAATCGCTCCAGTTTCCCAGAAGATGACATCCTTGAGGAGCGGGACGTCGATCAGCAGGATCCCCGACCACGAGAGAGACAGGCGACCGAACGGCTGCTGGCGAAGGAGGCAGTTACAGAAGATGAAATAGCATAGTCCTTAGATTCAGTTATTAGTTAGTAAACGTTCCACTGCAGTTTAATAAAATTTGTTTTTGATGCCTTTCTTTAATTGGAGGAATTTTTTCTTGGAATCTAGTTAAGAAGTTACATTAAGACGACATAGTTAGTGTGTGTTAATCCCCCCTCTCGACAGGTACAATTTAGTTTTTCGTGACTGGGCTCATTAATACTGATAGAATCTAAACCCTGCCAGAAAGGGGTTTTCCAAACAAGGGAGACTTATATACTAAATCCCGTTATAGGGGTAAATGGTTCAAACACTCACATGCATGTGCACCTTCTCGTCCTGGACGGGACCTCTGCGCTCCATCCGGGTCACGACTCAACCCTGGCTCAGAGGAAAGCACAGGTCCCCTGGATGTGCGCTTCCCTTCTTCTGACGTTGATTGTCGTCGACCTCGGCACGGATATTTCTGGCAAATGACCCTGGGCTACCCCAATCCCGTTAAAAGTAGCACGATTTCAGTAAAACGTGGAAATGAAAATCTTTTCTCATCACCTTCCACTATTATTGGATTTACGAACCTTTTCGCGTAGGCGTCCTGGATCACAGTTAACACTGATTAACTGGTTTATTTCACCTCTTTACACATTAATTTCCTTGAAATATTAAACACATAACCTCTTGCAACTCTTGTTGTCGGAAAAACGCAATGGCCGCCGCACGACTCGTGACAATTCACCCCGCGACAACTCGTGTTGCCATATCAAATAAAAATAAAATATCTTGACAAATACAATGTGCGTTCAAATACGTTTTAAAGCAAACAATCCCCCGCTCCGGGCTGTTATCCTTATCAGACCGCTAGCCTAATCAACCGGGAGCCGGGAGAGAGCCGCCAAGGCTCGTCACAGAATCGAACCCCCGACCAACACCTCAGCGACGCGAGGAGTGCCTTCCCCGCCATATATCAAATTAATAATGCGACCACGTCGCCAATGCAAAGACCCTAAATTCGCATCTTTTAATAAGACTAAATCCCCTTCCTTGGGAGGCTCTGTCTTGTCTGTCCACTTCACCCGCTGCTGTAACAAATGCAGATATTCAACCGACCATCGATTCCAGAAGTCCTGGCCCATTTTTTGCAACATTTGAAAACGTGACAACCGGGTTGTACGTTCTTCCCTCCAAGGGTATTCCGGCAAGGCAGTAAGAGGCTGCCCGATCAAGAAATGGCCAGGAGTCAGGACCTCGAGGTCGTTTGGATCAGATGACAGGGGACAGAGAGGACGAGAGTTGAGGACGGCTTCAACTTTACAGAACATAGTGACGAGCTCCTCGAAACTTAAAATGATCTCCCCGATGACGCGGCGGAGGTGGGTCTTGGCCGACTTCACGGCGGCTTCAAAAATGCCCCCCAGTGGGGGCAAATTGGCGGGCTGAACCGCCAAGTTATTCCCTTCTGAGAGACAATATGGCTTAACTTAGTACAATTATTTTCTAAAAATGTTTGTACATCTTTTAAGTAATTTGAGGTACCCTTGTAATTCGTGCCGTTGTCTGACCTAATTAAAGAAGGCAAACCTCTACGCGATACAAATCGGTCTAACGCAGCGACGAAGGCCTCCGTGGACAACGAGGACACTAATTTCAAGTGGACGGCCTTGGTGAACAGACACACGAATACACACAGGTACGCCTTAACAGTCCGAGCGTTGCGAAGACTAGACGTTCGGACGAAGAACGGTCCCGCCATGTCCGTAGCCACTCCATCAAAGGGTCTCGACTGAGTGATCCTATCAGCTGGCAGATCTCCCATCTGCGGCTGCATCAACGAGGCTCGCAGCCTGTAACAAGGAACACAGGAGAAGAGAACATTGCGAATTACCCGGCGAGCAGACAAAATCCAAAATTCTCGCTGTAAAATCGCCAATAACGCGTTGCATCCCGCGTGTGAGTTACGGACATGTCGCTCGGACACCAAAAGCTTTATCAAAGGACCCTCCTTGGGTAACAGCAAAGGATGGCGACTTCCGTATGGCAGGTCAGCTTTCCGAAGTCTGCCTCCAACACGCAGAAGTCCCTTCAGCTTGGCCCACCCCTCGCGAAGGATCTGAAATTCAGATTTGAAGCGGTCCGCCTGCAAAACATTGACCCAATGTAACAATGAATTCTGACGCTCCTCAGCACTCACCACCAGTGACAACTGTTTATTCTTTGGATTACGACAATTATTGATAAAACATTTTATCCAACTGGTAACTGCCAACAATTTATCTAAACTACTATATCGTCCAGGTAGCCAATCAGGATCTAGTTTGGTCTCTACAACCAGAGCATGCACACGCAACCCGGGTAAAATCTGGGGTGTCCTATCCAACTGCTGGACAGGCCAAGAAACCTCCGTTTCTTTAAGCCACTCCGGCCCCCACCATAGATGATGCGACACCAACTCCGGCGCTGTGCAGCCCCTCGATGCGCAGTCGGCAGGATTACATTCACCTGGGACGTGCCTCCAATTTATGTGAATACCTATATTCTTAACTTGTGAAACCCGGTTTCCTACAAAAATCTCTAAAGTATGTGGGGACGCGCGTAGCCATGCTAGCGCAACTTGACTATCTGACCATGCATACACGTCTTGAAATTCAACATTCAATAACTTTGCTAAAAGATGAGCTCCACTCAATTCTAATTTAGGAATTGTAAGACGAGTACGCATGGGAGCAACTTTGCTCTTTGCTAAAAGTAGTACAACATTGACGTGTCCCTGACAATCAGTTAGGTTAGGTTAGGTTAGGTTAGGTTTGGATGATGCGATCACCCCACCAGAGGTGGCAGCTGCCGTGGCTGAGGCCGGGAACTGTCCCGAGGTGGACGTGAAGGTGGGAGAAATCCGCCGCTTGGCCTTCACTCTCGGATCTGTGTGGGTGAGATGCCCCGCCACGGCGATCCAGAAGATGGTGGCAACAAAGCATCTTCGGATTGGTTGGGTAGCAGCATCTGTGGAGGTTCTAGAGGCTAGGCCCCTACAGTGCTTCCGCTGCCTTGAATTGGGACACGTTCGGCTCAAATATCCCAATAAAGAGGACAGAAGTGGCCTCTGCTACGCTTGCGGCGACCCAGGTCACAAGGCGAGGCAGTGCATCGCGAAGGTGCTTAAGTGCTTCTTGTGCTCGGATCTCGGACGCCCGGATAATCACAGGCTGGGATCAAAATTGTGTGCCCCAAAGAGCGGGAGGACGAAGCAGGGTTCTCCTCCCGCTCCTGGCTCAGCAGCGGCTGAAGTAGAAGTGGCTTCGGGCACCCAGCCGCCACCAAGGGAGGAAATGGACACATCATCGGCCTTGTCCTAAAAGTCCTTCAGGGTAATTTGAACCACTGCCGCGGTGCGCAGGACCTGCTACTGCAAACCATCGCGAAGTGCTCGATTGCACTGGCGGTAATTTCGGAACCCTACAGCGTTCCAAAAGACCCCCGCTGGATGTGTGACGGAGCCGCCTCAGTCGCCTTGTTCTGGAGAGGCAGGGATGGAGACCCTCCCTGCAGAATCTTGGTCAGGGGGCAAGGCTTCGTTGTGGTTGAGTGGGGTCAGATGGTGGTGGTTGGGTGCTACGTCTCTCCTAATAACTCCCTCGCAGACTACGAGATATTTATTGACGGGTTGATGGTCTGCATTCGCGGATACCTCACTCGTCCGATGCTTATCTTGGGGGACTTCAACGCTCACTCTAGAGCGTGGGGGAACCCCTGGGACGATGCTAAGGGAGATACATTGCTGGAATGGGCCGCGGGACTTGACATCCGTCCGCTTAACCAGGGGACGGTGCCCACCTGCGTGCGTTGGCAGGGGGAGTCGATTGTCGACTTGTCATGGGCGACGTCCACAGCTGAGCACATGGTGTCAAGATGGAGAGTGATCCTATCAGAAGAGATAGTCACTCTCTCCGACCATCGCCACATAATTGTCGAGGTGGCAGTCCGAATTCCCGCTCCAGGTCTTGGTAGCCGCACTCCTCCGAGGAGGTGGTCCCTAAGGCAAATGGACCGAGATAAACTTAAAGCTGCCGCTGCTGTAGCAGCCTGGTCGGAAACTTCTGGTGACGCATCCGACCTTAACCCTGAGCAAGAGGCGGTCTGGTTTCGGGACTCCATGACGATGGTTTGCGATGCTGCCATGCCCCGGGCCACACCGGTGCAGAAGAGGTCGATGCACTGGTGGTCGGCAGAGATTGCAGAATTGCGTGTTATCTGCCTGCGACGCCGACGCCAGTGCCTCAGAACCAGAAGAAGACGGCTTTCCACGGCAGAGGAAAAAGCTTATGCCTACGAGGAGTATTGGACTGCCACAAAGCATCTCCAGATCGCCATAACTGAGGCTAAGGCCCAAGCTTGGAATGAGCTGTTGCGAGATCTGGACAGGGATCCATGGGGTCGACCTTACAAGATGGTCATGGGGAAGCTGCGACCCTGGGTTCCGCCTTTAACGGAAACCCTGGAACCGAATCTGGTGGACACAGTGGTCAACACCCTCTTCCCCAGAACCCAGGATGACCCTGTGCCCTTGACCTCAATAGACTTGCCCATTTGGTCCGACGACCTAGCCGTGTCGGGACCGGAGTTGACCTGCGCCGTCAGACGCCTAGCAGCGCGCAACACCGCTCTTGGCCCGGATGGCATCCCGGGTCGGGCATGGGTGCTCGCATGCGCATCCCGGGTCGGGCATGGGTGCTCTCCGCTGCGGCCATTTCCCCTGGTTCCTGGAAAGAGGCGAGGCTAGTGCTGCTGGCGAAAGAGGGCAGAGCTCCGGACTCTCCATCCGGGTATCGACCCGTATGCCTTTTGGATGAAGTGGGCAAACTATTCGAAAGAAAATTGCCTACCACCTAAATTCGCACCTGGCGAGAGAAGGCCCCGACCTGTCTGACAGTCAGTTCGGCTTTCGACAGGGCCGATCTACGATGGACGCGATTTTGCGTGTCCGACAATTGTCGGACCGGGTGGTGTCTCAGGGCGGGGTGGTGTTGGCGGTCAGCTTGGACATTGTGAACGCCTTCAACTCCCTGCCCTGGAGTGCCATTAGGGGGGCGCTGATTCGCCACAATGTCCCTCCTTATCTGCAGCAAGTCGTCGGGGCCTACTTGAGCGATAGGAAAATTAGGTATACGGGTCGGTACGGGTCAGTACACAGCAGGGAGGTGAACTGCGGTGTTCCCTAGGGGTCGGTGTTGGGTCCCCTGCTGTGGAACATCGCATACAATGCGGTGCTGTGCGTTGTTCTCCCCGAGGGTGTCTCGGTCGTCTGCTACGCGGACGACACCCTCGTTCTTACCGAGGGGGAAACCTTCGAGGATACCGTCCGAAGCGCCGAACATGGGGTGGCCTGTATCGTGGACAAAATCCACGAACTTGGGCTACGAGTGGCACCCCAGAAGACCGAGGCTATATGGTTCCACAAGCTTCCCCGAAGCAAGGAACCTCCAAGCCTTTCGGTCCGTGTCGGCACAACCCAGGTCCAGATTGGAAGGTACATGAAGTTGTAACGTTTCCACCTCATAAAACCCGGCTGAGGGGAAATGTCTTGAATAATATGTCCTCTTAGGTAGATAGATCCCTGAATCAAGTGAAACTAATATTGCGGTTCACTAACACATTTATTCATCCTTCCCATAAATAATAAAGTAACAAATTTTCCTCGCTACAGACAATTTATAATTTAACAATAATATTTTCCTTTTAAATTTAATCTACTTCCTCTAAATTTGCCCAAAGCTTGATCAAAATTAATATTCCGAATAATTGGTTTCACTAAAATAACATAACCCACTTAACTTAGAATTCCTCCTTCTCCGAACGTTGAAACCAGCCGAATCCTCAGATCTCTCAGCTGCAGGTACCTCGTGGCAGAATCTCGCACGTGAACACGAAGCTGACAGACACGTAGTCACCAGAACATCTTCACCCGGACCTCGATGATAGCTTACGAGCAAACTTGGTAGCAAACAACACAAACAGAACACCTGAAACGTGGGAGAAAACCCTTTGTTATAATTTAGCCTCTTAAGAAGGAACTCACACAGGGCGGACAGTTCCTTCCAACCATAATTATGAAAGATAGTTGTGTGAACCAAGACTCAATCCAGTTCACAAGAAAACTTACCCAAAATTCAACGTAGCTCCTATAATTAGCACGTGGAAAACCGTCTCCTGCCGCCCTGGTCCTTACTGTGTTTTTGACTCGACCGTCCGAACAAAGAATTGTCAGGCTTCTTTCCAACGTGCCTTCTTGATAAACAACCAAAACTAGTCCTGTAAAACACACGTCAAACATATTTTATAACACGCGGTTTGACAAAGAAAGAACCCACGTAGGACGTTTCCCGTGAAGAAAATGCTACACCATTTACAACGTTCATTACAAAATGTTATTTTAATTACTCACCAAATAATGTACTTCGTAAATCAAATAAACAGCAACGTGGCTTGCCAAGAAAATGGCCACAAAGAAATAAACCCACGGCTGTCTGTGGAACAATTCCTGCCAAAATCTCCATTAGAAAAGAAGCACCGCATCCCGTAAAACGTATTTATATCTTTCTCTATAACCAATCACAATCCATCAAATTAGAAAAAAAAACAAACACTGCGTTCACAATTTCTAAAGTAGGCGTTTAACTCTCGTCAACGACGTTCAATTTGAGTACAGGACGTTACAACCTTTATTTTAAAACGGTGTTCAAAAGGAATACAACGTTACAAAGTACCTCGGCCTCATCCTCGACAGCCGTTGGGGGTTTGAGGAGCACTTCAACCGCCAGGTCCTCCGGATTCAGAAGGTAGCCGGTGCACTTCACCGACTGCTGCCTAATCTCGGGGGGCCCAGGGAAGAAGTCCGTCGTCTGTACGCGATGGTGGTGCGATCCATTGCCCTCTACGGAGCTCCTGTATGGTCTGCAAAACTGAGGATCCGGCGCTGCAGAACTATGTTCTATAGCGTGCAGCGCAAGATGGCAATGCGGATCGCTCGCGGATATCGCACGATATCGTTTCAGGCGGCGACGCTCCTTGCACGTTTCCCACCGCTGGACATCCTGGCAGACATGGATGAGAGGGTGTTTGCCTTGACCCGTGGAGGAAACGCGCCCCCGGAGGCGCCAGAGAGGGCGAGGCAGCGGGAACACCGTGCCGCGCTGGAGAGTTGGCATGAAAGGCTACAGGAGCCGCAAAGTGCCCGCCAGCGCGTGGTGGGGGCTATACTGCCCAACTTCTGGACGTGGGTACAGCGAGGCTTTGGACGGGTCACGTACCGGATGACGCAAGTTCTCACTGGGCATGGCTGCTTCGGTGAGTACCTGTGTCGAATTGGACGTGAAGAGACGGCCCAGTGTCACCATTGCGATGGTGACCTGGACTCGGCGCAGCACACGCTTGCGGAGTGCCCTGCCTGGGACTCCGAGCGGCAGAACCTGGTAAGTCAGGTTGGGCAGGACCTCTCCCCTCCGGTATTAGTTCGTTCTATGCTGCGAGGGGAGAGCTATTGGGAAGCCGTTACCAGGTTCTGCGAAAGCGTAATGGTGCGGAAGGAGGAGGCGGAGCGGGAGAGGGAGAGAGCCGATCCCGCTCGAAGGTGGAGGCGTCGAGGCGGAAGGGGTAACCGCCTCGACAGGGCCCAGTAGTCTGGGCATAGAATAAGACTACGGTATCCCCTGCCTGTCGTAAAAGGCGACTAAAAGGGGATCCCGGGCTGTGGATGCGTGGGACGGGGGCCCTACGTAACCATTCAACAGCCCCGGGAGGAGGGCCGCATGGTGTGGTCTCGTGCTGCCTTAGCACCGTGAGGGTGCAAGGGGGAAGCAATGTTATGCTTCCCCGAGGTGGGCCGCAGGCGCGGCGTAGCGTCAGGGGGGCACCGGTGCGTTCCACTGGAGGATTTTTTCCGACTTCGTCAAGCCTAATTAGTCCGGTTTGGTCATGCTTGTAAATGACAGCGAAATTTGTCCGGAATGGTCAAGGCGTCAAATTAAAACACATTAAGGTTGTCATAACATATGTTTAATAAAGAAATAAAAGATAACTCATCTTGAGAAACTAAATCATAGGACCTAATAAATCCTAGTAAATCCAGATAATTTAAATTAAAGAAAAAAAACAAGAACCAAAATTTTCTTTTCGGGGTCGCAGTACTACACAAATACTCAGCAGACGCTGCTGCCCGCCTACTGTAATTCGAGGTAATTAGATGTTATTCCTGTATCATTAGTCGACTTTTACGACACCCTACAGTGTACTGAGTTGGTGCTATTCTACTCTGCCGGTCACCACACGGCTAGCCCGAAAAAGAAAAAAAATTGTTCATAAAAAAAAATTAAATTTCCTTAAAATCTTTCACATGCCAGATTCTCCGAATTTTCCCATCAAGATCCGCTAACTCATATACCAACGGTGATAAAACTCTAATGACCTTGCACTTTTCATACTTAGGAGCCAGTTTAGACATTTTAAATTTCGCCGCATCACTCAACGTGAAATTTCTCTTCCAGACTAGATCACCAACCTTATACTTAGCCGGTCGTCTTCTTAAATTATAATACTTAGCATTTGAAGCATGAGCTTTAACCAAATGCTTTCGCACCTCTTCAAAGATTCCCTTAACATGACCGAATTCCCCCGCATACTCCTCGCGTGGAACGGCAATGTCGTACTCTCCTTCCTTCTCTTTGTAGAGGTCCCCATTAATAATTGGTTCCCTAGCATGGACCAAGAAAAACGGAAAAAACCCTGTGGACTCGTTTATCGCGCTATTTATGGCAAATTGAATCTTAAATAAATGTTCATCCCATAAACGGTGATTTTCCTTTATATATGATGAAACGGCTGTCATTATCTTTTTATTATATCTTTCAACCAAATTCACCTGCGGTGTATATCGCGGACTAAAATGAACGTTAGGTACTTTGTATTTTTCCAAAAGTTTCCGAAACTCCGACCCAATGAACTGTACTCCATTATCAGCACACACCGTTTCCGGTACCCCATGTGCTAGAATTACATAATTTTCGAAGTTCTTGGCTACAGACGCACTTGTAGCCCGTCTTAACGGAAATAACATCGTATACTTAGAAAAACAGCAAGTCACTACTAGTAAAAAGTTATACCCTGACTTAGAACGTGGGAGCGGTCCAACTAGGTCTGTAGAAAGTACTTGAAACGGCCTACTACACTCCTTTGGTTTGCCCATCAATCCAGGTGTTTTCTTCTGAGCATGTTTATATGCTGAACATGTATCACAGTTCTTCACAAAATTCATCACATCTCTAAACATTCCTGGCCAGTAATAGTGCAACGAAACTCGTCTATGAGTTTTAAAAACACCAAAATGTGCAGCTGTTGGCTCACAATGACACTCCTTCAAAACCGCCTGTCTTTGGCCCAAACTCACCACCTCTTTCCATTCAAATTCGCCTAACAAACCATATTTTGCCTTTGAAAATCTGTACAATTTTCCGTTTTTTACAGTGAAATTTGGATATTTTCCCGGATGTGACCCACACCCCCTAAAAATGTTTTCAAACCACTCATCTCTAATGCTTCCGTCTGTAACTGCCTCAACTTTTAACACCTTTTGAACACCGTTTTAAAATAAAGGTTGTAACGTCCTGTACTCAAATTGAACGTCGTTGACGAGAGTTAAACGCCTACTTTAGAAATTGTGAACGCAGTGTTTGTTTTTTTTTCTAATTTGATGGATTGTGATTGGTTATAGAGAAAGATATAAATACGTTTTACGGGATGCGGTGCTTCTTTTCTAATGGAGATTTTGGCAGGAATTGTTCCGCAGACAGCCGTGGGTTTATTTCTTTGTGGCCATTTTCTTGGCAAGCCACGTTGCTGTTTATTTGATTTACGAAGTACATTATTTGGTGAGTAATTAAAATAACATTTTGTAATGAACGTTGTAAATGGTGTAGCATTTTCTTCACGGGAAACGTCCTACGTGGGTTCTTTCTTTGTCAAACCGCGTGTTATAAAATATGTTTGACGTGTGTTTTACAGGACTAGTTTTGGTTGTTTATCAAGAAGGCACGTTGGAAAGAAGCCTGACAATTCTTTGTTCGGACGGTCGAGTCAAAAACACAGTAAGGACCAGGGCGGCAGGAGACGGTTTTCCACGTGCTAATTATAGGAGCTACGTTGAATTTTGGGTAAGTTTTCTTGTGAACTGGATTGAGTCTTGGTTCACACAACTATCTTTCATAATTATGGTTGGAAGGAACTGTCCGCCCTGTGTGAGTTCCTTCTTAAGAGGCTAAATTATAACAAAGGGTTTTCTCCCACGTTTCAGGTGTTCTGTTTGTGTTGTTTGCTACCAAGTTTGCTCGTAAGCTATCATCGAGGTCCGGGTGAAGATGTTCTGGTGACCACGTGTCTGTCAGCTTCGTGTTCACGTGCGAGATTCTGCCACGAGGTACCTGCAGCTGAGAGATCTGAGGATTCGGCTGGTTTCAACGTTCGGAGAAGGAGGAATTCTAAGTTAAGTGGGTTATGTTATTTTAGTGAAACCAATTATTCGGAATATTAATTTTGATCAAGCTTTGGGCAAATTTAGAGGTAGAAGATTAAATTTAAAAGGAAAATATTATTGTTAAATTATAAATTGTCTGTAGCGAGGAAAATTTGTTACTTTATTATTTATGGGAAGGATGAATAAATGTGTTAGTGAACCGCAATATTAGTTTTACTTGATTCAGGGATCTATCTACCTAAGAGGACATATTATTCAAGACATTTCCCCTCAGCCGGGTTTTATGAGGTGGACGTTACAGTGGCGCCCAATTAAATCGAACCTTATTTATATATATATTGTTTTTGTTCTTTCGTCCTCTTTGGCTAGGATCTGGTCCCTGGATCCAGTATTTGCTCAGAGCTTGTAAAAAAAAAATTGTTGTTAAAATTTGGCCAAAGCAAGATTTAGTAATGAATACAGATAAATTGTATGTTCATCATCTTTTGAAGGATGAATTGGTGTATGAAGTTCAGGTTAGGGGGGAAACTCCGGAGGAAACGGTTGAGAAGCTGCGGAGACAACTTACTAGTATCGAGCACAGATCTTCGAAGGGGGTGGTTGAGGATGTTATGTTAGAGCTCGAATTCGTAATTATTGGAGAGAAACTGGAGGAATTGGGAAACAAATTAGGAAAGTTGAAAGGGCAAAAATTTAGCTCGTTGTTAAATAGAGAGAGGGCTTTGGTTTGCCATGTTTTTCAGCGGCTGCAGAGGTTAAAGGTTGTGTCTGCAGAAGATATTGCTATGAAAGTACAATATGAAAAAAGGTTAAAGGATTGCATAGATAGTTTAAATGCAATGAGTTCGGGGACAGAATCTTCACTATTTTCAATACAGTCCGAGGGGGAAGAAGAATTTGATTCAAAGTCAGGGCAGATGGTTCATGCAGTTTCTTCTCCATGTGCGGGATTTAAAGAAAAGAATGTGGCAAAATGGGGTGTGCATTTCAACGGTCTAACAGATGTTAGATCGTTTTTAGAACGGGTTGAGGAATTGAGTCTTGCGTATGAGGTGAATGAGACATTACTTTTTAGAGCTGCGATTCATTTGTTTTCTGAACAGGGGTTGTTATGGTTCCGTGGCATTAAGAGTCAGGTAAATAATTGGAAGGAATTGAGAGAGTTATTGTTGAAGGAATTCGATCCAGTAGATTATGATTACCGTCTGATGGGGGAGATTATGGCTCGCACTCAAGGTCTGGATGAACCGATGCATGTATATTTTGCTATAATGAGTTGTATGTTTGCGCGGTTAAGGTTGCAAATCACAGAGGCCGAGAAAGTGGAGATTCTCTTACATAATGTTAGGCCAAATTTTATAGAACAGTTGGCTTTGCAGGAGATTGTCTCTGTAAAGGATCTGAAAGAGAAATGTAGGAGATTAGAGGCGGCTAAAGTTAGGACAAGTTTATTTACAGAGCCTCCTAAGCAGTCCTCATCACTGTTGAGTCCTGAATTTTGTTATCGGCCAAAAATAAAACCTAGCGTTAATATAATTGATCAAAATACTGCTTGTCGTGGTCAAACTATAAATAGAACGTTTAGTAGGAAACAGCCTGTTCTAAAACTGAATAAAAACTCAGAACGATTTTGCCAGAGATGTAAGACGAGTGATCGTGCGTTTTTGGAATGCAAGGGGGACAAGCAGATAAAATGTTTTGATTGTGGTGAATTAGGATACACCATCAGGTCTTGTCCTAAGTGCAAAGTGTCAAAAAACTAAGTGATCACCGAGTTAATTGTAAAAAAAGAAAAACTTCGAAACAGGAATGGTTACAGTGGTTAAAATCTGTTTCAGAGTTTTTTTAAAAAAAATGGGAAAATTCACTCGGTGTTATTTGAGCCCACACATAGTGATGTCAGACCTTATATAGAGGTACAGTTATTTGATATTCCGTTTATAGGTCTTTTAGACTCAGGAGCCAGTTTGTCAATTTTGGGAAATAATTCACATAAAAAATTGGTTGAATTGGGTTATACATATACTGTTTATAATTCTAATGTGGACTCGGTTTGTGTAGCAAATGGACAAGAGATTTTAACAAAAGGTACAATGTTTTTGCCTATTTCTTATAAAAATAAAACAAAAGTAATAAAGTTTCAAGTGATACCAAAAATCACATCTGATGTGATATTTGGATGTGATTTTTGGAAAGCTTTTGACCTAGCACCGGAAATTTTTATGGATAACAGTTCTAAATTTCGTCCGGACAACTTTTTGGGATTTATACATGGAAAGAGGCAATCGGTATTAGGTCTGAATTCTTTTCAGGAGCTGTCCGAAGCTCAAAGGTTGAGAGCAGAGCGTTTATTTGGACAGTTTGAGGATATTTCTTTTGAAAAAGTAGGTTTGGGAAGGACACAATTGTTGGAACATTTTATTGATACGGGTAATGCCTTACCAGTTAAAGTAAGACAATACCCAGTGTCGCCGGAAAAGCTTTGTGAACTTGAAAATCAATTAGACGAAATGTTGGAACTGGATGTAGTCTGCCCCAGCGAAAGCCCATGGAATAATCCCACGATTATGGTGCCAAAGGCTGAGGGAGAGTTGCGACTTTGTTTGGACTGTAGAAAACTAAATTTTGTTTCAAAGGGGGACGCGTACGCGATTCCGTATATTCCTCAAATGTTGGATAGTTTAAAGGAAGCAAAATATCTTAGTTCAATTGATATGAAATCCTCTTTTTGGCAAATTCCTTTAGAAAAAAGCTCTCAAGATAAGACTAGTTTCACAGTTCCGGGTCGGGGTACATTTAAATTCAAGGTTATGCCTTTCGGTCTTTGTGGAGCACCAGCTCGACAACAAAGGCTAATGGATATGTTATTTGGAGATCATTTTAATGCTCAATTTACGAATGGCAGAGTTTTCTGTTACATTGATGATATAGTAATTTGTAGTTCTGATTTTGAGACACATTTACATATTTTAAAGAAAGTATTAAGTAAATTGAAGGAAGCCAGTTTGACTGTGAACTTAAAGAAATGTAAATTCTTCAGGAAGTCGATTAAATATCTGGGCTATGTGGTTGATGAGAAAGGTTTACGGACTGATCCTGACAAGGTTAAGGCAATATTGGATTTTCCTGTTCCTAGCACTTCTAACGAAGTGAAAATGTTCTTAGGAACATGTTCCTGGTATAGGAGATTTATACACAATTTTTCAACGATTGCAGCACCGTTAAACGCTTTGACTTCAAAGAAGGTTAAATTTGTATGGAGTGTTGAGGCTAATAGTGCGTATGAATGTTTAAAGAGTGCTTTGGTTTCAGCCCCAGTATTAGCTTGTCCGGATTTTTCAAAGCCATTTCAAGTTCATTGTGATGCGTCCAGTTTTGGCATAGGCGGAATGCTCACTCAAAATATTGAAGGAGTTGATCATCCTGTGGCTTATGTGAGCAGGGCGTTAAACAAGGCAGAGAAAAATTAAAGTGCTACTGAAAGAGAATGTTTGGCTGTGGTGTTTACGGTAGAAAAATTTCAAGCTTATCTGGGTACTAGACATTTCACTGTTATAACGGATCATTCATCTCTAAAATGGTTCAGGAATTTAGAAAATCCCTCGGGACGTCTGGCTAGATGGGGATGTCGGTTGTCGCAATATAATTTTACTATTGAACATCGTAAAGGCACGGACAACATAGTACCGGATACTCTTTCAAGACTGTTAAAAGTCGAGGCAGTTACAGACGGAAGCATTAGAGATGAGTGGTTTGAAAACATTTTTAAGGGGTGTGGGTCACATCCGGGAAAATATCCAAATTTCACTGTAACAAACGGAAAATTGTACAGATTTTCAAAGGCAAAATATGGTTTGTTAGGCGAATTTGAATGGAAAGAGGTGGTGAGTTTGGGCCAAAGACAGGCGGTTTTGAAGGAGTGTCATTGTGAGCCAACAGCTGCACATTTTGGTGTTTTTAAAACTCATAGACGAGTTTCGTTGCACTATTACTGGCCAGGAATGTTTAGAGATGTGATGAATTTTGTGAAGAACTGTGATACATGTTCAGCATATAAACATGCTCAGAAGAAAACACCTGGATTGATGGGCAAACCGAAGGAGTGTAGTAGGCCGTTTCAAGTACTTTCTACAGACCTAGTTGGACCGCTCCCACGTTCTAAGTCAGGGTATAACGTTTTACTAGTAGTGACTTGCTGTTTTTCTAAGTATACGATGTTATTTCCGTTAAGACGGGCTACAAGTGCGTCTGTAGCCAAGAACTTCGAAAATTATGTAATTCTAGCACATGGGGTACCGGAAACGGTGTGTGCTGATAATGGAGTACAGTTCATTGGGTCGGAGTTTCGGAAACTTTTGGAAAAATACAAAGTACCTAACGTTCATTTTAGTCCGCGATATACACCGCAGGTGAATTTGGTTGAAAGATATAATAAAACGATAATGACAGCCGTTTCATCATATATAAAGGAAAATCACCGTTTATGGGATGAAAATTTATTTAAGATTCAATTTGCCATAAATAGCGCGATAAACGAGTCCACAGGGTTTTCTCCGTTTTTCTTGGTCCATGCTAGGGAACCAATTATTAATGGGGACCTCTACAAAGAGAAGGAAGGAGAGTACGACATTGCCGTTCCACGCGAGGAGTATGCGGGGGAATTCGGTCATGTTAAGGGAATCTTTGAAGAGGTGCGAAAGCATTTGGTTAAAGCTCATGCTTCAAATGCTAAGTATTATAATTTAAGAAGACGACCGGCTAAGTATAAGGTTGGTGATCTAGTCTGGAAGAGAAATTTCACGTTGAGTGATGCGGCGAAATTTAAAATGTCTAAACTGGCTCCTAAGTATGAAAAGTGCAAGGTCATTAGAGTTTTATCACCGTTGGTATATGAGTTAGCGGATCTTGATGGGAAAATTCGGGGAATCTGGCATGTGAAAGATTTTAAGGAAATTTAATTTCTTTTTCGGGTTAGCCGTGTGGTGACCGGCAGAGTAGAATAGCACCAACCCAGTACACTGTAGGGTGTCGTAAAAGTCGACTAATGATACAGGAATAACATCTAATTACCTCGAATTACAGTAGGCGGGCAGCAGTGTCTGCTGAGTATTTGTGTAGTACTGCGACCCCGAAAAGAAAATTTTGGTTAAATAATTTAAAGTGAGAAAAATCAGTATTGTATATAGTTTTTTTTTAGGCGTTCTTGACAGGAACTGCCATGTGCTTCGCGGAGTGCCGTTTCCTCCTGTGTCTCGGTGAACTTGCTACTAGTGTGTCATAGTTGCAGGGACACGGAGAGTTCGCTGGAGTATTCTGTGCGCGGCGAGGCTCATATCGGTTTTTGTTTGGTACCTGTCTTTTCAAGTCACCGCACTTAGGTGTGTGTAGCACATTCTTGTTAATTTGTCGTACTGACCACAGTTTTAACCTGTGGCTTGCGAACGATTGTCAAGAATAAATTTCGGGGGGGGAGTTAAGTTTTACTCTTAGGAGTGTGATTCTACTTAGGTACAATGTCACAATTAGAGATTTTCTAGTGTAGTAACAATATTTTTTTTTTCTCTCCAGATGATATATTGTTGTCAGGGTGCTGGTGGCTCGTGCAGTAGCAGAATTTGGGTGGAACTTTGATTACCTTAGGGTAAAGTTTTTTTAAACAGCGGGTCGTGACTGAAATAAGCCTACACTAAAGTTTTTTTAAACAGCGGGTCGTGACTGAAATAAGCCTACACTAAAGTTTTCTTAAACAGCGGATCGTGACTGGAAAAATAAGCCTACACTAAATTCATTTAAATTTACGAGGTTCCACTCGAAGGTTCGTTGCTCTGCGAGTCATGGTTATCTCTGGTAACATGTAGGTTGGTGATTAACTGGTGGTTTGAGTGTGTTTAGTTATATTAATTATGATATGATATTTAATATGTCCATGGTGAATCAATCAAAGGATGAAGTGTACTGATTCTGGATGAAGTAGTATATGACTAAGTTTGGTTGATGCTAATATATTTATTATAACAGTAAGTGAGAAAACGTATTATGTAGATGTATGGTTTATCGATTGAAGGTAATAAAGTGTTTAGTTTGATTGAGAAACGAAATACTACATGCTTTTGTTTGGTATATTTTTATTTAATTACTATAAGAATGTACGAGTTTATGTAGTATGTTTTTTTAGGGTTTGAAGACTAAAGTGCTTACTTTGATTTATTTATTTATTTGTATTTATTTATTTAAGGAAAAAAAAATTGACATATGCATTCGTGTTTAAAAAGGAGCACTCGTGTTTGGGCCGACAGGGACGAATGTATCGACTGTGATAGCCCTAATGAGCCAAAGGCCTGTTACAGGACCATCAACTTTGATGCGACACTTTAATGACTATAAGGTCATAGAGAGTAAGAGAGGGTTGGACGAGAAAAAAAAAACACTACATGAATGGTAAAAAAGAAAAGAAAACAATTGTATGCTATAACAGCCTCATGCAAATTTACAAGTATTAAGTACTTATATAGGTTAGGTTAGGTTAGGTTAGGTTAGGTTAGGTTAGGTTAGGTTCATCCTCGACAGCCGTTGGGGGTTTGAGGAGCACTTCAACCGCCAAGTCCTCCGGATTCAGAAGGTAGCCGGTGCACTTCACCGACTGCTGCCTAATCTCGGGGGGCCTAGGGAAGAAGTCCGTCGTCTGTACGCGATGGTGGTGCGATCCATTGCCCTCTACGGAGCTCCTGTATGGTCTGCAAGACTGAGGATCCGGCGCTGCAGAACTATGTTCTATAGCGTGCAGCGCAGGATGGCAATGCGGATCGCCCGTGGATATCGCACGATATCGTTTCAGGCGGCGACGCTCCTTGCACGTTTTCCACCGCTGGACATCTTGGCAGACATGGATGAGAGGGTGTTTGCCTTGACTCGTGGCACCAGCCATAGTGGAGGAAACGCGCCCCCGGAGGCGCCAGAGAGGGTGAGGCAGCGGGAACACCGTGCCGCGCTGGAGAGTTGGCATGAAAGGCTACAGGAGCCGCAAAGTGCCCGCCAGCGCGTGGTGGGGGCTATACTGCCTAACTTCTGGACCTGGGTACAGCGAAGCTTCGGACGGGTCACGTACCGGATGACACAGGTTTTCACCAGGCATGGCTGCTTCGGAGAGTACCTGTGTCGAATCGGACGTGAAGAGACGGCCCAGTGTCACCATTGCGATGGAGACCTGGACTCGGCGCAGCACACGCTCGCGGAGTGCCCTGCCTGGGACTCCGAGCGGCAGAACCTGGTAAGTCAGGTTGGGCAGGACCTCTCCCCTCCGGTATTAGTTCGTTCTATGCTGCGAGGGGAGAGCTATTGGGAAGCCGTTACCAGGTTCTGCGAAAGCGTAATGGTGCGGAAGGAGGAGGCTGAGCGGGAGAGGGAGAGGGCTGATCCCGCTCGAAGGCGCAGGCGTCGAGGCGGAAGGGGTAACCGCCTCGACAGGGCCCAGTAGTCCGGGCATAGAATAAGACTACGGTATCCCCTGCCTGTCGTAAAAGGCGACTAAAAGGGGATCCCGGGCTGTGGATGCGCGGGGCGGGGGCCCTGCGTAACCATTCAACAGCCCCGGGAGGAGGGCAGCACGCTGTGGTCTCGTGCTGCCTTGCCACCGTGAGGGTGCAAGAGGGAAGAAATGCTATGCTTCCCCGAGGTGGGCCGCAGGCGCGGCGTTGCGACAGGGGGGCTCCGGTGCGTTCCATTGGAGATCCCGGAGTCCCCTGATTGGCGTGGAGGATGGCCACCATGGGGTTTTAGCCGGTAAGAGTCCGGCATAACCGTTCGCGCTCCCCCGAGCCGGAAGGTATCCATGATGGATTTCCCCATGTAAAAAAAAAAAAAAAAAGGTTAGGTTAGGTTAGGTTCCCGTGGGAGTTGCTGGTCTTCTATCGGGCGCGTCCCCAGGTGGCGGATAGGGGAAAGCCTCCCAGATATGGGGGGCACCGGTTTATCCGGCGCGGACCAAAACCAGCAGGGTGGGGAGTCGCTCTCCACGCTCCTCTGTTCAGCAGAGGAAGTAGGAGATGTGACTGAGTGCGGCGGGCTTGCCCAGTATCACAACTGGCAGGCGCGGGCTTCGGCCACCGTCGGACAATCCGTAAGCCCACACAGGTGGGAATGGAGGCCTTCGAGCCGCGAGGAAGAAAACCTCTATAAAAATTACCCTAATCCCAAGGTGTCCCGTGCCGATGGGATGAATGGCTGGAAGGATTTCAGTCCCAAGCGGTAAGGGGGACCGACCCCCTTTCAGAAAAGGCGATAGAATTTTCGATAAAATCACTCATGAAGGCGAATTCTCAAAACAAACTACCCCAGGAGGGTACCGGCCTAGCCGGAGAATCCCTCCCCGAGCATAGCTCGGGCAGCCCCTCGTACTCTGGGGGGGGCAAGAACCGCCAAACTGAAGATAGGGACAGTGACAGTGGAGATAGCGTGAGGTCATTGGTATCTTTGTCGTCGTATATGTCGACGGAGTCGGACCTTTCACGAAAAAGGAAAGGGGAAAAGCCTCCAGGAGGAAAGCGTGGGAAGAAAAAGCAAAAGCTGCCATGCGAGGAGGATGGGTTTGTCGTCCCTTTAGTCACGAAGGTGGAAACCCGCGCCATGCGAACCCTCCCAAGACCGGAGGACCTGGCAAGCTCTATGGAGGAACTGCAGACTACAGAGCTGGCCTTTCGAGTTGCCGAGCAGCTTGAGGAAGTCGAAAAGGTAGCAAGTACTTCCGGTAACCTGAAAGGCAATTACGTACGCAGCCTACAAATCGCCACTCGCACCTTGCGGGCCGCAACGTCAGAGCTGGAAAGGAGGACGTTAGGTTCGGCCAATGTGGAGAGGTTGGAGCGGGAGAACGCAGAGTTGCGTTCTCAACTCAGTAACCTCACCATACGGGTGGACGAGCTGTCCAAAGAACGTGGCCGCGTACAGACAGAAAGCAGGGAGGCAAATCCGTTAAGTAGCCCTCCCGTTGCAAGTGGAGGACGAGAGGAAGGAGGGCTTACACTTGAGCAGATTGGCTCACTTATTGAGGCCAAATTGAGCCAGTTTAGGTCGGAGCTATTTCCTGACCGGGTCCTCAGGCCCCCGTTGAGAGGGGCGGCATCGGGTGTGATGGTAGCTGCTGTTGAAACAAGCACTCCTAATAAGACCAAAAAAAAGAAGGCTAGTCGGCCGTCCAAGCCCGGAGTGTCGGTGGCTCCCCTCAGCCAGCCTGCACCGCAGTCAGAGCAGACTCCACGAGTTGAGAGCGAATCTTGGGTGGCCGTGACTCGTAGAAAAGCAAAGCCTGCGGCTGCAACAAAGCAGGAAATACCGGGGAAGAAAACAAAAATGCCGGCCAAGAAAGTGGTGAGGCCGCCTCGAGCCCCAACATCTGCCGCCATCACCGTGACGGTACCGGAGGGGTCGTCCACCACTTATGCCGAAGTGATGGCCGCGGCAAAGAACCGAATCAAGTTGGCCGAACTCGGTATTGAGACGGTCAAGCAAAAGCGGGCCATCACAGGAGGCTTGGTTCTGGAGATTTCTGGCCCGGAATGCTCTTCTAAGGCTGACAGCCTGGCCTGTCGAATGCAAGGAGTACTGGCCGAGATGGACGTGCGTGTTTCCCGACCGGTAAAGATGGGTGAAGTGCGTGTGAGGGGGCTAGACGATGCCATCACTTCGCAGGAGGTTGCGGCTGCTGTGGCTGAGGCCGGAAACTGTCTCGAGGCGGACGTAAAGGTGGGGGAAATTCGTCGCACGGCCTCTACCCTCGGATCGGTGTGGGTGAGATGTCCAGCCACAGCGGTTCAAAAGATGGCAGTGGCTAAGCATCTCCGCGTTGGATGGAGCGCAGTACCTGTGGAGGTACTGGAAGCTAGGCCCCTACAATGCTTCCGCTGCCTCGAATTGGGACACGTCCGACTCAAGTGTCCCAACAAAGAGGACAGAAGTGGCCGGTGCTATGCATGCGGCGAATCAGGTCACAGGGCGAGGCATTGCACTTCAAAGGTGCTAAAGTGCCCCCTGTGTTCGGATCTCGGTCGCCCAGCCAATCACAGGCTGGGAGCAAAATTGTGTGCCCCGAGAAACAGGAGGAGTAAGCAGGCTCCTCCTGCTCCTGGCCCAACAGCGCCCGTAGTAACAGCGGCTCCTAGCACCCAGCCGCCACCAACGGAGGAAATGGACACGGTACAGGCCTTGCAGTAAATGTCCTTCAGTGCAATCTGAATCACTGTCGTGGTGCGCAGGACCTGCTGCTGCAAACCATTGTAGAGTATTCGATTGCACTGGCAGTAATTTCAGAACCATACAGGGTTCCGAAAGACTCCCGTTGGATTTGCGATGGAGCCGCCTCGGTCGCTGTGTACTGGAGAGGCAGGGAAGGAGACCCTCCCTGCAGAATTCTGGACAAGGGACAGGGTTTCGTCGCGGTCGAGTGGGGCCAGATGGTGGTGGTTGGGATTTATGTCTCCCCTAATATTTCCCTCGCCGACTACGAGGGATTTCTGGATGGGCTGACGGTCTGCATTCGCGGATACCTCAATCGTCCAGTGCTTGTCTTGGGGGACTTCAACGCTCACTCCAGAGCGTGGGGGAACCCCTGGGATGACGCTAAGGGAGACACGTTGCTAGAATGGGCTGCGGGGCTCGACATCCACCTACTTAACCAGGGGACGGTGTCCACCTGCGTGCGTTGGCAAGGGGAGTCGATTGTCGACTTGTCGTGGGCAACTTCTACTGCTGGACGCATGGTGTCGAGATGGAGAGTCGCGGAGGAGATGGTCACACTCTCTGACCATCGCCACATAGTCTTCAAGGTTGCACTCCGATTTCCCGGTCCTGTTTCCGGGAGCCGCAGCCCTCCAAGGAGGTGGTCCCTGAGAAAATTGGACCGAGATAGGCTCAAAGCTGCCGCTGCTGTGGCAGCCTGGCCGGAATTTCCTGGCAATGGAATCGACCTAAACTCGGAGGATGAGGCGGCATGGTTCCGGGATGCCATGACGATGGTTTGCGATGCTGCCATGCCCCGAACCACGCCAGTTCAGAAGAGGTCAATGTACTGGTGGTCGGTAGAAATTGCAGAATTGCGTGAGGTATGCCTGCGACGCTGACGCCAGTGCCTCAGAACCAGGAGAAGGAGACTTGCCACGGCAGACGAGAAGGCTGCGGCCTACGACGAATACCGGAGTGCCAAGAAGCATCTCCAGATCGCCATCACCGAGGCGAAGGCCCGGTCTTGGGACGAGCTGCTGCAGGACCTGGACAGGGATCCATGGGGCCGACCATATAAGATGGTAATGGGGAAGCTACGACCCTGGGTTCCACCTTTAACGGAAACACTGGATCCGAATCTGGTGAACACAGTGGTCAATACCCTTTTCCCTAGAACCCAGGACGATTCTATGCCGGTGACCCCAGTGGAATTGCCCATTTGGTGCGACAATCTGGAGGTATCGGGACCGGAGTTGACCTGCGCCGTCAGACGCCTAGCAGTGCGCAACACCGCCCCTGGCCCGGACGGCATCCCGGGTCGGGCATGGGTGCTCGCCATGGCGGAACTAGGAGACAGGCTTAGGCGGCTATTTACCAACTGTCTCCGTTCTGGCCAGTTTCCGTCCATCTGGAAGGAAGCCAGGCTAGTGCTGCTAGCCAAAGAGGGCAGGGCTCCGGACTCTCCATCCGGGTACCGACCCGTATGCCTTTTGGATGAAGTGGGCAAACTATTCGAAAGAATAATTGCCTACCGCCTAAATTCACACCTGGTGAGAGAGGGCCCCGACCTGTCTGACAGTCAGTTCGGCTTTCGGCAGGGCCGATCGACGATGGACGCGATTCTGCATGTCCGACAATTGTCGGACCGGGTGGTGTCTCAGGGCGGGGTGGTGTTGGCGGTCAGCTTGGACATTGTGAACGCCTTCAACTCCTTGCCCTGGAGTGCCATTAGGAGGGCGCTGATTCGCCACAATGTCCCTCCATATCTGCAGCAAGTCGTCGGGGCCTACTTGAGCGATAGGCAAATTAGGTACACGGGTCGGTACGGGTCAGCACACAGCAGGGAAGTAAACTGCGGTGTTCCCCAGGGGTCGGTGCTGGGCCCCCTGCTGTGGAACATCGCATACGATGCGGTGCTGTGCGTTGTTCTTCCCGAGGGTGTCTCAGTCGTCTGCTACGCGGACGACACCCTCGTTCTTACCGAGGGGGACACCTTCGAGAATACCGTCCGAAGCGCCGAACATGGGGTGGCCTGTATCGTGGACAAAATCCACGAACTTGGGCTAAGAGTGGCACCCCAGAAGACCGAGGCTATATGGTTCCACAAGCTTCCCCGAAGCAAGGAACCTCCAAGCCTTTCGGTCCGTGTCGGCACGACCCAGGTCCAGATTGGAAGGAACATGAAGTACCTCGGCCTCATCCTCGACAGCCGTTGGGGGTTTGAGGAGCACTTCAACCGCCAGGTCCTCCGGATTCAGAAGGTAGCCGGTGCACTTCACCGACTGCTGCCTAATCTCGGGGGGCCTAGGGAAGAAGTCCGTCGTCTGTACGCGATGGTGGTGCGATCCATTGCCCTCTACGGAGCTCCTGTATGGTCTGCAAGACTGAGGATTCGGCGCTGCAGAACTATGTTCTATAGCGTGCAGCGCAAGATGGCAATGCGGATCGCCCGTGGATATCGCACGATATCGTTTCAGGCGGCGACGCTCCTTGCACGTTTTCCACCGCTGGACATCTTGGCAGACATGGATGAGAGGGTGTTTGCCTTGACTCGTGGCACCAGCCATAGTGGAGGAAACGCGCCCCTGGAGGCGCCAGAGAGGGTGAGGCAGCGGGAACACCGTGCCGCGCTGGAGAGTTGGCATGAAAGGCTACAGGAGCCGCAAAGTGCCCGCCAGCGCGTGGTGGGGGCTATACTGCCTAACTTCTGGACCTGGGTACAGCGAAGCTTCGGACGGGTCACGTACCGGATGACACAGGTTTTCACCGGGCATGGCTGCTTCGGAGAGTACCTGTGTCGAATCGGACGTGAAGAGACGGCCCAGTGTCACCATTGCGATGGTGACCTGGACTCGGCGCAGCACACGCTCGCGGAGTGCCCTGCCTGGGACTCCGAGCGGCAGAACCTGGTAAGTCAGGTTGGGCAGGACCTCTCCCCTCCAGTATTAGTTCGTTCTATGCTGCGAGGGGAGAGCTATTGGGAAGCCGTTACCAGGTTCTGCGAAAGCGTAATGGTGCGGAAGGAGGAGGCTGAGCGGGAGAGGGAGAGGGCTGATCCCGCTCAAAGGCGCAGGCGTCGAGGCGGAAGGGGTAACCGCCTCGACAGGGCCCAGTAGTCCGGGCATAGAATAAGACTACCGTATCCCCTGCCTGTCGTAAAAGGCGACTAAAAGGGGATCCCGGGCTGTGGATGCGCGGGGCGGGGGCCCTGCGTAACCATTCAACAGCCCCGGGAGGAGGGCAGCACGCAGTGGTCTCGTGCTGCCTTCCCACCGTGAGGGTGCAAGAGGGAAGCAATGCTATGCTTCCCCGAGGTGGGCCGCAGGCGCGGCGTTGCGACAGGGGGGCACCGGTGCGTTCCATTGGAGATCCCGGAGTCCCCTGATTGGCGTGGAGGATGGCCACCATGGGGTTTTAGCCGGTAAGAGTCCGGCATAACCGTTCGCGCTCCCCCGAGCCGGAAGGTATCCATGATGGATTTCCCCATGTAAAAAAAAAAAAAAAAAAAAAGGTTAGGTTAGGTTAGGTAAGGTTTTTTTTTTTTTTTTAAATGAAAGGTATTCTACGGACAAATATAAATCGTCCGTACTTTTTTAAGTTACTTTAATTTATTGAAGTTTCATTAGTACCATTTTTCTTTATCGCTCCTTAAAAACAAATTTAAATTCATCTTTAGTAGGAAGACTTATAGTATACATATACTTAATAATTATATATATCTAGTTATACATGGCTTAAGGCTATACATGTTTTTTTTTTTTTTTTGTTTTTTTATTTTCTTGTTTTGCTTTTTTTTAATTTATTTGCTTTTTTATTTATCCATTATAAAGCAGTGGTTTTTTTTTTTTTTTTTTTTATTATTTTCTCTTTTTTTTTTTCTTTTTTTTTTATATAATATTCTTATTTACTACATGCAATGTATAAAAAACAAATATATACTACAAATTTTTCACACAATTAAGATTTAATTATTCATTAATATACATTTAATCTGAGAGACATTTGAAATACAAAAAAAAAAATATTAATTTTATTAATGGACGCTAAGCCATCCATGACTCAGACGAGTGAAGTACCGCTTGCAGGTTAGGTTAGGTTAGGTTAGGTTAGGTTAGGTTAGGTTAGGTTAGGTTAGGTTAGGTTAGGTTAGGTTAGGTTAGGTTAGGTTAGGTTTTTTTTTTTTTTTTTTTTTTTTTTCAATTAAAGATGTTCTACGGACAAATATAAATCGTCCGTACTTTTTTTTAAGTTAGTTTAATTTATTGAAGTTTCATTAGTACCATTTTTCTTTATCGCTCCTTAAAAACAAATTTAAATTCATCTTCTGTAGGAAGACTCTTATACTATACATAAACTTAATAATTATATATATATAGTTATACATGGCTTATGGCTATACACGCTTTTTTTTTTTTTTTTTTTGTTTTTGTTTTGCTTTTTTTTAATTTATTTGCTTTTTTATTTATCCATTATAAAGCTGTGGTTTTATTTTTTTTTTTTTATTTTTTTATTATTTTTATATATAATATTCTTATTTACTACATGCAATGTATAAAAAACAAATATATACTACAAATTTTTCACACAATTAAGATTTAATTATTCATTAATATACATTTCATCTGAGAGACATTTGAAATAAAAAAAAAAATATTAATTTTATTAATGGACGCTAAGCCATCCATGACTCAGACGAGTGAAGTACCGCCTGTGCCACCCCTCAGCATTGCGTCCACAACTGACATGTCCCGGTTTCTCCACGCCATCTTGATGTTATATTCCTTTATGCTACCGGTCTCGGCTGCCAGGGCGTTCATTATTAGGCGTACTATCGCGTCATTCTCGCGACGAGCTGTGTAGTATACACAGCTGCCGGTATGCCTGGACACCGCCACGACCGCGTGATGGACACTGCTGTGCAGCTGCTGGTTGACTTTAGCAGTTCTGATTATCACCACTCTCTCCCACGTAAGTCCCTGAGCTTCATGGATTGTGTGGAGACGCGATCCTTGTTGCTTCCCGTAACCCATGCTTTTGAGGAGTTCCTTTTCAGCCTGGGTGTGAACAAGGTAGAGCGTGTTGGGCTCGCTTTTAGGGAGTCGCGTCTCTTCGTATGTTTCCAGTGTCAGGGACCGTGTTTGAGCCTTGGACGAGTATATGCCACTGTAGATCTCCCTTAGGGCATATGCAACGTCCATGGGGTTTCGATGTGTGCACAGCAGTTGTTTTGTTATTCCACCAAACGAGCTGGGACTTTGGTACCTCATCGGGAAAAGGTTTTCTCGGTCGATGAAAGGGACCTGGTTCTGATCGCCAAGGAGGAGAATCTTGCTGACTCCGCTTATTCTGGATGCTAAGACAATGGCTCCAAAATGGCTCATGAGTGCTTCGTCGATTATCAACCGACCGTAGCTCTCGCCCTCGCCTACGCCGTTTACCTGCAGTGAGGCCATTGTGCGCACTTTGAATTTTGCGTTTCTGCCGAGCTTGTTCTCCAGCTTGCTACGGAGGTCTCTAGCTCCCTCTAGCGTGGGTGTCGTCACCAAATCCCCTTCAGCATTGAAGTTGTTTATTACCCAGGTTGTTTTTCCGCAGCCTGGGACCCCGTTTACCCATTCCATGTCTAGTGTCGACATTTGTGCAACGGCTTCGGTGGATTCGGAATCCCATCGCAATGTATTTGCCATTTTTAGGATTCTTTCCTCCAACATTATCCGCGTGCACTTGGCGACGACGACTATGGAATCATTCGGTGGGGTCATGAAAACTGGTTTCCCAGTCCGGGTTGACTCGTTTTCGTCTAGTTCCACAAAACCACTGGTACCGTTGAATGCGGCCATGTACTCTCCCGCCATGGTTCCCCCCAGAACTTGGGAGGTGGCGTTATTGTACACCGCCGCGCCGCACTCCTCCAGTTTGGAGTTTAGCGATTGCTCGTTTCCTCGACGATAGGCTCGGAGGATTGTTCGGCACGTTTCTTGCCTAGAAACTATTGTACCTTTGAGCATTGCTATGTACTCAAGGAGTGCGTTGGACAAGTGGTCCGATGGAAAGACGGGTGTTACAAGTTCCGGAAGGTCGACCAGTCCCCGATCGGCTTTCGTAGGGGTAGTGCGGGAATTTCTTCCGTCAGTTTCCGATGAGGTTGCGATTGTTGGGGGTTCTTTTGTTTGGGCGTGTTTCTGCCTTTTGGATACTATGTGTGTGAAGCAACCGACTGCTGCTCTGGTCATGGACGACAGTGCTCCCTCAGACTCCATTCGGCGAGGGGATGGCTGTCTCTCACCTGCTATCTTTTCTTGTAGCCTTTGCGAACCGCTAAGCCCTGGACTTACTATTGGGTGGCCCCAGCTGTCAATGGGAGTGGAAGCTTCGTCAAGACGGTACGGTCTCAAATGACTGAGGTTTTGGCCCCTGTCCTCATAGACCACCATCTCGTGTTTACTGGAGGCTCTTATGATCCCCGAGTAATCTTCCACTTCGGCTTTGATGTATGCCACTACCATAGCGTCCACACTGATTTTCTTAGGTGGTCCGTCAATGGCTGCCAGGCTGGAAAGCATTGAGCACGCCTGGGCAAATTCGGATGCGTCGTCGCCGGCCACGAATAGTGCAATTATTTTGTTCTTAGTTCACACTATTCGGCAGCGTTGACCTGCTGCTGTGGCTTCTCCGAGTGCTTCGAATACTTTCCGCCTCATGGTTGCTCTGACATTGCTCCTCTTTAAAAGGAGAGCAAGGCCGGGTGAGATGGTGACAGTACTCTTTCCCTTCGCACTGCAAAAGCAGATACCGAGTCTCTCAGTGCTGTCGTCCATGAAAGTCGCTACTCCTTTGAGTCTTATGCCCGGGGTACCCGCCTCACTGAAGTTTAGAAGCTGGTACTCCACTGGCATCAGGCTACTTGTTGTCGGTTGCTGTACTTGTGTTAGTGTTAGTGTAGTAGGGGTGAGTGTGAGTGTGGGGGTTGGGTCTGTCGACGAGTTCCTCTTGGCCGCAATTCGCATGGTGGTTAGGTTAGGTTAGGTTAGGTTAGGTTAGGTTAGGTTAGGTTAGGTTAGGTTAGGTTAGGTTAGGTTAGGTTAGGTTAGGTTAGGTTAGGTTAGGTTAGGTTAGGTTAGGTTAGGTTAGGTTAGGTTAGGTTTTTTTTTTAATAAAATCAACTTTCTGATTAACTTATTCCCGCACGGCTATATATGCCGTGCTTTTTCAGTCTAAAATCTATTTTTTACGAGTGACCCGTTTTTAGTCGGGTGGTTGGGAGGGTCTTCCCTTGGTTAATTTAAATTATACTTAATCTACTGCATGCATATACCTCTTTTTTTTTTTTTTTTTTTTTTGAGGCTAAGTTGGTTTTGTTTACTCATTTTTTTTTTTTTTTTTTTTTTCCTTTTCATGTTCTCATTTTAGTCTTTCTGTCTTCTTTTGGTTTTGTTTTTTTTTTTTTTTCTTAATCTAGTAAACACGTTTTTTAACCTATTTACATTTCTGGGTATTCTATAGTTATTTAGTGAACGGAAGAACCTCCTCTTATACAATTTGTTTATGTAAAACTTAATTATCCATTACAAGTCTAACAATATGTAATTTCATTACTAATATATTACAACATTAAAACATTGAAATATTACATTATTCATCCAGTGCAGATATATTATGTTGTCCTATAGTTATATTAATAGTATGAATCCTAGTCATTTATTAAATCATCTAACATATATGGTAATTTTGAAAGACATCCCAATCGTTCCATCACTTGTTACGCCTTGCCGCACGTCCCATCACCCTTTCCAGAAATATTAGGAGAACTTCCCTCTGGGCACTGTCTTCCATCATTGCTGGCAGGTTGTCCTTACAATAAATCAAGTCTAGTTGCACTTCGAGTTCTGCCCTCCACAAGCCGAATCTGGGGCAGTCGAACATTATGTGCCATATTGTCTCCTCTATCTCAGGATCACATACGCAAGAGGGACTGTCCTTGATTTTGAAACGGTGCAGGTACGATGCGAGCCCTCCATTCCCCGTGAGGGCCTGTACATGGGAGGGGCCAAGTTTGGTCTTCCTTAAAATTTTGTGCGCGATGGCAACATCCGGAAGGAAGACCCTCGTAACCGCTCCCGTACTGGAGGACCCGTACCGCTCCTGCCACCTCTGGACAGTCTCCTCACGCAGTGCTCTTTTGATGTAGGATAGAGGGACGGCATCATAGTCCGCTGCAGACTTCTTGTGGAGAGCAGCACTCTTTGCAAGTTCATCGGCTCGCTCGTTTCCAGGCGTCCCTGCGTGAGCCCTCAGCCAGAAGAACCTCACCTCACGGCCCTCCTCTCGGATTTCCTGTACGCTTTTTTCTATGCTGTGCGCCAAAGGGTGGAGTGAGGCTCGGCTTTTGAGCAGGTCCAACGAAGATCTGGAGTCGCTTAAGATATTAACTATCGGCTCCTTGCTTCGCTGGGCCTGCTCAACGGCCCTCAGCATAGCGTACATCTCCGATTGGAAGACCGTGCAGTAAGGCTCCAGACGGAACTTCGAGCACTTGGTCTCCCCGCTGTCCGACCACCATGTGAGCGCCGCGCCCACCCTCCCCTGTATCTTACTGCCGTCAGTATAGATACAGGGGCCGGTGATCTGGTGAGCGCTCACAGTGTCGGGTTCTAGGTCTTCCAGGCACTCGAAGCCCAGGGTCTGCTTTCCAGCCAGATGTGGAAATCTCGCGAAGGGCACACGCAGTTCGACCGGTCGATCTGCTGGAATCTGCTCAATTCTTACTCCTCGCTTTGCCCTGTACAGACCTGCAGCCTCGCGGACTCTAAGATCAAGGGGGAGCACATCAGCCAGAACCAGTGCGGACGACAGAGACACCGTGCGGTACGCTTTGCACAATTTTTGTGCGAACCCACGCTGCAGAGAATCTAGCTGGTTTTTGATCATCAGCTTCTCCGCAGCAGGAGCCCACACACTTGCCGCGTACAGCACGATGGACTCTACCACCGAGACGTATATGGTTCTGATGACCTCCTGGTTCAATCCCCAGCTCACCCTTGCAGCGCACGCCAGCTGCTTGTAGATGTCAATGACTTTCCTACAAACAGCTGATACGTGCGCGTTGAAGGTGAGCTTGTCGTCAATAATGACACCCAGCAGGCGGATTTGTCGCACTAGCGGCAGAGTGACTCCGCCCATGCAGATAACTGGGGGCTCAAACTTAAGCCTCCGTGTCAGCACCATCGCAAAGGTCTTGTGAGGTGCGAACTTTAGCTTATTTCTGAGCCCCCAGTCCAGCACTGTTTGAAGGGCCGCGTTGGCTCTCGCCTGCAGGGGGGGTATTGTGGAACTGGAGAACACCAGAACCACATCGTCCGCAAAGGCCTGACAATGCACTCCCTCCCGCTCCAGATCTACGAGCAGGGTGTTGAGAATAAGGTTCCAAAAGGTGGGTCCAGCTATTGAGCCTTGGATGCACCCTTTATTGGTACCCTTTTCCCAACACTCCCTTGCGTAACTGATCCTAACCGTCCGCTGCTCTAAGTAGGAGGCTACAAGTCCATAGATGTTAGCAGGACATCTGTGCGCGAGGAGTTGGGTCCTCAAAGCCGGCCACCAAGCATTGTCGAAGGCTCCCTCTATGTCCAGTGAGACCATGAGAACTATTTTCCTGCTCTCTATTTGAGAGCGGACATGGCCCACAAGGTCATAGAGGGAGTCCTCGGTGCTTTTTTGTGGCATGAAGCCGTATTGCCTAGCGCACAGCGAGGGTAGTATATGCCATCCCAGCCGCGATACCAAGAGCTTTTCCACAATTTTGCCCATAACAGGAAGGAGACCTATCGGTCTGTGCGCCTTCGGAGTGGTGTAGTCTTCCCTCCCGGACTTGCGGAGTATACATACGTGAGCGAGTTTCCATCTCACCGGAAAGTGCCCGATCTCCAAACACTTGTTGGCGATCTCCAGGAACACCCCCGGCTCAACTCGGATTGCTCGCTCACATATGTCCGCCGTCCACCCGTCAGGCCCCGGAGCTTTCTTTGGGTTTAAGTTGACCAAGACTGAGTTCAGCTCCGCGGCTGTGAAGGGCGGATCAGATGGTTTTAATTGATCCGAGAGTTGATGGACTGGCACCCCCGAGCTCTCGCGAATTTGTCGTTGAGCAGGGGTTTCGTCGTCCACAGAGTCATCAGGAAAGAACGTTTGAGCCAACAGCTTGGCAGACCCCTCAGGACCAAGGGTGTTCCCCGATGAGTCCACCAGCAGCCGGTCCTCCTGCCGTTTTGCCGTCCTCCTGATGACCCTGTAGACTCCGTCCCACATGCTTTCCCTATCCTGTTTTGAGCAAAATTGTTTCCAGCTAGCTGTTTGCGCTTCTTGCGCCGCGTCTTTGTATCTCTGCTTCGCTTCAAGGTATACGTCAACGACATGTTACCTTCTAGCCGCCGTGGCGTTCCGTAAACGCCGCTTCTTGGTATTAGCGCCTCGTCTGAGACGCTCCAGAGCGGGGGACCACCACGGCAGTGGCTTCCTTCCTTTTGGGGCTCCCATCTTCGGTATTGTCTCTTCACATGCACGAGAGACAACCGAGAGATAGGAGTCAAGGAGGGACTCCAGCTCCTCAGGCGTGGTAACCAACCCCACCCTCGACGCACCCAGATTGCTCTCATCCAGGCCTGTGCGGATGGAGAGACAGAAAGCCGACCAATCAGCCCTCGCTGTGTTGTACACACGTGTAGTCTGGATTGGCAAAGCTGTTAATTCCTTCTCCAGACACACGTGGTAGTTAATGGCGTTGTGGTCTGATGTGATCAGCTCCCGATCCACCCTCCATCCACCCATGTTGCCCAAGAGCTGGAGGCTGCAGGCTGTCACGTCTACGTGACTTGTGCACATACGGCCTCCTCTGTATACCTCGAAAGTGGGGGTGCCGCCTGTATTCAGGATCTGGAGGTCCATTTCCTCAAGGAAGGACCTGTAGGCTGAGCCCCTGTGGTCCTCGGAATCGCTTCCCCACCAGGGGCTCCACGCGTTGACGTCGCCGGCTAGGATGACATTATCAGTCTGCAACTTTGAGCGGACACTTCTTATCACATTTAAGTAGGGATCCAAATCTTCGTCCCCCTCTAGGTAGACGGACAACATGGCCAGCTTTAGCTCCCCTGCCTTCAGCAGTACCGCGGCGATGTTCTCAGTGACGAGCTGAGGGTCGTGAATGACCTCCAGCTCCCCACCGAAGACCACCACCGCGGCCTTGACTGGTTTTTGGCGGGCTGACGTCAGCTGGATTACTCTTGTGCCCGGGTACTGCTTTAGTTCGCCCTTGGTACCGACATACGGTTCTTGTACCAGGGCGACAGATACCCGGGCTGTGTGCGCTTTGCACATGAGTTCCGCTGTCGCCAGCCTGGAGCGTTGTAAGTTGGCCTGGATGATACGTAGTTTGCTGTCCGTAGTTTTGCCTAGAGCGGGGACACCTCTGCCGCTCGCCTCGGTGCCCTCAGCAATACGCCACGCGAGACCTCGCTATGGAGTCCCATTTTTGCCTAATCTTGCACTCCGCGCTAAACGCATTGTGTGCAAGATCGGCTCCCTGGAGCTTAGCCCTCTTACAGTTTACGCACTCGGGCGTGTAGTCTATGCGGGGACAGTCCGCGCGGGTGTGCGCCCCACCGCAGTGGCTGCACGAGATGTCCTTCTCCTTGCACACCCTCTTGGGGTGGCCGTATTCCAGACATCCCGTGCACTGCACTAGCGGTGAGTGGTCCACTATGGGTCGCTTTTGAAGACCCACGTAGACTGTACCCGCACCTGTGAAGCGTTGCCACAGCAGAGGGGTAAGCTCCAGGACTATATGAGACTCGTGGGGGTTTCGCGCTTTTCGGCGGTACACAACCCTGAGGGACTCCGTGGAGAGATCCACTCCTTGCAGCAGGTGTTTATTCTGCTTTCCAAGGAGGGAATCCCTCACGTCCTTGTCCGTGTTTATTTCCAGGACGTCACGGATGCAGGCGAGAGGCAGTTTATTTTTGGCCTCCTTTATGATTAATCCGTGTCCGCTCTTGCTTAGACTGGAAGATATTTTATCAATATCCTCCTTGTCGTTGCAACTGATCACTACCCTACTGTTTGCCGCTCTTCTGCAGCGGTCCACCCTGACTCCGGTCGCTTTGGGGTCCAGCGCCCTCCCCAACTCCCTCATCACCTGGTCCCCTGTAAGTTTGGGGTCCTCCGATGAGACAATTAGGGAGTGCGATGGCCTATCTTGCCCCGGCTTTTTTACAGCCTGTGCGTAGGTCAGCGGCGCAAGCATTTGCGGCTCCCGGCTGAGCACTTAATTTTTTAACTCTTTGACGGCGTCCCTGACGTCCGTGAGGGCCATTTCTATATTGAGGGAAGGCGGTTCCGTCTTGTTGTCGTCAACCGCCTTCCCTATGGCCCTCACATCAGAGCCCACCTGTTTAATGTTGCCCAGCACGGGTTCTAATAAGGCTCGCATGCTGTCGCCACTGACCCCCGCCGGCTGCGCCTGGCACAGCGGTCTCTGCTGAAGGCTTTCGACCGCTGCCCTCATCTGATCCAGGCTGTCGCAGATGTCATCAAGCCGGGGATCTGAAGCCACCAGTTTCGGAGGGGACCTGCACTCCAGGCTAACGGTTTGGGCCCTCGCCTCGGAGTCCTCCAGCTGGCGCCTGAGTGAGTCTAATTGATTGGATACAGCGGCTACCCTTCCGGACAATGTCTCCAGCTCCTTAAGCAGAGCTGGGTCGGGTTTTGATGATTCCGCGGCCGTTGATGGCCGTAGTGCCGCTGTATCCGCCAGCTGTAGGACTCTCTCCCTGATCTGTTCAATGGCCTTGAACGGACCGCCCATCTCGAACGCGAGCCAACCCCGAATGGCTTTCGCCTCCTCCAGCGTGTTCGAGATGTCGGCCCTTGCCTGATTGAACTCGGCCGCATGCGAGGTGTGGAGCACGTTGAGCACCTGAGCATGAGCCCGCTCAACGTCCACCAGCTCCCTCGCATGCCGGCTCTGCTCTTTCGACAGGTTCAATTTGTGCCGAGAACGGGAGTCGGACAGGGAGAGCACGGCTATATAAAGCCGTTCCAGGCTGTCGAGGGCCTCGGCTTTGCACTCCCGCTTCATATTCCCAGCCTCCTCCAGTGCCGACTTCCCCTTGAGCAGGAGCTCGTTGGCCTCTCTAGTGGCCAGGTCCATCGAGACCCCCGGGGTTTTGCGGTCGCGTGGTGGGAGGAAGCTGAGACGGCTGTCGCGGGAGCCAACCGACACATCCGAGGCCGAGTCCTGACCCGCACTCCAGAAGTCAATGCGCGGATCGAGCTCGGACATGTCGGAGGGGATCGGGGATGCGAACGTCTCGGCGTTGGGCTTTTCAACCGCCCCCGCATTTATTTTTAGTACTTCCTTACGAAGTTGCCGGGGCGGTTGCTTAGTCGTCGCAGAGGCACTCGCAGCCACTGAGCGTGACTTTCCCGAGCCAGCCGATGACGCGGAGGACCTGCCAGCGGTCGACATTATAACGTGCGGCAAAGCAAAACGCAAAATATGTTAATTAGAGTCAATCAATAATAAGTCAAAATTTATTATTTAAAATGTGCAACGATAAGAATTAAATTTATGTAATAAAAATTAATAACGCTTATTTAAAAATAAAATTAAATGAGACAATAGTCAATAATCAGTTAAAAATGGAATTAAATAAATAAAATCGGTATCTTATTATGCCACAGAAATATCACAGTTTAAGTATCAATGTCTTATTTTTTTTTTTTTTATGTAAAAATATAAAATGTAAAAGGTAGCTAAAATCTAAAATAAAAACACAAGTTCAAATACAAGTTGGCCAATAGTGCCGCAAAACCAGATCAACACAGTAAACAAGAACAAGACAAGAACAAGAACGGGAGCAAAACAGAAGAAAGGCCGTCAAGACATAATAAATGTGAGCTATGTAAGCCACATGTACTATTTTAGCCGTTTACGTGTAAGAAATGCGAACGCAAAAAACACAATTCAATACTTATACTCGCACTGTTTACACTAAAACGGCCTTTTAACAAAAAATTTTAAAATTATTTTAATATAAATACTAAATCCAAAAAGCAATATAATAAACAATAATTATTAAATATGTTTAAATTTAAATTAGGTCACAATGAAATCAATTCTAAACATTTTAAAAAAAAAATGAACCAAAAGTGTGGGGTTTGACGAGATAAAAATGCTTCGCTCCCACTGCACTGCGGAAACAAAGTTAGTTATGTAGTTTTTCCACGGTCCCGAAATGTGGAAAAAAGTTTGTTCCTCCGGGTAGGGACGTCACAAAAATCCGGTTGATGGTAAAAACTCTTCCTGGTTAAATAGCGGTCCTTCTGAAGACTCAAAAAATATAGGTCACCGCTTTAAATTTTGAAAAAAAATGATGTATGTGTCTTGTTGGAAAAACCAAAAACGGCAAAAAGGGCCTAAGTGGCCCAAAATTTCAAATTTCTTTTCCGGTGATTTTGATCTAGTTGCAAAGAGCCTTTTCCCTTTAGATGGCTTTTTTCAATTTCTCCTGTCTCTTCTATAGAAAAAGTTGGAAAACACGTGGTTTTTGTTTTTTTGGGTGTAGTTTTCCGAAACGTGAGCCGATTTTAATAATTTTTGTACCGGGCTGTGGGGGCTGACGATGCGCTTCCAGAGAAACCAAAAAACTCATGGGACATCGATCGCATAAAAAAGTTATTAAGAAAAAATGTGATTTTTACTTCCTTAAAAATCCAGAATGAGTCACGAAGAGTCCATTTGGGAAAACTTTTTCACTCACTTCAGGCACATTGATCACTGCAGACTATTGGCACTTTTCCCAGAGAAATTGGGTCACTTTGCTATTTTTCACGAATTTTCGAGTTAAAAGTGATGAGCTCGGGTCGGAGAGCTGCACGCGACGCGGGTCAGGTTAGGTTAGGTTAGGTTAGGTTAGGTTAGGTTAGGTTAGGTTAGGTTAGGTTAGGTTAGGTTAGGTTAGGTTAGGTTAGGTTAGGTTAGGTTAGGTTAGGTTAGGTTAGGTTAGGTTAGGTTAGGTTAGGTTAGGTTAGGTTAGGTTAGGTTAGGTTAGGTTAGGTTAGGTTAGGTTAGGTTAGGTTAGGTTAGGTTAGGTTAGGTTAGGTTAGGTTAGGTTTTTTTTTTTTTTTTTTTTTTTTTTAAATGAAAGATGTTCTACTGACAAATATAAATCGTCCGTACTTTTTTAAGTTAGTTTAATTTATTGAAGTTTCATTAGTACCATTTTTCTTTATCGCTCCTTAAAAACAAATTTAAATTCATCTTTAGTAGGAAGACTCTTATAGTATACATATACTTAATAATTATATATATCTAGTTATACATGGCTTAAGGCTATACATGTTTTTTTTTTTTTTTTTTTTTTTTTTTTTTGTTTTTTTTTGTTGTTTTGCTTTTTTTTTTAATTTATTTGCTTTTTTATTTATCCATTATAAAGCTGTGGTTTTTTTTTTCTTTTTTTTTTATGTAATATTCTTATTTACTACATTTAATGTATAAAAAACAAATATATACTACAAATTTTTCACACAATTAAGATTTAATTATTAATATACATTTAATCTGAGAGACATTTGAAATACAAAAAAAAAAAAAAATATTAATTTTATTAATGGACGCTAAGCCATCCATGACTCAGACGAGTGAAGTACCGCCTGTGCCACCCCTCAGCATTGCGTCCACAACTGACATGTCCCGGTTTCTCCACGCCATCTTGATGTTATATTCCTTTATGTTACCGGTCTCGGCTGCCAGGGCGTTCATTATTAGGCGTACTATCGCGTCATTCTCGCGGCGAGCTGTGTAGTATACACAGCTGCCGGTATGCCTGGACACCGCCACGACCGCGTGATGGACACTGCTGTGCAGCTGCTGGTTGACTTTAGCAGTTCTGATTATCACCACTCTCTCCCACGTAAGTCCCTGAGCTTCATGGATTGTGTGGAGACGCGATCCTTGTTGCTTCCCGTAACCCATGCTTTTGAGGAGTTCCTTTTCAGCCTGGGTGTGAACAAGGTAGAGCGTGTTGGGCTCGCTTTTAGGGAGTCGCGTCTCTTCGTATGTTTCCAGTGTCAGGGACCGTGTTTGAGCCTTGGACGAGTATATGCCACTGTAGATCTCCCTTAGGGCATATGCAACGTCCATGGGGTTTCGATGTGTGCACAGCAGTTGTTTTGTTATTCCACCAAACGAGCTGGGACTTTGGTACCTCATCGGGAAAAGGTTTTCTCGGTCGATGAAAGGGACCTGGTTCTGATCGCCAAGGAGGAGAATCTTGCTGACTCCGCTTATTCTGGATGCTAAGACAATGGCTCCAAAATGGCTCATGAGTGCTTCGTCGATTATCAACCGACCGTAGCTCTCGCCCTCGCCTACGCCGTTTACCTGCAGTGAGGCCATTGTGCGCACTTTGAATTTTGCGTTTCTGCCGAGCTTGTTCTCCAGCTTGCTGCGGAGGTCTCTAGCTCCCTCTAGCGTGGGTGTCGTCACCAAATCCCCTTCAGCATTGAAGTTGTTTATTACCCAGGTTGTTTTTCCGCAGCCTGGGACCCCGTTTACCCATTCCATGTCTAGTGTCGACATTTGTGCAACGGCTTCGGTGGATTCGGAATCCCATCGCAATGTATTTGCCATTTTTAGGATTCTTTCCTCCAACATTATCCGCGTGCACTTGGCGACGACGACTATGGAATCATTCGGTGGGGTCATGAAAACTGGTTTCCCAGTCCGGGTTGACTCGTTTTCGTCTAGTTCCACAAAACCACTGGTACCGTTGAATGCTGCCATGTACTCTCCCGCCATGGTTCCCCCCAGAACTTGGGAGGTGGCGTTATTGTACACCGCCGCGCCGCACTCCTCCAGTTTGGAGTTTAGCGATTGCTCGTTTCCTCGACGATAGGCTCGGAGGATTGTTCGGCACGTTTCTTGCCTAGAAACTATTGTACCTTTGAGCATTGCTATGTACTCAAGGAGTGCGTTGGACAAGTGGTCCGATGGAAAGACGGGTGTTACAAGTTCCGGAAGGTCGACCAGTCCCCGATCGGCTTTCGTAGGGGTAGTGCGGGAATTTCTTCCGTCAGTTTCCGATGAGGTTGCGATTGTTGGGGGTTCTTTTGTTTGGGCGTGTTTCTGCCTTTTGGATACTATGTGTGTGAAGCAACCGACTGCTGCTCTGGTCATGGACGACAGTGCTCCCTCAGACTCCATTCGGCGAGGGGATGGCTGTCTCTCACCTGCTATCTTTTCTTGTAGCCTTTGCGAACCGCTAAGCTCTGGACTTACTATTGGGTGGCCCCAGCTGTCAATGGGAGTGGAAGCTTCGTCAAGACGGTACGGTCTCAAATGACTGAGGTTTTGGCCCCTGTCCTCATAGACCACCATCTCGTGTTTACTGGAGGCTCTTACGATCCCCGAGTAATCTTCCACTTCGGCTTTGATGTATGCCACTACCATAGCGTCCACACTGATTTTCTTAGGTGGTCCGTCAATGGCTGCCAGGCTGGAAAGCATTGAGCACGCCTGGGCAAATTCGGATGCGTCGTCGCCGGCCACGAATAGTGCAATTATTTTGTTCTTAGTTCGCACTATTCGGCAGCGTTGACCTGCTGCTGTGGCTTCTCCGAGTGCTTCGAATACTTTCCGCCTCATGGTTGCTCTGAAATTGCTCCCCTTTAAAAGGAGAGCAAGGCCGGGTGAGATGGTGACAGTACTCTTTCCCTTCGCACTGCAAAAGCAGATACCGAGTCTCTCAGTGCTGTCGTCCATGAAAGTCGCTACTCCTTTGAGTCTTATGCCCGGGGTACCCGCCTCACTGAAGTTTAGAAGCTGGTACTCCGCTGGCATCAGGCTACTTGTTGTCGGTTGCTGTACTTGTGTTAGTGTTAGTGTAGTAGGGGTGAGTGTGAGTGTGGGGGTTGGGTCTGTCGACGAGTTCCTCTTGGCCGCAATTCGCATGGTGGTTTCTACAAAATCAAGGAAGAGCGTTATGTTGTCCTTGTCTGCGATGATGTTCCGCAGTTCAGCCTTTTCCAGCTTTGTGTTGAGCCGGTACTCTAGTTCCATTCGGGCAACCGCAAAACGAGGGCAGTCCAGTAAAAGATGCCATATCGACTCACTAGTGTCGGGGTCGCATTCACAACCGGGACTGCTTTTCAGCTGGAACCGGTGTAAGTACTCCGCCATGCCTCCGTGTCCTGTCAAGGCTTGCACTTGTCGGTGCGTCAGTCTGGTTCTTCGGACGATGCAGAACGCGTCGTTCACGTCCGGGAAGAAAACTTTCGTGACGGAACCAGTGCCGGAGGAGCTGTACCTATCTTGCCATCTGCGTACAGTTTCCTCTCTGATTTTTCTCTTGACGTGTGACACGGGAACTTCACCGTAGTCTGGGGCATCCCTTGACTGCAAGGCCGCTTGTTTGGCCAGTTCGTCTGCTCTTTCGTTTCCGGCTGTCCCCACATGCGCCCTGAGCCAGAAGAGCCGCACCTGCCTGCCTTGTGCTCTGATTTCCGCTACGCACTCTTTGATGTTCTTCGTTAGGGGATGTGTTGACTTGGGATTTCCCAGCAGTTCAAGTGACGATCTTGAGTCGCTCAAGATGTTAATTGGGTCACTCGTGCTGCTTTTGGCCAAGTCAATCGCCCTGTGAAGTGCGTATAGCTCTGACTGGAAAACAGTACACGCGGGGTCGAGGCTGAAGGTGTGAAAACTGGTTTCCTTTCCATCCTCCCACCATGTGAGGGCTGCTCCAACTTTACCCTCAATCTTGCTGCCGTCAGTGAATACTTGTGGCCCGGCAATATTGTGGGAGGTTAGAGATTCGGTATCCATGTTTTCAAGGAGCTCGTACTCAGTTGTTATGAGTTCAGAAGGATGTGGCTGCTCTAGGTAGCCTATCCTTTGCTCCATTTTCCTTCCTGGTGGTAGGTAGTCTGCACTGATACCTCGCTTGGCCATGTACAGACTTGCGGCTTCCTGTATTCTGAGGTCCAGGGGCAGAAGGCCCGAAAGAACTAGTGCCGATGTAAGCGAGACCGTTCTGTACGCTTTGCAGATCTTTTGGGCAAATCCTCGTTGCAGTACATCTAGACGATCTTTGATCATCTGGAGTTCCGTGGATTGGTACCATGCACTTGCTGCATACAATACGATCGGCTCGACAACCGCTACGTATATCGTTCTGACGATTTCACCGTTTAGGCCCCATGTCACTTTCGCTGCGCGCGCTAGATGCTTGTATATGTTCGCTGCTTTTTTGCATGTTGCGGTCACGTGCGCTTTGAAGGTGAGTTTGCGGTCGATAATGAGACCAAGGAGTTTTATCTCGTTTACGAGTTCGAGTCTACTCTCTGACATATAGAGGTGTGGTTCCTTGTACTTCAGTTTTTTAGTCATCAACATCGCCTTGGTCTTATGTGCGGCGAAGTTGAGCTTATTCTGAGTACCCCACTCCACTATTGTCTCCAGTGTCGAGTTGACTCTGCCCTCCATGGTTTCGACCGAGTGGCTGGTGAAAGTCAGAACTACATCATCCGCGAAAGCCTGCGCATGTACTCCTTCCTTTGCTAGCTTTTGCAACAGCGGATCTAGGATAATGTTCCAAAAAGTTGGTCCTCCGATGGATCCTTGGACGCAACCTTTGGTGGTTTCCCTCTCGCTTGTTGCTCTCGCATAGTTGACCACGATTTTACGGTCTTGTAAGTAGGAGCACACCATTGCGTATATGTTCCGCGGACACTTCCTTGTGGCTAACTGATGTTTTAAAGCCGGCCACCAAGCATTATCAAAGGCCCCCTCTATGTCCAGTGAGATCATAAGAACTATCTTCTTGTTTTCAAGTTCTGATCTCACGTACTTAAGAAGGTCATAGAGGGCGTCCTCGGTTCCACGCTGTGGCGTAAACCCGTACTGGTTTTGGCTAAGCGTGGGCTGCATATGCCATTGCAGCCTGCTAACCAAAAGTTTTTCGACGATTTTTCCGAAAACTGACAGAAGTCCGATGGGTCTGTATGACTTGGGGTGTGTGTAGTCATCTTTCCCATGTTTCCCGAGGATAATTACGTGCGCCACTTTCCATTGGGCAGGGAAATGTGCTAGCTCTAAGCATTTATTTGCTATAGCCATGAACATTTTTCTCCCTGTATTAATGGCCATCGCACATATGTCTGCCGTCAGCCCGTCCGGTCCCGGTGCCTTCTTTGGATTTGTGTCGTAGAGCACTGAATCCAATTCGGCTTCCGTGAATGGTGGGTCATCTTTGGACAGACCTTCAGTGTCCTCGGGTTTGGAGCTCGTCAACTCTCGGAGATGTTTGTGGAAGGGTTCATCCAGTAGTACAGAGTCATCAGGGTAGAACGTGCTGGCCAGGAGATCGGCCGATTGCTCAGGACTTAATGTTTCGCCCTTCTCGTTTCTGAGAAGCGGATCTTCGCGCCTCTTTGATGTCCGCCTTATTACTCTGTAAATCCCATCCCACATGCTCTCCCTTTCCTGCGTCGAGCAAAACTCTTTCCAGCTTTGGGTTTGGGCTTCGCTAGCCTTTTTTTCGTACTCACGTTTGGCGTTGAGGTACTCGTTTACCACGTGTTCTCTTCTGGAGGGTGCAGCATTGCGAATCCTTCGCTTTCTTCTGGTAACTTCTTTTTTTAGGTCAGCAAGGTCTTGAGACCACCAGGGGGGTGCTACCTTTCCCTTGTAGGCGCCTAATTTTGGGATAGCTTTGTCGCATGCCTCTTGAATGGCATTTGTGTATGCGAAAAGTGCCGTATCCAGTTCCTCGGTGCTCGAGATGGAGTTTACGGTTTGTAGGGAGATGTTTCTTTGGGCTAGGCCAGATTTCAGTTGGAGTTGGAACTCTTGCCAGTTCGCCTTTTTGATGTTATACTTGCGGGTGGTAGTAGGTTCTAGAGCCTCTAGCTCACTGTCCAGTTGCAAGGCAAAGGTGATGGCATTGTGGTCAGATGTTGTCATGCCACGGTCCACTTTCCAACTTTCAATCCTGCCCAGCAGGGATTGACTGCACGCTGTTACGTCTACTATGCTGCTGCACAGTTTCCCTCCCCTGTACGTCTCAAACGTTGGAGTATCTCCTTTGTTGAGGACGTGAAACTCCATCTCGTCGAGGAAAGCGCTATAGGCCTCTCCCCTGGGGTCGTCATGCTTGCTGCCCCACCAGAGGCTCCACGCGTTTACGTCCCCTCCTATTATGATGTTGTTGGTGTTCAGTTTGCGGCACTTTTCTTGAACACTCTTTAGGTTTATCTTTATGTCTTCGTTCCCCTCAAAGTACACCGAAAGTATTGCCAGTTTAAGGCTGCCAGCCACCAGAGTCACTGCCACCTCAGTCTCAGTCACCAACTGCGGGTCGTGAATTACCCGCAGTTGGTCCCCGAAGATTATTACAGCAGCTTTCACTGGTTTTGTGCGGTTCAGGGTGCACTGGATGATTTGTGCGCCAGGGTAAGTGCTCATATTGCCGTTCCGTCCCACGTAGGGTTCCTGTACTAAAGCAATAGAGGCTCCGCGTCCCTTAGCAGCCTGGATCAGTTCCTGCGTCGCCAGTTTGTTGCGCTGCAGGTTTGCCTGAATTACTAGCAACTTACCATTGGGAGCACTCCGAGAGGAAGAGGTGGGGGTCATATCGTCGCCCTTAGCAGTAGCTGACACGCGAGCGCGCTATGGCGTCCATCTTTTGTCTTTCTGGACACTCTTGGTCGTACGCTGCGTGTGCTTTTGATGCCTGGGTGTGGGCCCGTTCACAGTTCTTGCAGTGTGGAGGTCTGTTCTCCAGCCTGCTGTGACATTTCTCCCAAGAGTGAGTACCCCCGCAGTAACCGCATAGGTCCTCTTTTTCTCGGCAGAGACCTTTGGTGTGTCCGTATCCCAAGCATCTAGAGCACTGAATTAGGGGCGATTGATCCTCGACTGGACTCCGCGAAAGGCCGATGTAGACTTTTTTGGCCTCCATCAGCCGCCCGTAGAGTGGTGGTGACACCTCGAAGACTATATGGGCCTGAAGTGTGTTTCTAGCCTTTTTCCTATATTTCACTCTGATGAAATCATCCTTTTTATCCAAGGCTGTGAACAGCTGCTTGTTTTGGGCCCGGAAGTGTTCAGTGATCTCATCGTCTTTTTGGTAGGCGAGGACGTTCCTTACTATAACAAGGGGATGTGTTACACGAGGCTCTTCCACCCTGAGGGTGTTGTTACCTCGCACCTGTGTTCTGACTAGGGCTAGGTCTTCTTTTGTTCCGCAAGTCAGAACAACTTTTTGGTTCCTGGCCTTCCTTACCCTGTCCACTCTGGCGCCAGTTTTTGCCATGTCTAGCGCACTGATTATGGATTTCACAACATTATCTCCTGTTTTGGTGGCGTCAGTTGAGGAGACAATGATGGTGTGGTTTGGTCTGGGTGTGGGTGGTGTGGCCGGTTTTCTCTCTGGCTTGCGCTTGTGTTGCACAACTGTCCAACCATTTGCTTGTGCGATCTCTGCTTCAAGACTATGTGGTTTTGGCGGTGGTGTGCGTTGGCCTTGTTCGCGCATCGTTTTTAGCTCGGACGAGACGGCCTCCAACCTTTCTGTGAGCGGCTGTAGGTTAGGTTAGGTTAGGTTAGGTTAGGTTAGGTTAGGTTAGGTTAGGTTAGGTTAGGTTAGGTTAGGTTAGGTTAGGTTAGGTTAGGTTAGGTTTTTTTTTTTTTTTTTTTTTTTTTTTTTTTTTTTTTAAATGAAAGATGTTCTACGGACAAATATAAATCGTCCGTACTTTTTTTAAGTTAGTTTAATTTATTGAAGTTTCATTAGTACCATTTTTCTTTATCGCTCCTTAAAAACAAATTTAAATTCATCTTTAGTAGGAAGACTCTTATAGTATACATATACTTAATAATTATATATATCTAGTTATACATGGCTTAAGGCTATACATGCTTTTTTTTTTTTTTTTTTTTTTTTTTTTTGTTGTTTTGCTTTTTTTTAATTTATTTGCTTTTTTATTTATCCATTATAAAGCTGTGGTTTTTTTTTTTTTTTTTATTATTATTTTCTCTTTTTTTTTTTTCTTTTTTTTTTTTATATAATATTCTTATTTACTACATTTAATGTATAAAAAACAAAGATATACTACAAATTTTTCACACAATTAAGATTTAATTATTAATATACATTTAATCTGAGAGACATTTGAAATACAAAAAAAAAATATTAATTTTATTAATGGACGCTAAGCCATCCATGACTCAGACGAGTGAAGTACCGCCTGTGCCACCCCTTAGCATTGCGTCCACAACTGACATGTCCCGGTTTCTCCACGCCATCTTGATGTTATATTCCTTTATGTTACCGGTCTCGGCTGCCAGGGCGTTCATTATTAGGCGTACTATCGCGTCATTCTCGCGGCGAGCTGTGTAGTATACACAGCTGCCGGTATGCCTGGACACCGCCACGACCGCGTGATGGACACTGCTGTGCAGCTGCTGGTTGACTTTAGCAGTTCTGATTATCACCACTCTCTCCCACGTAAGTCCCTGAGCTTCATGGATTGTGTGGAGACGCGATCCTTGTTGCTTCCCGTAACCCATGCTTTTGAGGAGTTCCTTTTCAGCCTGGGTGTGAACAAGGTAGAGCGTGTTGGGCTCGCTTTTAGGGAGTCGCGTCTCTTCGTATGTTTCCAGTGTCAGGGACCGTGTTTGAGCCTTGGACGAGTATATGCCACTGTAGATCTCCCTTAGGGCATATGCAACGTCCATGGGGTTTCGATGTGTGCACAGCAGTTGTTTTGTTATTCCACCAAACGAGCTGGGACTTTGGTACCTCATCGGGAAAAGGTTTTCTCGGTCGATGAAAGGGACCTGGTTCTGATCGCCAAGGAGGAGAATCTTGCTGACTCCGCTTATTCTGGATGCTAAGACAATGGCTCCAAAATGGCTCATGAGTGCTTCGTCGATTATCAACCGACCGTAGCTCTCGCCCTCGCCTACGCCGTTTACCTGCAGTGAGGCCATTGTGCGCACTTTGAATTTTGCGTTTCTGCCGAGCTTGTTCTCCAGCTTGCTGCGGAGGTCTCTAGCTCCCTCTAGCGTGGGTGTCGTCACCAAATCCCCTTCAGCATTGAAGTTGTTTATTACCCAGGTTGTTTTTCCGCAGCCTGGGACCCCGTTTACCCATTCCATGTCTAGTGTCGACATTTGTGCAACGGCTTCGGTGGATTCGGAATCCCATCGCAATGTATTTGCCATTTTTAGGATTCTTTCCTCCAACATTATCCGCGTGCACTTGGCGACGACGACTATGGAATCATTCGGTGGGGTCATGAAAACTGGTTTCCCAGTCCGGGTTGACTCGTTTTCGTCTAGTTCCACAAAACCACTGGTACCGTTGAATGCGGCCATGTACTCTCCCGCCATGGTTCCCCCCAGAACTTGGGAGGTGGCGTTATTGTACACCGCCGCGCCGCACTCCTCCAGTTTGGAGTTTAGCGATTGCTCGTTTCCTCGACGATAGGCTCGGAGGATTGTTCGGCACGTTTCTTGCCTAGAAACTATTGTACCTTTGAGCATTGCTATGTACTCAAGGAGTGCGTTGGACAAGTGGTCCGATGGAAAGACGGGTGTTACAAGTTCCGGAAGGTCGACCAGTCCCCGATCGGCTTTCGTAGGGGTAGTGCGGGAATTTCTTCCGTCAGTTTCCGATGAGGTTG